>CM059193.1:46650606-47250606 GCA_030323885.1 Branchipolynoe longqiensis | reverse complement strand
TGAGCTGCCCTGACCTTCACTGACCTGTCCTGACCTGCTCTGAGCTGCTCAGAGCTGCTATGAGCAACTCTGAGCTGCCCTGTTCTGCCCTACTCTGACCTGCTTTGACCTTCTCTGACCTGCTCTGAGCTTCTCTGTCCTGCTCTGACCAGCTCACCTTGAGACTTTGCCAGTAATACCACAAAGATACATTGGTTAGCGGCAGTTCTCTGTGAATATGACTATGAGTGTGAGGGAACCTTCTGCCTGCTCCTCCCATTGCCAGTCCCACTCGTCGCACAGGTCCACATACTCACCTCATCGATGTGCCTGGCTGGATAGTTGCGTCATCTGCTTCACAGGCAGTCGTGGGATCAATCCCCAGCTGAGTCAAATAAATGATAAGAACCGGTTTCCTCATTGGCAAGATGATGTGATAGAGTGTGATATCGGGTAATGATATCGGCGCTGGGCCTCGATGGGGCAACACTATGATGCGCGGCAAGGAAGGACGAGAAAGCGGAAGTGGAAAAAGAGGGCAGTTATTCATTAAGTGCCCGAGGGTATCATGAACATAGTGGTGGTACAATAGATCAAAATGAGGATCAATAGGTAATCAATGTAATGTCAAATGCATGCTCATGATAATAATGTCAGTGTCAATGTCAGTGGTTGGTAGGTTGTGAGGAGTGCAGAGTGTGGAGGCAGGAGGGCGAGTGACAGGAGGAGAGAGCTGGAGGCGGTTATAAGGGAAAAGGAGGGGGGGGGGGTTAGGTGAGGAAGGACTGGAGGACAGAGGGGGGGGGGAGAGAGAGAGGGGGGGGGGGGTCCTCCCTCGCCTCGCATCAACCGCAATGCGAGCATTACGACCAAAGCAAACCTATGGTACCCACGTCGGTACTGATTGTGATATGACCTCATATGTCACTCGGCCGTGAAACCCCAGTCACGTTCTCCCTCAATGCCTTAATATATTAATCATGTTGGTTTGTTGGAGGTGTTATGTCCTAGCAACATGTAAAATCATATGAGGATGGGTACCGACATGTGCACTGTTAGTTTTCTTATTAGTGCTGCCCCAATGGGACACCAGGTAGCAGGCACCATGGTGAGATATCGCACTCAACCACATTATACTAATCATGAGCAGACCAGTCATTGCCCTATCCTATTAAAGCCAAGAACCAGGGTAGATCTTAAATGGCGACAAGTTCCGATTTAGTAAATCACTGGTTTGAATCTGTCGGGATTCGAACCCACCCCCTGCCACACGGTATGAACAATGCAGTAGCTACTGCAGCAATGAATCACGATGAAGCAGGTCGTATTCAACCAACAGTTCCCATAATGCTTGTTTTCATCAATATATGTATTCCTCTGAACAAAGTATATTTTCAGTGCTAAAATACTGGTCTTCGAAGCACATTTGGTAGTTATTTGCACCTTTTAAAGACAATTTTTAAAAAGAGAAAAAATAGTTATGTTCAATAATACAAAAAGAAGAAATTGAGAACATAGTGGTTTTTTTTAGGTCAACATGGCGAGTTAGCCACGGTATATATAATGTTTTGAATGAAGCCTGTGTTATTTCAGTCTGGCTTAAAAAATTACTTTCCCCGTCTTCGGGTGTTCTTTTGGCGAGCAGTTGAGGGACGCGCGGACTAGATTTGTAATCTAGCAGATAGGCACGTTGCAACGTATATTGAGCGGGGTAACCAGGCACCTCCCCCCCCATCTGTCCCCTTTCAGCCCCCCCCCCCTAGCCCTCCTCCACCACACCCCCTCCCCCAATGGGTATCAAGTTCTGCTGACTCAGCTTCTCCAACTTGCATTTATATACAATTTCCCGCGGCGAAACTCGCAGAAATAGACTAGCATATAGGTATAGTCCTATATGTATATATATATATATATATATATATATATATATATATATATATTTGTATGGACATATATACAAATTGTAAGAGATGAACAATCGTAGACTGGCCGGTATACATTTATTATTGTCAATCCTCATGATCCACCAACAATCAATGTCCATTTGTATCAAACAGTAGAATATGTCACCGATCAATTTAGGTCCAACTAGAGTCAATTAGAGTCAGTTACCAATGGCTGGGCTACACCGCCATGGACGTCAAACGTCCCACCCAGCCAAAACTTAGAGATAACCCTTCAGAGATGTAGCTACCTGCATGTAATTTAATATACGGTCTCATAAGGGCGTATTTATATATAGAAAGACAATATCCAATGCCCAGTCGCCTAGCTCCATAATTTCCTCAATACTCGCTCCTTGCATAGCTAGGAATGTGCCCGCCCCCCTTCTGAGTGAATGGCATGACAGGTTTTCAGGGTCCAAATTGATAGTGTTCGGGAATGTTGCCACAGAATTTTAGTGTGGCCATTAAATCGGTCCATGAAGTTCAGCCACGAGCTAATTTCATTATGGAATTCAGCATTTAGGCGGAACTTAAAAAACTAATTTTTTCAGGATTCTGATGGCATTGTATATGCAGGTACTAAATGACTGCCCACCGCAAAATACAGTGGAGCAGTGTGCGAGGCGACCACCTAATAACTCGAGCTCCTTCCTAGTGGCCTAGCGCTTGTTAAAAAATATTTGTAAATGAGCTTTGAGTTTGGCTATTTCATCCTCTGGGAGGCGGAGCTGCAAATTTACCGAATATATCTCAATACCAAGGAAACGTTTGGATTGCCCGGGCGAGCCTAATTTAGAGAAGTTAATATTAAAGCCTAGCCACCCTCCCTGATAGCAAGCACAACATGCTATGAAATCTGAAATCTTACTGAAAATGTATGGGCTTGATGACAATCCCATACATAGCCGATTATCAACATAATATTTTGGGCCCTCACCCGAGTCTCAGATAATCACTGCTTCGGGTGGTCAGCCAGGTGGATGTGGATTGCACAGTAAGCATCTTTAATATTGACAATTGAAATAAAATCACCTTGGCACATGATTTTCACGAGCTCGTCTACCCCATTGTGCTGGAATTTGCAACAAATTTCGCCGATATGGTCATTTACGGATGCTCCCAGCGGTTTGCTGCAGTCCACAATACCCTGCAGACCCCCCCCCCCCCCCCCCCCCCCACCACCTGACTTTGGGAGACAGAACATATTATGAATACAGCACGGCTTGTTAGTAGCAGGGCTAATTCCCCCCCATCTACCTTGGCTGCTAGCTTATCTGAAGCATACACCCTATGCTCCTCCTTTACTGAGGGCTTCAAGGGTGCCTCATAAGAGCCTATATAAGAGGGGTTTATTACTCTGTAACCGACTAGGGATCCATGGAGTATGAACTCCAAGTCCGGGTTTGTTTCACCCTGGAAAAAACACTCACTAAAGACTCTTCATGGCTTTAGCTGAACGGCACACCCACCCACTCCATGCACACAATTGTATAGGCCATTAATACAGGCACACCTAACTTTAAAGGTGGCAACAGTACTGGCAATAAAACCGTCATTAGCGGACACAATGAGCGCATGGTCATGCTTAACTAAACTTAGCCGACAACAATTAAATTTTACCCAATTAGCTATGGGGTCCCCACCACCTGCATGATGAGCACTGCCAAAAAACGTGTTAGACATAATGTCATTCAAGTTATTCACACCATCACCATTGGAATTGATACAATTAGCATAATAGTCAAATGTTGGCACGACACAAGTATCAACAAGAGGAACATTACCATTGCACACAACACTATTAACAGTAACACAACAGTCATCAGGCTGCTGGTTGACACCCATGGTGCCGCCCACACTGGGATTGTTTGTGTCAGTGCAGCTCAGTAGTTCACAGGCGCTATTAGGCCTGAGTTCAACACATACTGTGGGGCTCGGTGATATATTTTGCGGCTCCCTTTTCCTGGCTTCAATCCTTGTGACATTCATCCCTCATGTGAGATTGGCTTCCAAAGCGAGAGCACCAATGGCCAAACAAACAGGATTTGGGGTCACGAGAGCAACTGGACTCCTTGTTATACAAGAAAGACGGTTTCTTGCTGTCACGTGAATATAATTGTCCTGCCCCGTCCCCATACTTGCTGCCACTAGATTTTTTCTCCTTGCTATACTCCAAAGCATAGTACTGCAAGGAAGCTTCAGGGTTTCCACCGCCAAAAGCCTCGAAGCCATTTTTAGCCGCCGAGCGGTGCACAGCCAGGTCGTACTTCGCTTGAGCAGTGTCAGTGTAATGGCCCGCCTTAGCTTTCCCAGACATGTAGCCAATGTGGCCAATAAAACCAGCCAATCTGTCTACTGTCATGTCTTTCTGCTCTCCTACGCTCTGGAGGGTGGGTGCTTTTGCCACTTGGTTGGCAGGAATTTTGTGTTACACCAAACTGCTTCCCTGTTATCTGTTTACTCTACATATCTGAACGGTAGAATTATTATATATATGCACTATATATATATATACACTATTTCCTAACTTTCGAATCAGCAATTTCCATAAATATATAAATATACACTCCCTGTTATGTGATGTATCAATCAATCAATAGTTCCATCCTCTAGTCGAGGGTTGGATGCAATGGTTCTCCACTTGTCCCGATGTTGTGCTGTTCTGATAGACTGTGAATAATTCAAGCCTGTCCACTGTGAAATATTTGTAAACCATGATGTTCTTGGTCTCCCTCTCCCTCTGCTGCCATTCACCTTCCCTTCCAACAATGTACGGTATATTGAACTCTGACGAATGATGTGGCCAAAATAAATAAGTTTCTTTGTCTGTATAGTGGCAAACAAGCTTTTCTTATTTTTAATTTTTCTGAGAACTTCTTTGTTGGTGATCTTCTTTGTCCATGATATTTTCATCATCCTTCGATAAGTCCACATCTCAAATGCTGCTAAACGTTTGTACATTTTCTTAGAGATTGTCCATGTCTCTGCCCCATACATTAGAGTAGACCACACATAACACTGAAGAATACGCTTCCTTGTTTGTATTAATATCTTACTTGATGTTAACACTCTATTCATTTTGGAGAATGTTGTTCGGGCTATTGTTATCCTTCTTTTAATTTCTTCCTCACATCTCCCATCATTTGTAATCTTTTGTCCGAGATATATGAATTCGGATACTTGTTCTATGTTTGTGCCATCTATGGTTATATTGACATTTGGTTTATCTGTCTTTTTACTTATAACCATTGTTTTGGTCTTCCTGGCATTCATCTTCATGTTGAATAGTATTCCAGCTTTATTGATTCCACAACCACAAACTCTTATACCGTACCATTGAGGGCGCCTCCGCCGACCGCCGCCGACACGAGGACGGCGCTACCAATCGGCTACTGCTGCGCATGCGTGTTACTTTACTTATTACCACCGTGTTTGCACAGCGCATGCGCATGCGCGCGGAGTGGCTCAGGGGCAAGGTGTAGTGGAGTCTGAGCTCGACGACGAGTTGAGTTGGTCCTCTGGGCATCGCTAGGTGAAGATCCTCACCTCTGTCGTGGTGGTGGTGGTGGTGGTGTGGTGACCATTTGGTACATCGACAGAAGAGCTAGTGGACTTTATACTGTTAATAGTGTTATAGTGACGTCGGGGTCCCATTTTCTAGCTGTGAATATTTTCACAACTTTACGCTTCGGTAATTGTGAGTACCTGCTATGCTTATCTTTCTTCTATGCATGTTAAATATTTACTTATATACATATAATTGTATGTATGTGCATCTATATTAAACATACTTATAATTTTATGTATTCTTATCATTATGAATATCTTTAATATATATATATTTATATATATGTCTATACATATAAAGTTATATATATATATGTATATATGCCATTTCTCTTCAGCCCTATAGAAGCAATTCTCTTCACAAGCGCAGTCTCTAAAGATGTGGATATTCTATTCGCAAACTATACATTAATTCTGCCGGTATTATTCAATGCAGACATTAATTGATAAAAAAAAATGTGTGTTTGTAGTGTACTGAACAGTGTTAGTCTTTTACAATGCACAGACAATATGAAACTTTACGAGTATTTTGAACACTACTAGTCTTTTAAAATGCAGAGACAATATGAAACTTTACGAGTATTTTGAACTCTGTTAGTCTTTTTCAGTGCAGAGACAATATGAAACTTTACGAGTATTTTGAACACTACTAGTCTTTTAAAATGCAGAGACAATATGAAACTTTACGAGTATTTTGAACTCTGTTAGTCTTTTTCAATGCAGAGACAATATGAAATTTTCCGAGTATTTTGAACTCTGTTAGTCTTTTTCAATGCAGAGACAATATGAAACTTTACGAGTGCAACTTCCAATAGTCGATGTGTTGCTCGAATTACATAAATCTAAGCCATTTCACTCTGTCATCATTGACTACCAAAAGCTTGTATGCCTATTTATAATAATTGTTGAATCTAATTTGTTTGGTGCTCAAAGCGATCACTGTCTACAGTTGACAGGCACAAATACGTTTGTTTTTGCACATTATATCTGACATGGTTTTCAGACAAGAGGCTAATCTTTTCTTTCCTCTGGGGTTCCTTTGGGCGGTGGTCATTTAAAATTGCATAGTCCGATGGTTTTTGAGTTTCTGTCCTTTTCTGAATAAACATATTAGGGTGATCGTTATAAGCTACCTTACTTTAGTTTGAAGTAACTTTTATTTTAAAAGGCTAGCTTTTGAGATATTTGAAGTGAAAACGTACCAAATTAATTTTGGCAAGCACGCCAAAAGTCTGACACCATAGGCTTCTGCAGTAACAGGTTCTATTAAATTGGTTTGTTATTCCATTATATGTAGTGACACATGTTTGATAAGTGCACCAGTATCTAAGTTAGATATGTAGAATCAAGTCTAGATCACTGTTTTGGTTTCGAAAATGTGATGTTTTCATCGGACTATGCAGCTTTAAGTGAACTTACAACAGCGTCTATAATTAAAATTGCATAGTCCAATGAAAATATCAAATTTTCAAAACAAAACATTTATTTAGATTTGATTCTACATATCCAACTTAGATACTGGTGCACTTATTAAGCATTTGTTGCTCCATAGAAGGGCGTATGCAGGTATTGCAGGTATAGCAATACCTCAGGGAGTTTGACGCCCCTGCCCTGCAGAGTTGTAAACCACTGCCTTGTGGTACAGGTTCTTGACAGAACCGAAGGCTAAGGGAGCAAACCCTAAACAGAAAACTATGTCACTGTGGCAGCATTAAGGGTGGTTGATGTATGGAACTCCCAACATCTCCCGACCAGCCACTGCAGGGACAAATAGTTTTGCGCCTGTCTTGACATGTTCTTGCCGGTGTGACTTGCTGGTAACTTGCAAAAGCCAGCAGCACTTCAACACTTTTGCAGGCAGCTTTCATCAAATGTACAACTGCAGAGAGACATTAAGACCGACTCATGGATGCAACTCTCACAGCAGAGAGCTAAATGGAAAGCGGCAGTCAAATAATGAAAGCAGTCTTTGTCGCATCGCGACCGACAGCATGATGATGATGATGAGAAGGGCGTAATATGTCAATTTAACAGAACCTGTTACTACTGAAGCCTATGGTGTCAGACCTTTGATGTTCTTGCCTAAATTAATTTGGCATCTTTTCACTTCAAATATCTCCAAAGTTTGCCATTTAAAATAAAAGTTACTCCAATTGGTGTTTGTTGTTGTGTACTAAAATAAGGTAGACTATACTGATTGACCTAATGTGTTCATCGCAGAAAAGTGCACACAAAAAAACACCTGAAACCATCGAACCGAAGGCTAAGGGAGCAAACCCTAAACAAAAAACCATGTCACTGTGGCAGCATTAAGGGTGGTTGATGTATGGAACTCCCTAGATCTCCCGACCAGCCACTGCAGGGACAAATAGCTTTGCACCTGTCTTGACATGTTCTTGCCGGTGTGAAACCTCTATTTGCTCCCCGAGAGAGTGCTGCTAGTAACTTGCAAAAGCCAGCAGCACTTCAACACTTTTGCAGCAGCTTTCATGAAATGTATACCATCAAGAGAAACCTGAAGCTGAGAGACATTAAGACCGACTATTGGACGCAACTCTCACAGCAGAGAGCTAAATGGAGAGCGGCAGTCAAGTAATGAAAGCAGTTATTCACTATATCTTGTAGGTTTTTCTCACTGTCTGCTAGTATTACACTGTCATCGGCATATCTAAGATTGTTGACGTTCATGCCACCTATTGTCACTCCCTTGCAATCTTCAATGTGTCTGAAAATCATCTCTGTGTACAGGTTAAATAGACATGGTGACAATACACACCCCTGTCGAACTCCTCGTTTAATCATAACTTCATCCGATAGGCCCTGCTCCATTTTTATAAATGCACGTTGTGTCCAGTATAAGTTCACAATTAGTTTAATGTCTTTGCCATTGACACCAATATCTTGTAAACATTTGATTAACAGTTCATGATTGACTCGGTCGAAGGCCTTCTCATAGTCAATAAAGCAGGCATAAACATCCTGGTTCACTTCACAATAACGTTCACAAATCATTCTCATATTGAAAATCCCTTCACGTGTACCTCTTCCAGATATAAACCCACTTTGTACGTTACTGATTTGTTCTTCAATTTTCTGTCTGTTTCTCAGTAAAATTATTTTCAGGATCATCTTCAACATATGACTCATCAGGCTTAGTGTTCTGTACTCAGTACACAATGTTGGTTTTAGCTTCTTTGGGAGTCGTACAAATATGGATTCATTCATATTCAATGGTATAAATCCAGTCTCATAGATGTCAGTTACTAGCTTATGAATGATTTGAATCCCCACTTCATCTAGTCCTTTTATCATTTCTGATGTTATCTGGTCACTTCCAGGAGCCTTACCTGCCTTTAGATCATTGATAGCCTTCTCAACCTCTGATACTAATATAATATTCCCATCTTCTTTCTCAATTGTGGGTGGGTTCCCTCTGTCATCATTGTATAGTTCGTTTACATATTCTTCCCATCTGGACTTTATTTCATCTTCTTCAAAGAGCATTTTGCCGTCTTTGTTCTTGATACATTTACTGCTTCTCTGTCTGTATCCTTGACCTGTTATCTCTTTCACTTTCTTGTGCATCTCTCTTGAACGATGTTGAGACTCAAGTTGTTCCACTACTTCACACTTCTTATTCCACCATTCATCTTTAGCTTTTTTGCATTCATCTTCTATTTCATTCTTCAGGTGTTTGTATTTAGGTGGATCAGTGGTTTTCACTTTCTTCCTTTCTGCCATCTTTTCTAGTATGGTTTGCATCATCCATGATTGCTTTGTCTCTCGTTTTTTATTTGGTAACACCTCCTCTGCTGACTTGACCATGCTTTCTCTGAGAGCTTCCCATTCCATTTCAATGTTGTTATACTCTCTCTGAGGAGTTTCTTCATTCATCAGTACACTGAATTTGTTATGAACAGAGACATTATACTTAGTTCTGTATTTTGCATCTTTTAACATGTTCATATCCATTTGAATGTTGTTTTTAATTTTGTTCTGCTGTTTCAATTTCACTACCATACTGATTACTACTGGATTATGATCCGAACATATGTCAGCACCTGGATATGTCCTTGCCTGTTTGATACAATTTCGATATCGTTGGTTGACAAGAATGTAATCGATCTGGTTCCGACATACATCACCAGGGCTCTTCCATGTATATAGTCTTCTCTTTGGATGTTCAAATAAGGTGTTAGCAATTACTAGTTTTGATGTCAAACAGAAATTTATCAAGTATTCACCACGATCATTTCTCTCACCTAAGCCAAATCTTCCTGTTACTGGATATTCATGTTGTTCTCCAACTTTCGCATTCCAATCGCCCATAACAATTGTTATTTCTCCAGACTTGGTGTATTCCATTACCTTTTTGATGCTGTCATAGAACTCGTTGACTTCTTCATCATCGTGATCTGAGGTTGGTGCATAAACTTGCAGAATGTTTATATTGAACGGTTTTCCCCTCAGCTTCATCATAATAATTCTGTCAGATACTGGCCAGAATCCAATCATTGTGGCGGCAATGGACTTCTTCATCATAATTCCAACGCCATACTGATGTTTTTCATCTCCAGAATATATCATATCTACCTCACTATCACCTATCCTCCCGTCACCCGTCCATCTCGTCTCAGCTATACCTAGGATGTCAAGGTTTAGCGCTGTCATTTCCACTTTCAGGTTGTCATATCGGCCTGGTTTGTACAATGTTCGTACATTCCATGTACCAATCTTTAGCACCTTTCCTCCAGTTTTCAGTTGCCTGACATCAGATGCATACCTTCCTATTTTAGGCTTTGAGTTTACATTGTCATTACGAGGTTTCTTAATAGTTGAAGGAAAGGTGCCTCCACTGTAGCTATTAGAAGGCTTCCCCGCAGAGGGACCAGAGTTGTCTCCATCTCTAAATTTGTTTCCATTAATTACCATTGCTTACTATGGGTAAATACTTGGTAGGTTCCCCTTCCTTTCCAAGGTGACTGGCCACTTACTCATCTTTGTCAGAGTGTGCCCTGATGAGCCACATCATCTTGCTGTTACACCTTCAAAGCTATTGATCTTCTAACTCATCTGCTGCTCCAGTCTTCATGCACTTGAAGGGGTGACATCCCCTGACCACACCAACAAAGTTGATGTGCACCGCACTTAGTTTAGGCCGACAATTGAGTCGGTATGGCCGCTGGTGTGCACTACCAACTTCTGGTCTTCCCATAAATGGGACTAGCCGCACGGCAGCGGGGGTTTTAAATCAGAGTTTACCTTCTCCTAGATGAGCAGTCAGCCAAGATTGACGAGCCCACCTGCCCGAAGCATCTGGTTTTGAGGCGCCAGAGATCCGCCTTTGCCCCTTCTCCCGTCAGTAGAAACAGTTTCGCCTCGTGAAGGCCGGGAGTTGGACTTGGTTATCAGAGGCTGTTTGATACGCATGCCATGAGAAAGTACTTTATAGGTAGTGAGAGCTTATCCTCACTATCACTTCCGGCAATAATAACCTTGAAACCATGTGATGTATAAGAGTAAGAAATTTCTATCAGTATTTGCATTCACTTTGTAAATGAATCATTCTTCATGACTGGTGGCACCCTCAACAAGTCGCCACCACACTGAACGCGGATCGTCTCTCCCTCCCTCTTTCTCTCTCTCCCCGTCCTGATATGACCTTAGATGTTGCTAGAACGTAACAAACAAGAACAAAACTCTCTCTCTCTATATATATATATGTGCTCTATAATGGGAATATAAACAAGGACACAAACACACATCTGCTCCCTTCTCTATATTAGTTACTGTCTATTAATTATTATCCTACTGTAACAGGAGTTAGTTCCTACTTCTGCCACACAGGCGCCACCTGCAAGTGTCTCCTGGTCACCCTTAAGTTATACCGGTTGCGTCTGGTCAGTACCGCCCCCAGACCTGCGGGGACGTTCAGATTTTAAATTATATATATATATATACATGTATATACATACATTTATATATATATGTGTATATACATGTATATATACATGTATATATACATATATATCTATGCATGTGTATATATACATATATATACACATGTGTGTATATATATATGTATATATACATGTGTGTACTGCATAAACGTTTATGAGAATATAAATAACAAAAATACTCTCATATTTGATTATATTGTATATACCACTCCATATTTCTCGAGAATTCAGACGATGTTTGGTGCAGCAGACCTCTAGCTACTGTAAGGCATATCTGTCTTACCGTTGAATCGCCGTCCCAGAGCTAAGTACTTCTCCTGACAGAATGTGCTCTTAACCTAAATCATGCTCGGCGCATGGCGTCCCTGATTAAAGTTTCACAGTCCCCTCATTTAGAGTTTCAGCCATATTCTTTTAGAAACATTACGTTGATGATCATGATCTACCTTATTATAATCCACCTTACTAGTATAGTGGTCTGCACTGACTTCTCAGGCAAGGAGCCGCATAGACAGGTAGGCATGGGTAGTGTGTTGATATCAGGGAGCCTAGGTGGTGTCATGGTTAGCACACTGGCCCGGAATGCGAAGAGATGTGGGTTCGAGTCCCACTCTAGGCACAATACTTCCCATTTTCATCACCCCCACGACACTGGTGCCATGGCCAGGATCCTGTACAAGCTATGCGCTGCATAGTTGTTGAACCTACCCTGTGTATGTAAGTGCGTTGCATTGCCTGTATGTATGTAATTGTAAGCATTAAAAGACTTACAATTCCAGGGGGATGAGTGTAGTGGTCTGCACTGACTTCTCAGGCAAGGAGCCGCATAGACAGGTAGGCATGGGTAGTGTGTTGATATCAGGGAGCCTAGGTCATGTAATGGTTAGCACACTGGCCCGGAATGCAAAGAGATGTGGGTTCGAGTCCCGCTCTAGGCACAATATTTCCCATTTTCATCACCCCCATGACACTTGTATATTGTAATTAACTTATAATTGAGCAACACGACACCGACTTATGTTATAGTGGCATTTATTATTTTGCTTAGAACATTTAGCAGTAGTGAATTGTCAATTGAAGATCAGTAATGACAAAGAGAACAAACGCTTAACCCTATACCCTTCCAATAGTTGGGTGGGTGGGATGACTCTATCAAACCTGGCTGCGTGTCAATACGTCTTGTCTGCTTAAGGCACTGCAGGTGAATGATCTCTATACATTCAGGGCGTTTATGACGTCAGCAAGAATATTCCACTAGGTGGCGAGCAGGATAGAATAATGTTGTAGTACAAGAGGTGGCACCAAGGTTCACCGGTGAATCAGTGCGTTAGTGTCTTAATTTGCCACGGTATGGCGAATCATGGTAGAAAGTCTCATTGAGTTGTAATCAGGTCGGTGGCGCTGGTTAAAGGCACCAAGTCATAGAGAATGTCGCCCATCCCCTGTGCTGAATTACCCATGTTGTGTTTAACATGCACAATTATATCTCATAATTGAACAACGCAAACCCGACATATTAACGTTGCGTAATCCAATGGTTTTGAGTTTCTGTCATTTTCTGGGATAAATATATTAGGTTGATCGTTATAATCTACTTTAGTTTACTTTGAAGGAACTTTTATTCTTAATGGCTAACTTTTGAGATATTTGAGGGGTAACGATGCACAATTAATTTGAGCAAGCATGCCAAAACTCTCACACCATAGGCTTCAGCGGCAACACGTTCTATCAAATTGCCTCAGTATTCCCTTCTGTGGGGCGACAAATGTTTAATAAGTGCACCGGTATCTAATTTAGATACATATAATCAAATCTATATAATTGTTTTGGTTTTGAATATTTTATGCTTACATCGGACTAAGCAGTTTTAATGAATGCACGTGTATCTAAGTTGGATATGTAGGATCAAATCTAGGTCAGGGTATCTGATTCGAAAATTGTATACTTTTATTAGATTATGCAGCTTTAAGATGAGGTTCACGACTGGGAAGCCTCACTTCACATTTAGGGGCGGGCAAGGTTGTACATCACATCAGCTCTAACAGTACTGGTATCTAGTCGCCGGAAGAGGAGCCTGGTTCATCTCCCGGAAGTGTTGGCATAAAGGTCACGTGTAGACGAGACATATCGGCTTAATTCATGAGTTAAGGCAATGGTTTTTATTATCTTTGTTATCTTTGTTATTTTGCATTACCATTGGTATAGTTGTCATCTTTGTTATCTTCCTGAATTATAGTATATATTTGATCTCTATTGTCTCTGGTATCTCTATTATCTTTAACTGTATTGCCTTTATCATATATATCATTTTTATTTGTTTCGTAACTTTGTTATTATTGTTATTATTATCTGAATATTGTTATATATAATATACCTTTTACCTCTATTATGTTATCTTTATTACCTTTATCATCTGTATCTTTACCATCCTTACTATCTTTACCATCTACCATCTTTATCATCTTTACCATGTCTATCATCTCTATGATCTCCATCAGCCCATCATCTTTATCATCGTTATCATCTTTGTCTGAGTTATCTTTATTGTCTTTATTGTAGTTATTATATTTGTTGACTTTGTTGTCTAATTTATCTCTATAATTTCTATCATCTCTTTCATCTTTATTATCTCTATTATCTCTATGATCTCCATCATCTGTACCATCTCTATCATATGTATCATCTCTATTATCTCTATCATCTCTGTCATCCCTGTCATCTCTAGTAATTAGTGATTGGATCTATTCCACTGTTACTTACCTACTGGTGAATAATTAGTAATTGGATCTATTCCACTGTTACGTACCTACCAGTGAATGATTAGTAATTGGATCTATTCCACAGTCACTTGCCTACCGGTGACTGATTAGTAATTGGATCTATCCCACTGTTACTTATCTACCAGTAAATGATTAGTAATTGGATCTATTCCACAGTAACTTGCCTACCGGTGAATGATTAGGAAGTGGATCTATTCCACAGTCACTTGCCTACCGGTGAATGATTAGTAAGTGGATCTATTCCACAGTCACTTGCCTACCGGTGACTGATTAGTAATTGGATCTATTCCACAGTCACTTGCCTAATGGTGAATGATTAGTAATTGGATCTATTCCACAGTCACTTGCCTACTGGTGAATGATTAGTAATTGGATCTATTCCTCAGTCACTTGCCTACTGGTGAATGAGTAGTAATTGGATCTATTCCACAGTCACTTGCCTACCGGTGAATGATTAGTAATTGGATCTATTCCTCAGTCACTTGCCTACCGGTGAATGATTAGTAATTGGATCTATTCCACAGTCACTTGCCTAATGGTGAATGATTAGTAATTGGATCTATTCCACAGTCACTTGCCTACTGGTGAATGATTAGTAATTGGATCTATTCCTCAGTCACTTGCCTACTGGTGAATGAGTAGTAATTGGATCTATTCCACAGTCACTTGCCTACCGGTGAATGATTAGTAATTGGATCTATTCCACAGTCACTTGCCTACCGGTGAATGATTAGTAATTGGATCTATTCCACAGTCACTTGCCTAATGGTGAATGATTAGTAATTGGATCTATTCCACAGTCACTTGCCTACTGGTGAATGATTAGTAATTGGATCTATTCCACAGTCACTTGCCTACTGGTGAATGATTAGTAATTGGATCTATTCCACAGTCACTTGCCTACTGGTGAATGATTAGTAATTGGATCTATTCCACAGTCACTTGCCTACTGGTGAATGATTAGTAATTGGATCTATTCCACTGTTACTTACCTACCGGTGAATAATTAGTAATTGGATATATTCCACTGTTATTTACCTACTGGTGAATGACTAGTAATTGGATCTATTCCACAGTCCTTTCCTCCGGTGAATGATTAGTAATTGGATCTATTCCACAGTCACTTGCCTATCGGTGAATGATTAGTAATTGGATCTATTCCACTGTTACTTATCTACCGGTGAATGATTAGTAATTGGATCTATTCCACAGTCACTTGCCTACTGGTGAATGATTAGTAATTGCATCTATTCTCCTACTCTGTAATGTATTGTGGTTATACGAACGCCCCACCTGTAAGACTGTATGACGTCATGATTAGAGGTTCCTAATAAACTCAGTTACCAACAAGAACTCACGGCGTCCACACGTACATTACATGGTGTCAGATGTGGTGCACAAAGAAGTTATAAAATGGCGCTTCATGGATTAAAACCCCCTGGACCATTGATTTTGGACGAACGAATGGCCATAAATTGGAGATCTTGGTTGCATTCGTACGAGATTTATTCAACAGCAGCGGGGGTAGGATCAAAAACAGAAAAGGTACAGTGCTGTGTGATGCTGCATGTTGCAGGGAGTGAAGCCCAGAAAGTGCACCGTACGTTCGAATTCGACACAGCCGACAAAGACAAGATTGGACCGTTAGTCACAGCTTTCGCAAAGTATTGCGAGGGAAAGACTAATATCACGGTAATCAGGTATGAGTTCAACTCGTTCAACCAAACAACTGAAAATATGGACACATATATTCGCGAATTACGGCATCGCGTACAATTTTGTTGCTATGAACAGTTAGAAGCGTCCCTGTTATGTGATCGGATCGTATGTGGAGTAAAAGATAACAAACTCAGAAATAAGCTGCTGCAAGCTCCTAAATTGTCATTAGAAGCATGTGTACAATTATGTCGGTTAAATGAGAATAAATCGGCACAAGTACAGTCGTCTTCACAAAGTCAAGTAGATGCAGTATCCAGGGGTTACGGACGGAGTGCTGAACTGGGACCCAGGTTATCTCCATGGAAACAAGCATCAACAAACCAATATCAACAAACCCGTAGGATGGCAGCTTCAAAATGTGGACGATGTGGGTATAATCACCGAGATGGTAACTGTCCAGCACGAGGGAAAGAATGCATAGGATGTCGAAGAATTGGTCATTTTGTAAAAATGTGCCATATGCAGAAGATACAGCCAAGAGAAGCGCCGTTATATGAAATTAATGTTGATGGGGAAACCGAGGATGACCAAGTCGAGAAGGGTGCGTTCGGAAGCCAGAGTCAAGAACAACAACAGAACAGCATGGACTGTGATCTCTTTGTCGGTTCAATCTACAATGCTGGTGAACATGACAGAGATTTGTGGTATGAAATGTTCCTTATCGGTGACCTGGAGGTATCATTTAAATTAGATACCGGGTCCGAAGCCAATATTTTACCATTGGAAATATACAAGCAAATGCCCGATGCGCCATTACAACCATCTAAATGTCAGTTGATTACGTACAGTGGACATAAAATCAAGCCGACAGGAGAAACAACAATAAGGATCAACGGACAGAACTTACGATTTCAAATTACAGATGCGGGCAGTGCTATAATGGGCAAACAAGCCTGTGTTCAACTAGGTTTATTAGCACGACTGGACACTTTGAGTACAACACCTTCACATGCTGCAGACAAATTGGTAATAAAATATGCTGATGTATTTGAGGGATTGGGTTTAATTAAGGTCAATGCTAAAATATATATTGATAATGGTATTACTCCATGTATAGATCCACCACGTAGAATACCAATAGCAATGACAGATCAGGTACAAAATGAATTAGAACGTATGATAAAATTGGGGGTCATTGTGAAACAAGAAAGACCAACCCCTTGGGTTAATTCAATAACAATAGTAAGTAAACCTGGGAAATTAAGAATTTGCCTAGACCCTACTAAGCTGAATAAGGCGATATTGAGGGGACGGTATCCTGTCAGAACAGTAGAGGAGGTGGTGGCTCAGTTGCATGGGGCAAAGTTTTTTTCAGTTTTAGATGCACAAAGTGGCTATTGGCAAATAGAATTAGATAAAGAAAGTTCAGAACTATGTACATTTAATACGCCTTGGGGTAGATACAGATATACAAGATTGCCATTTGGAATAAAGACTGCAGGAGATATATTTATTCAAGAGATGAATGAAATTTTAAGAGGGATACCAGGGGTTCACGTAATATCAGATGACATTTTGGTACATGGAGTTACAGAAAGAGAACATAACGACCGATTAGAGGCAGTTTTGAACCGGGCAAGAACAGTTCATCTGAAATTGAATCCTAAAAAGTCTAAAATTTTCAAGACCAGTGTTAACTATGTAGGGCATGTTATTACCTCAGAAGGCTTAAGTCCTAACAAGGACAGAATACAAGCGATTATCGACATGCCCAGTCCGACCGATAAACCAGGTATACACAGATTCTTAGGAATGATTGGATATGTTAGTAAATTTATTCCAAACCTAGCCCACATAACAAAACCATTAAGAACAGTCATTCAAAAGAACGTGTCATGGCATTGGGAAATAGAACAGGAAAAAGCTTTTCAAGATTTAAAAAAGTTATTAACAACAGCACCCATACTCCAATATTTTGATAGTAAACAAAAGGTTACCATTCAAGTGGATGCATCTAAAAATGGTCTTGGTGCCACATTATTTCAAAATGACTTACCGGTAGCTATGGCGTCGAAAGCGTTAGATAAATCACAGGTAAATTATGCGGTCATTGAAAAAGAGCTGTTAGCCATATGTTTTGGCTGTAAAAAGTTCCATCATTTTATTTATGGAAATGAGGTGACAATAAACACAGACCATAAACCACTAGTTGCAATTATGATGAAACCAATACACCAACTTTCAGCAAGAATGCAACGTATGCGAATGAGATTGCAAACGGTATCCTATCTGAAAGGTTCGTTTTTGTATTTTGCAGATACTTTATCACGAGCGCATACCTCCAGTATAGCCCCTACAGATTTATACGACCATGATATTTCGGTTGGGGCTATAGATTTGGATATGGATGTTATCCATCGTATCAAAGAGGCCACCAAGGTGGATCAAACGCTCAACACGATAAAGAATCTAACGTTGGAAGGATGGCCACCTAGTAACAAACATATTCCTAATAGTGTGCGACCATATTATACATTCAGACATGAGATAACATGGGTAGAAGGAATATTGTTGAAAGGTACCCAAATCATAGTACCTAAAATTCTACAAACCGATATGCTGAACAAGGTACACGAATCCCACTTAGGGATAGTAAAATGTAAGCAATTAGCCAGGGATAACATATTTTGGCCAGGAATGGGTATGCAATTAGAAGACAAAATATCCAGATGTAATACATGTCAAGAATTTAAAAATATGCCACCCAAAGAACCTTTGATAAATCACCCAGTAATAGATATACCTTTTAATAAAATAGGAATTGACTTGTTTCATGTAAACGGTGAAAATTACATCTTAATTGTTGACTATTATTCCAAATATCCAGATTTCATAGAACTGAACAACTTATCTACTACAGAAGTTATTGAAGCATTAAAACAAACATTTGCAAGGTTTGGTATTCCCAAGTATATAGTATCTGATAATGGTCCACAGTTCACGAGTCTAGAGTTTCAAAAATTTGCTTCGTTCTATGGATTCATATCGCTTTACTCTAGTCCAATGCATGCTCAGAGTAACGGACAAGTTGAGCGATATGTTCAAACAGTCAAGCGTATAATAAAAAAATGCATAAGGAATGGTGATGATGTACAAATAGCCATGCTCAATTACAGAAATACAACATTAAATGGAATTGGAGCATCACCAGCGCAATTATTAATGTCACGAAAACTAAGAAGCAGAATCCCGGTACTAGATCGGGACTTGAGAGCAACAGTACATACATCAAAACTTCAGCAAATACACCATAGTCAGCGAGTACAAAAACATTACTTTGACAAACATGCAAGTAATGTTCAACAACCTTTAAATACGGGTGATAACATTCGTTATAAAGACCACAATGATAACTGGAAAAAAGGAAGTATTATACACACAAATGTTGACACTCAAAGAAGTTATGAGATAATAAATGAACATGACAATATCATAAGGCGGAACAGGAGATTTATTCAAAAATGTCCTAATAACCGCTCAAATAAAACTATAGGAAATGCAACGTTTTTCAACGGTAATAAATTGCAGAAAATAAAGGTACCATCACATATACAACACGTTATGGCCGATTAAGTAGGCCACCAGTTCGTTACGGTTTCACTGCACGTTAATTAAGAAAACTTAAGCTCTAGTTATATAATAATACGTAAGGTTACATACACAAAGTAGTCTTCGTTCTTAGTATGTCAAGTCATGTGTATACATTACCAAGTATACATTGTTAGATGCAATAACATAAATTAACGTTCCGGGGACCGTAATCACCCCACATTGAGAAGACGACAACATCGACCGTATATGTGTCAAACCAAGAAGGTACACAAAGACCACAAAACAAGAAGAAACATACCAACTCAAATATACGTGTATACAATTAAGTATTTGTAATCAATTGATATGTACACAATTAAATACTAGTTTTCTGTAAGGAAGGACATGATGTATATATATATATAAGGAGTTTTGTAGCCGTAAGTTGTTTAGCGATAAGTAAATGAAGATATCAATTCAAAAAGTATGAAATGTTAATATATATAAAACGGTCATTAGGTTGCTTAAGTGAAAGGGGAAGATGTAATGTATTGTGGTTATACGAACGCCCCACCTGTAAGACTGTATGACGTCATGATTAGAGGTTCCTAATAAACTCAGTTACCAACAAGAACTCACGGTGTCCATACGTACATTACACATTGACAGTCACTTGCCTATCGGTGAATGATTAGTAATTGGATCTATTCCACTGTTGCTTATCTACCGGTGAATGATTAGTAATTGGATCTATTCCACAGTCACTTGCCTACTGGTGAATGATTAGTAATTGGATCTATTCCACAGTCACTTGCCTACCGGTGAATGATTAGTAATTGGATCTATTCCACAGTCACTTGCCTACCGGTGAATGATTAGTAATTGGATCTATTCCACTGTTACTTATCTACCGGTGAATGATTAGTAATTGGATCTATTCCACAGTCACTTGCCTACCGGTGAATGATTAGTAATTGCATCTATTCCACAGTCACTTGCCTACCGGTGAATGATTAGTAATTGTATCTATTCCACTGTTTCTTACCCACTGGTGATTACTTAGTAATTGGATCTATTCCACAGTCACTTGCCTACCGGTTAATGATTAGTAATTGGATCTATTCCACAGTCACTTGCCTACCGGTGAATGATTAGTAATTGGATCTATTCCACAGTCACTTGCCTACCGGTGAATGATTAGTAATTGCATCTATTCCACAGTCACTTGCCTGCCGGTGAATGATTAGTAATTGCATCTATTCCACAGTCACTTGCCTACCGGTGAATGATTAGTAATTGGATCTATTCCACAGTCACTTGCCTATCGGTGAATGATTAGTAATTGTATCTATTCCACTGTTTCTTACCCACTGGTGATTACTTAGTAATTGGATCTATTCCACAGTCACTTGCCTACCGGTGAATGATTAGTAATTGGATCTATTCCACAGTCACTTGCCTACCGGTGAATGATTAGTAATTGGATCTATTCCACTGTTACTTATCTACCGGTGAATGCTTAGTAATTGGATCTATTCCACATTCACTTGCCTACCGGTGAATGATTAGTAATTGCATCTATTCCACAGTCACTTGCCTACCGGTGAATGATTAGTAATTGGATCTATTCCACAGTCACTTGCCTACCGGTGAATGATTAGTAATTGTATCTATTCCACTGTTTCTTACCCACTGGTGATTACTTAGTAATTGGATCTATTCCACAGTCACTTGCCTACCGGTGAATGATTAGTAATTGTATCTATTCCACTGTTTCTTACCCACTGGTGATTACTTAGTAATTGGATCTATTCCACAGTCACTTGCCTACCGGTGAATGATTAGTAATTGGATCTATTCCACAGTCACTTGCCTACCGGTGAATGATTAGTAATTGGATCTATTCCACGGTTACTTACCTACTGCTGAATGATTAGTGATTGGATCTATTCCACTCTTACTTACTTGCTGGTGAATAACTAGTAATTAAATCTATTCCACGGTTACTTACCTACCGGTGAATGACTAGTAATTGGATCTATTCCACAGTCACTTGCCTACCAGTGAATAACTAGTAACTAAATCTATTCCACTGTTACTTGCCTACTGGTGAATGTGTGGTAACCGGATCTCACTATGGGCAGTAGGCACGTGACACCAGCTGTTTGTCACGTGATGCTCTCCTAGGGGGTGCAGGGATCATGGAGTGCGCGTGCGCGCGGACCTACACAAGGTGTGTCCGGTTTCAGAGGGGCGATTACCAGACGTGTACACACTGCGGGAACACTAGTAAGTGCACAGAAAGTGCACAGGAAGTGCACAGGAAGTGCACAGGAAGTGCAAACTAACGTCGTAATATGGGGCAGTAATGCATGGTTGGTAATTAAAGTTATGCAATCCGATGAAGGCTTGTTTGTATTTTACGTTCCGACATCTAAGGTCATAGCAGGATGGATACCGACTTGTGAGAGTGTGCACTCATGACGACTTTATAGTGCTGCCCACTGGGAAACCAGGCCACCATCACCTGATTATCCGACTCAGTCACATTGAGCCAAACAGTCCTTGTCCTATACTATTAATGCTAAGCGCCAAGCTAGGAAGCGACAGGTATCAATTTTATAAGTCATCAATTGGTTTGACCCGATCGGGAATCGAACTCCCGATCTCCCGCACACAAGGCCTAAGCTCTACCGACAGCTGGCCGATTAGGCGACCGCGACCGGTGAGACCGGCGACCTCGGGCTAAGCATCATGAGTGCGCATGCACTGTCACGATTCACTGATATTCCCTTATGCCTAGTACACACCTTGCGTATACGATCTAAAACTGCCCGTTTCGCGTATAAAACTGAGTTTTAGTCGTTAGGTGTGCGACCCGCGCGCACACTAGACGCTTGCGATTCGCGTATAAAACTCAGTTTTAGGGCTTACAACTCGAATCGCAACCGATTCGAAAAACGAATCGGCCCGTTCGAGAATCGGTATATGTGAGCGGTCAGTCATATCGTATACAGTAGGTGGGTGCTAGTAGGCGACCGATCGTGTCGGGGTTTTAACGCGTCAGCCAATCGCTGGGCCGGGAAGGGTCATGTGACCATGTCCATACAAAAACGATAAAAATGGCGGACTGGACGAACGAGGCAGAGGTTGCGATGGTTGAGATGTGGCAAACTCTGCCGTGTCTCTTCGATGTGTCGTGTCAAGATTATTCGAACAGAGTTAAGAAGGTTGCTGCGTTGGCGGCGATCGCAAGCAGAGCAAGCCCAATAGCGATGGCTCTCTTTTGAGCAGCTGAACACGGCGCCATTTTGCTTTTGCTTTCCTGCTCGCCAACGGCTCAGTTGTTCGCGGCCCCGACGCCAGTTGCAGCAAAACAAACGTGGCACCATCTAGCGTTGCTGGCCGACGGCCGATCAACAACTGCTAGGAGGCGCTGATGCGAGTGTAGTTCGCGCTAAATACACCAGGTGCGTGGAACGCAATCGCGAAACGGACGGTATATGTGTGCACCCCCGGGTCATCAGTTTTAAGTCACAAACGGGATGGATCGGGTCGTGATGAGTTGGGTCGGGCAGCCAGTTTTAGTGCGCGAATCGTATACGGTAGGTGTGTACCAGGCATTAACTGTTGTTCCTAGGATGTAACACCCCAGTGAACCGAGTCAAACTGATCTGAGCTGCCTAATGCCTGGCACCAGACACGGCGGCCGAATCGGTAGAGCGCAGGCCTCCCGTGCGGAAGGTCGGGCGTTCAAATTCCTGGTCGAGTCAAGGACTGGTTGGATCAGTGTTAGGATAATGTAACTAGGCAGGATATCAAGACATGGTGCTGGTGGCCTGGTCTCCCAGTGGGGCAGCACTATAAAGTCGCCATGAGTGCGCACTGTCACAAGTCGGTACCCATCCCGATATGACCTTAGATGTTGCCAGGACGTAAAACTCCAACAACCAACCTATATATATATATATATATGTGTACATATATATGTGCTCTATTATCTATTATGGGAATATAAAAAAGGACACAACCACTTATCAGTTCTCTTCTATATATTAGTTATTAGTATTCCCTGCTATCCTACTGTAATAGGAGTTAGTTCCTGCCTCTGCCACTATGGCGCGACCTGTGAGTGGCTCCTGGCCACATGGATACCAGCTGCGTCTGGTCAGTACATCCCCCAGACCTGCTCGGATGGTCAGATTATATACAACTCCCCGACATCTGGGAGAGGGGTGCACTCCACCAATGCGCCGATGGAGGAAGTAGTAAAGTAGATATGTTCCCTTAGCATTTATACTTGTATAACGCGTCATACATCACATATATAAAAATAAATATCACGAGTGCGCACTGTCACGATTCAGTGATATTCCCGTACATGTTGTCCTTAGGACGTAAAACCCCAATAAGCCCAGCCAAACCGATCTGATATGTCTAAAATGTAGGCAGTGTTCACAGTTGCCTTGCCTGCGCCTGCCAGTCGTTAATCATCAGATGTCGTGGGGTGCACGATCGGGGCGACCTCTGCCGGCTGAGGGGGCTCAGAGTCGGCCAGACCAGCAGACTGCACGGGGCTGCACTGGCAGCCGGACCCACAAACACGGCACCCATTTCTACAATAGTCGAGTAGTCCGGCAGATATGTGAATGAATTGTGCCTTTGACGATAAAAGCATGAGCTTTGGCACACTGCGGTGTGTAACGCTAACTGTAAGACTAAGAGCTTCTTGCCCTTAGGAACATTTTTAGCTATATGGCCATCGCAGATTTGTCTCATGGCCACACTGGCAGCCATTTTCCAAAATGGCCACCATAGAGTTTGTAATAGACTGGTTCGTCATTCCAGCCGCGGGATGCATTGGGGGATGCGTGGAAGAATAACGACCCCACGCGAAGCACATGGCACTCGGTGCAGCTATGAAATGTGCTAGTTTCAGCTCATCTCAGCTCTTGTTTGAAACATAGAATACCAACTCAAGTAATATATATAATAAATTAAGATGTTAATCTTTTATCCAGCATTGCATTTAAATCAATCTAATCAGAACAATTTATGCCATCAGCATTTAGATCTAGACAAATCTGGTCACTCAGGTCTAGTGTTAGAGCCATAGCCAGAGTCAGTTTTACTTCAAGTTTTTATTTATATCCTATGGTTAATGACATATGTAGAGCTAGGAAACGAGTAGGGTTAATCAGACATTGGTTATATATTTCTCTGAAACAAGTGTCTGTTGACACATTTGGCATTTTAATAATTAAAAGAAGAATTAATAATGGTGATGTGGATATCAGCCTTAAAGTGACAGTTGTTTGTGTGGAATTGTATGTTTCTTAGCTCAAAATGCTTAACTATGGCTAGTTTTGTCTTAAATATATATATATATATATATCATATATATAACCTGTGGCATACATGTAGCATATACAAAGTCCAACCTCATTATAATGCAATCACTACAGTCCATATACCAGACGGGATGGCCAAATGAGTTGAACGTCCATTTCCCGTTTTGGTAGATCGTGGGATTCGAACCCACGGGTTCGAACCCTGGTCGAGTCAAACCAATGACTTTAAAATTGATTCTTTTCACTGTCCATGCACTCAGCATTAATAGGATAGGGCAGGGACTGATTAGCTCAGTGTCAGGATAATGGTACTTAGTCGGATATCAGGTCATGGTGTCGGCAGCCTGGTCTCCCAGTGGGGGAGCACTATAAAATTACCATGAGTGCGTATTGGCACAAGTCGGTGCCTGTCCTGATATGACATGACATGTTGCCAGGACGTAAAACTCTGTCAACCAACCAATTAACCTATATTATATATGGTATACTTAGTAATGTCACACAACTATATATATATATAAACAGTAGTCCCCTGGAAACAGAATAACAAAAGACAGGAGTGGTTGAGAAAGAGTATATATTCTCTGGCGGGAATATATTATTGCCCACCTAAAATTTTTAAATCCGTCCTGCTGAGAGGGAGCGTAGGGTAGTGACCAGGCGCAGCTGGTATCATGCGGTCATGAGCTGCTCACAGGTGGCAGTGCAGTGGAGAATGAAGGAACTAACCTAGTCCTATGGTAGTAATAGCTTAGTGACATTAGGGTATAGAGTAAGTAAGGGAGAGAACTGCTAGGGGGTAGTGTCCTTGTTTATATTCCCATAATAGATTATAGAGCACATATATATATATATATATATATATATATAATATTTATATATATATATCCTTGTCTGCTATTCCTATGTACTTAGAAATAGCACACAACTATATGTATATATATATAGTATTTATATATATATATATATATATATAGTTGTGTTCTATTTCTAAGCATAAGAAGTGTTAAAGCACACAACTATATCTATAATATTTATATACATAGTTGTGTGCTATTCGTAAGTATAACATGATGTCGAGGAAACTGACCTCTATTTATCCTCTAGATATTAATGATGACATCCCCAACAACAGAAGCTGAAAGAAGACTTCCTGTCAGGCTGTTTCAAAGCCCACATTTCACATAAAGGTTACCTACACGCATAGAACAGCTCAAACAAACCCCCCAACAACAGGTGCTCGCTCCTGCCCCGGGCCGTCAATCCATCTGGGTTTGCCAGCGGTTTAGCCGCTTGTTGTGAAAGATGTCCAGAATTTGTTTATTTATATGTATTGTTGTGTTTCTACTTCTGCTCCTCCTCCTCCTCCCCGCCCCAGACACCACCACTTCGGCAGTGGGTGTGTACAGCACCACCGACCCGCCACCTACCGTCAATATGCACATGGTTGCCTGCCTGCCTGCTCCTGTGTCCTAAGCCCCCAGGTGCTCAACACCAGACATCCCCTCCTCACAGCAAAACTAAATATATTTAAGAAATAGTGAAGAACAAAAAACAAGAGAAAAAAGGGTAAAAGAGAGAGAGAAGATAACAACAGAGAAAAAGGTAAAAGAGGGACAAGAAAAAAAAAGAGAAAAAAGGTAAAAGAGAGAGAAGAGAAAACAGGTAAAAGAGAGAGTAGAAAAAAAGAGAAAAAAGGCAAAAGAGAGAAGAAAAAAAAAGAGAAAAAAGGTAAAAGAGAGAGAAGAAAAAAGAGAGAAAAAAATGTAAAAGAGAGAGAGACAAAAAGAGAAAAAAGGTAGCCACGTTTGAACTCTCAATCCACGTCCACCGAAAAAAGTGGCAAGTGTGTAGGGTGCTGAGAATACACCCTGAGACCAGTTTACCCAGTTAAGCCTTCCACCCTGCGGACACCATCCCGGCCACTACATACATGGATCCTGGCTGGAAACATGCAGGAAGGGAGTAATCGAGTTTGTTAGGATAATAGACATTCAGGTTGGCTGGAGTAGTTAGTTAGTTAGTTAGTTAGTTAGTAGTGGCCAGAAGCATAGGTTCTCAGGGGAACGCTTTCTTTCCGTGTTACTTATTATATAAGGACAGCGAGGAAAATCTATCAGGATCTACTCGGCCACTTGCTGTTTGTTTCCAAGGCTGGAATCAATGCACCCTCTTTCTAAGATCTTAGAAGTCCTGTTCAGTTGGTGTCTGTTCTAGTCTGTTATGATTTATATAACTCCCTTGTAGGCGTATGCGGTGAAACCCAGCTATAATGGGATCACTGGGGTTCATAGGAAATCATCGTGCAAGAAAAGCAGGGTCACTTTACTGAATTACCATTGAAATAATTAATTCCGCATGCAATGAATCATAGCGTAATATACAAATTCGCGTTAACTCGGGCTAATAAAATAGTGGTTTCATTGTAGATATATATATAGATAGGATGATGAGGCTTAACTATTACTTATCCATTATTGACTTGGTTATTAGGATAAGAATTGGTATTAGGATAACACTAGCATCTTGTATTCCCTGGTGGTCACCCACTCAAGTACTGATGAGGCTCAACTATTACTTATCCACTATTGATTTGGTTATTAGGCCTGTATTAGGATATAAATAGCACCTTGTCTTCCCTGGTGGTCAACAACCCAAGTACTGATGAATCTCAACTAGGACTTATCCACTATTGATTTGGTTATTAGGCCTGTATTAGGATATCAATAGCATCTTGTATTCCCTGATGGTCACCCACCCAAGTACTGATGAGGCTCAACTATTACTTATCCATTATTGATTTGGTTATTAGGCCTGTATTAGGATATATGCAGGTATTGCAGGTATAGCAATACCTCAGGGAGTTTAACGCCCCTGCCCTGCAGAGTTGTGTACCTTGTGGTACAGGTTCTTGACAGAACCGAAGGGTAAGGGAGCAAACCCTAAACAGAAAACCATGTCACTGTGGCAGCATTAAGGGCGGTTGATGTATAGAACTCCCAACATCTCCCGACCAGCCACTGCAGGGACAAATAGTTTTGCGACTGTCTTGACATGTTCTTGCTGTGTGAAACCTCTATTTGCTCCCCGAGAGAGTGCCGCTGGTAACTTCCAAAAGCCAGCTGCTTAAACACTTTTGCAGGCAGCTTTCATGAAATGTAAATACTCGAACGGACGGGGCTGCCCTCTATGGAAGATCTTCTGATCAAAAAGAATCTCTGGTTGACTGAGGATGTCATCAGACAGGCTACCAAAGCAGATCCTCTATTCTCAACTTTCTTCTGGTCACAGAAAGAGAGGGCTCCCTCATCTCCGGTTCAAGGATAGCAACAAGAGAAACCTTAAGCTGAGAGACATTAAGACCAACTCATGGACGCAACTCTCACAGCAGAGAGCTAAATGGAGAGCGGCAGTCAAATAATGAAAGCAGTCTTTGTCACATCGCGACCAACAGATTGATGATGATGATGATTAGGATATCAATAACATCTTGTATTCCCTGGTGGTCACCCACTCAAGTACTGATGAGGCTCAACTATTACTTATCCACTATTGATTTGGTTATTAGGCCTGTATTAGGGTATAAATAGCACCTTGTATTCCCTGGTGGTCACCCACCCAATTACTGATGAGGCTCAACTTATCCACTATTGATTTGGTTATTAGGCCTGTATTATGATATCAATAGCACCTTGTATTCCCAGGCGGTTATGAATCCAAGTACTGATGAGGCTCAACTATTACTTATCCACTATTGATTTGGTTATTAGGCCTGTATTACGATATCAATAGCACCTTGTATTCCCAGGCGGTTATGAATCCAAGTACTGATGAGGCTCAACTATTACTTATCCACTATTGATTTGGTTATTAGGCCTGTATTATGATATCAATAGCACCTTGTATTCCCAGGCGGTTATGAATCCAACTACTGATGAGGCTCAACTATTACTTATCCACTATTGATTTGGTTATTAGGCCTGTATTACGATATCAATAGCACTTTGTATTCCCAGGCGGTTATCAATCCAAGTACTGATGAGGCTCAACTATTACTTATCCATTATTGATTTGGTTATTAGGCCTGTATTGGGATATAAATAGCACCTTGTATTCCCTGGTGGTCACCGACCCAAGTACTGATGAGGCTCAACTTATCCACTATTGATTTGGTTATTAGGCCTGTATTACGATATCAATAGCAGCTTGTATTCCCAGGCGGTTATCAATCCAAGTACTGATGAGGCTCAACTATTACTTATCCACTATTGATTTGGTTATTATTATTAAACCTGTATTAGGATATCAATATCACCTTATACTCCCAGGTGGTTACCAATCCAGGTACTGATGAGGCTAAGCTATTATTCATCCACTACTGACTTAGTGGGCTCTAAGCCTGTATCGGGATATCTGTAGTATCCGGTATTTCCGAGTGGTCACCCATTCAAGTACTGAGTCAATTTAATAGAACCTGTTACTGCAGAAGCCAGACTTTTGGCATGCTTGCCGAAACTAATTTGACATGTTTTCACTTCAAATATCTCAGAAGTTTGCAATTTAAAATAAGAGTTACTTCAAAATAAAGTCAGGTAGATTATGACAAACAATTTAATATATTTATCTCAGAAAAATGACAGAAACTCAAAACCATCAGACTATGTAATTTTAACAAATATTTGTTATATTGATCCCTGGCAAAGTCAGCAACTGGTTATTACGATACTCTAATGATGCCTGTGCTTCCCTTTCAGTGGCTCCGCGCCCAGCTTCCTCCAGAAGCCTGTCATCAAGCAGGTGGATGGAGGGAAGAAGATCCTGTTCGAATGTAGGATCGTCGCCGATCCGAAACCAGAGCTCACCTGGTTCCGGGATGATGAGAAACTTTCCGAGGGAGGTGAGTCATCGAACGCGCAGCCCTTAGTGGGGCCATTCAAAGTTGTCAACATGTTCACGGTCGTACAAAGAGTACGACAGCGGGGAGGGGTGGCCGTCAGTAAAGTATCACATTCATCGGTTAGTTAAGATGTTGATATTTTTCAGAGTTTATTTGTTTGCATACATTAGTTGATTAGAATTTAGACGGGTTTTTATTTTTTTAATCGCGGACAATTGTCCTCATTTGAATGTTCCTAGCCATATCCTATTCCTAGTAATATGGAATACCAGGCTATGTAGCGACAAGTATCAATATTCATCAGTTTGATTCAACCAGGGTTTAAACTCAGGTTTCCAAATCCAATGGCCTACCAAAACTAGAGGTGGGTGCTCAACTCAAAGTCGAACAGCCACCCTGTCTTAGTTTGTAGTAAATTGATGATGTGTGCCACTTTGGGGCAGGGGGCGGGGATAGTAGAACTCTTTGTACTCCTTTGACAATGTTGAACACTTTGGACGGCCCCTTAGACAGATATTCTTCCATTAGAAATCATTGCCATCATACACATCCAACATCCACATATTGGCTCATCGTGAGCAGATCGTTGATGTTAATTTCAAGTGACATCTGTCTGCCTTTCTTCCACTAACTATTACCTTTGCAAACAGTACCCTATTAGTACTTGTACACAAGCCCACACTAATGTTACTACACACACATCTACCAATTCTCCTACATGTACAAGCGTACCAAAACTCCAACACATACGCCAACCAGTACACTTAGACACATACATGCCCGTACCCCTACATATGTGCCCTATTTGTTCCTACACATATCTGTCTCCCAATACTCCTAGATATACATGAATACCAATGTTCCGGCACATTTGCACCAACCAATAGGTTTACACACATACCTACTAAGAACCCTAGATATGCACCCTATTATGTTGGTACACATACTCATCTACCAACACTCCTACACCTACACCCCCCAATACTCCAACAAATAGGTTTATGCACACTTACCCACCAATACCCGGACATGAGCAGACCCTTACTTTCTCTACCTATCTACCAATACTCCTACATCTTCACACCTACCGATCATCATCATGATCATGCTGTCAGTCGCAATGCGACAAAGACTGCTTTCATTACTTAACCGCCGCTTTGTGCGGTTGTACATTTTATAAAAGCTGCTTGCAAAGTGTTGAAATGCTGCTGGCTTTTGCAAGTTACTAGTGGGACTCTCTCGGTGAGCAAATAGAGGTCTCACACCGGCAAGAACATGTCCAGACAGGTGCAAACTATTTGTCCCTGCAGTGGCTGGTCGGGAGATGTTGGGAGTTCCATTCATCACCGGCCTTAATGCTGCCACTATAACATGGTTTTCTGTTAGGGTTTGCTCCCTTAGCCTTTAATTCTATCAAGAACAAGAACTTGTACCACAAGCAGTGGTTACAACTTTGCAAGGCAGGGGCATCAAACTCCCTGAGGTATTTTAGCACCTAAGGTATCCGAGGTACTGCATTACCCACATACAATACACCTACCGATACTCCTACATATACACACCTACCAAGACTCTGACATATACACACCTACCAGCACTTCTACATATACACACCTACCAATACTCCTACATATATACACACCTACCGATACTCCTACATATACACACCTACCAAGACTCTAACATATACACACCTACCAACACTTCTACATATACACACCTACTAATACTCCTACATATACACACCTACCAATACTCCTACATATACACACCTAACAATACTCCTACATATACACACCTACCAATACTCCTACATATACACACCTACCAATACTCTTACATATACACACCTACCAATACTCCTACATATACACACCTACCAATACTCCTACATATACACACCTACCAATACTCCTACATATATACACACCTACCAATCCTCCTACATATACACACCTACCAACACTCCTGCATATACACACCTACCAATACTCCTACATATACACACCTAACAACACTTCTACATATACACACCTACCAATACTCCTACATATACACACCTACCAATACTCCTACATATACACACCTACCAATACTCCTAAATATACACACCTACCATTACTCCTACATATACACACCTACCAATACTCCTACATATACACACCTACCAATACTCCTACATATACACACCTACCAATACTCCTACATATACACACCTACCAATACTCTTACACATGCACACCAGCTATGCAGACAGACATATTGCGCTGTTGGTTTAGAGATTGCAATATCGGTAAATATTGAAATTGTTGCAACTGTTAGTAGGTCTGTATATATATAATTGGCACATTGCGGCCATACTGTAGATGAAGTATTAAATGAAGAATTGCAATTAGTCATAATAAGAATAGTGCACTATTTGAGTACACCTGCCAGCACAGACATGTGGTTCAAGAGAGGCATCACCAAACACCCCCCTCGCCCCCCCCCCCCCATACCCCCCATACCCCCCATGCCCCCCCCTCCACACACACATCCCTTCACTCCCTCCTACACACTGTCAAGCCTGAGGCAATAGAGGCCTCACCAAACACCCCCCTCGCCCCCCCCATACCCCCCATACCCCCCCTCTCCACACACACATCCCCTTCACTCCCTCCTACACACTGTCAAGCCTGAGGCAATAGAGGGCATCACCAAACACCCCCCTCGCCCCCCCCCCCCCCCCCCATACCCCCCATACCCCACCCCCCCCCCCCTCCACACACACATCCCTTCACTCCCTCCTACACACTGTCAAGCCTGAGGCAATAGAGGCATCACCAAACACCCCCCTCCCGCCCCCCCCCCCCCCCCCCATACCCCCCCATACCCCCCCCCCCCCTCCACACACACATCCCTTCACTCCCTCTACACACTGTCAAGCCTGAGGCAATAGAGGCATCACCAAACACCCCCCTCGCCCCCCCCCCCCCCCCCCCCCCCCCCATACCCCCCATACCCCCCCCCCCCTCCACACACAACATCCCTTCACTCCCTCCTACAAACTGTCAAGCCTGAGGCAATAGAGGCATCACCAAACACCCCCTCGCCCCCCCCCCCCGCATACCGCCCACCATACCCCCCCCCCCCCCTCCACACACACATCCCTTCACTCCCTCCTACACACTGTCAGGCCTGAGGCAATAGACCTCAGTCGAATCAATTCCAGGCTGGATTAACCCTTCCCCGGCGACCTGTCAGCAATCACAGGGTTGCCATGGTAACGGCATCTTGAACAAACATCTTTCGCGGGAGGGGGTTGAGGGTTGGGGCTGGGGGGGGGGGGGGGCGATGGTTTACCGTGTTACCTGATGACCGAAACCTATCAGCAGACAAATTATTAAACACATTTTTCTGAAGCACATTTGATGAATTATAGCCATTTAATCTGTAAAATAATATGTTATATGCTTAAATTAGAATTCATGCACTTTGTGTTAAACATGGCCAATGAAAATGTACTGTCACTGAGTTGGTTCTACTTGTTATCTTCTATTTACTTGGAGTTAGTAAGCCCCTGGTGGTTGATGTGTGAACTAGGCCGCCATGTTTTGATGGGTTCGGGTCAGGCTGGCTACCTATACTGCCTCAGAATATAGACCTTTATTTGTTTGGAAAGCATTTTGTCCATGGGTGGCTAAGACGCAACCCCAGCTGGTGTGGATTGGGCGAAACACCCCTTCACACAGGGATCCTTCTTACCTTAGTAAATAAATTACACTAATCCATATGTGTTAATGACATTAGTTGAACGTCCGTCCCCTGTTTTGGTAGATTGGGGGATCCAAACTCATGAGTTTGTGGGTTTGAACCCTGGTCGAGTCAAACCAATGACTTAAAAATTGATAGTTGTCGCTTCCTAGCTTTGTGCTCTGCATTACTAGGATAGGGCAAGGACTGGTTCGCTCAGTAATGTGACTGAGTGGGATATGAGGTCACGGTGCTGGCAGCCTGATTTTGCAGTGGGGCAGCACTATAAAGTCGCCATAAGTGCGCACTGTCACAAGTCGGTACCTGTCCTGATATGACCTTAGATGTTGCTAGGACGTAAAACAACAACAAACAAAAAAACAATCAATCTGAATAAATAGCACCAATAAATTATTTAATTGGCATGAATCAATGTGCTTAAATGAGACTAGCTGGCTTTGATTACCCTCTCAGTGCACTGCAGCTTTTTAGTCTTTTCAACCGGCTTCATCTTGCAGGGCGGTACAAGTACATTTGCACCGAAGAGAAAAAGGACACCTACTACATAGCCCTGGAGCTAACTAGTCCACAGGCATCAGATGGCGCCACCTACAAACTCCATGCCAAGAACGCCAAGGGCGAGAGCAACGCCAACCTTAGCCTCAACTTTGATGGTAAGTAGGTCAACCGCCAATGCATTTGTGATGAAACTTTAGAAAACTATGTTTTTTTTAAATTGGGTTAATATTTATTTTGAGTGACACCACCCACATGTTATTTTAAGCGTGGCCACAACTCTGTGTGTACACCGGCCAATGCAGGGTGGATCATGTGACGTCATGCTTCTCGTCATGTGTGTGGACCTTTAAGTGGTGTGTGTTCTGGTCCTGTGCAGAGTATTGTAGAAACTGTAACAATAACTAACATGTAGCGTGTTCATACGGGTCACTCACGTTACCTGTGCTTTTAATTGAATAATGCAAGACAGTAATCATATAAAGTGGCATTTATTCTTTCTATTTTAGCTTGTTACAGTTAGTTTTGTGATGGTATTTTGTTTAGAGTTGAGGATTTCAGGCACTTAACCCTATCGATCTATGTAATTAGTTGGGTGAGTGGGACGGCAATTCTGTGCTAAGGAAGCACGTCCGATCGGTTGAAAGTTCTGGTCGAAGTGTCTAGATTTGCTAACTGCGTCATAGCCGTTGCCGGGAATTTACAGTAGGTGGAACATCGACCGGCAGCCATTTATTAGTTCAAAAGGACAATGTAGATGGCACCAGTAGTCACCTTAGAATCTACTGCGGATATACAGTCTCACTCTCAATTACCCATTTTGCGCACATCATGGACAATGTATTGATTCAATTCACAGGCCCATCATCAGTCAGTGCGGAACACCTGGCTAAGTCCGTTCTGTAGGGTCTTGAGTGTGTGTGTGTTTTGCCCCAATATATTAAATGGGCGAAAATAACGTTGACATTTCCTTGCCTATCTTCGTTTAAAAGAAGCAAAAAATGTCCACTATTAATGGCACATCACATCAAGACAGGAGATCTTCAACCGGACGCGATGGCCCAATCGGTAGAGTTCTGGCTTCCCATGCGGACATTCGGGATTTGGAATTCCGGCCCAGTCAACGCAATGACTTACTACTTGATACTCGTCGTTTCCTAATCTAGCCCTCGGCATTACTAGGATAGGGCAAGGACTGGTTAGCTCAGTATCAGGATAAAGTGACTACGTGGAATATCGAGTCATAAGACTGGCGGCTTGGTTTCCCATAGTGGTAGAACTGTAAAGGCACTATGAGTGTGCACTGTCACAAGTCAGTACCAGTCCTGATATGACCATGGATGTTACTAGGATATAATACCCCAGGAAACAAGCAAGATAGGAGATCCAGGTATGTGTGTTGCGGTAGGAGGTGAGGGTGGGGTTGGGGGTGGGGGGGGGGTGACTGTACCACCTCCTCACAGACAAAGCCATGGAAACCATATCCAAATTATGGACTTAATGCCTGCCAAACATACACCGAAGAAACATGGCGGGTACAGGCCACTGACCATCGGCTATCAGATGTCGGCTTACCAACCAACAATCGACTATCATGAACCTCTGTATGACTACCCTAACAAGTCTGTGTAGCTGACAACATATCGCAGAATCCCGAATGTGCTGCTTGTCTTGGTGGCGAGGAGAGTCTCAGTAGGTAGGTGTCTGGATGGCATTATACTGCAGGCCCTTCCTGATATGACCTTAGATGTTGCCAGGACGTAAAACTCCAACAACCAACCAACACTGCAGGCTCATCCAATGATGACAGGCCACCATCATTGGACTCAATGAAACACGCTACCTGATCAGACCAAACAAAACAAACAAAAAAGAGAAGAGAAAAAAACCACATACCAGCCAGAACACACCAGTGCACACAAAGAACCAACCCTGCGTTTTAATATGAATTGACTGTCTAGCACTGTAAATACAATACCGCGCAGAGAAGCAAGGCCAATGTAAACCAGACTGCAAACAACACCACGTGAGGAAGCAGCTGCAGGTAAAGTTCACACGGCCAGTTCTGGGCGTTGACATTAGGACTTCTCCCCTCCTGGAGTTTCTCCCCCTTTGGGGCCAGCCGCTGGCAGTACAGGCCCACTGTTTGCCAGGCCGTCCTGGTAATATGACCTTAGGTGTTGCCAGGACGTAAAACTCCAACAAGGAACCAAGCAACTGCTTTCCAGTAGTTCCCAGCTCCAGGAAGGCCGTCCCCCAACGGGTATCACAATACTAAATTGTACCCCTTTTTGTCTCAAGAAGGAGCATTTCGATCAGCTATAGGAGTTACCACCGGAATATATGTATTTACATCTTATATATAATATGTATGTCTTAAACTCATATATATAATATGTATGTATTCACATATATATTTTTATATATTTATATATATATATAGATATATAGATATAAACACAACACAGTCCCTTCCTGTGTGAGTTGTCATGAAATCAATCTTCGGCAGAGTCAAACGAATAAGACCTACACAATATAATAATAGATCTTATCTATAATATATGTAATACTAATAGATATGATATGTATAATGTTGATACTAATATATATAATATAAAGTATATATGATATATAAAATATATATGGTTATTAGATATATACTATATTATATAGCTTATATATTTTATATATATATTATATATAATATACTTAATCTATATAATATATAATAGATACAACATATACAATATTTATAATATATATAATATATATAATATATATAATATTTATAATATATATATAATATGTATAATGTATATAATATTGATAGTATGTTTAATAATATTTATAATATATAATATATTAATATATGCATACATAGATATGTACACATATATGTGCAGAATTATATATATACAGATCATATTGTTTGTGTAAATCACTACACCACACGCAGCCACCCCCCCCCCCCCCCCACCCCCCAACTTAACTCCACCCTTGCGTATGCACACACCCATGCACGCGCGCACGTACACGCATGCACACACTCACACATGCACACACACGTAACACACGTGCACACACATACACACATGCACACATGTTCACACATGCACACACATACACATGCACACACATACACACACACATATAGACATGTGCGCACACACATACACATACAGACATACACACCCACACATGTACACACATACACATACACACATACACATGTACACATGGATACACATGCACATACTTACACACTCATGCACACACATGTACATACATGCACACAGGCACACACTCACGCTTACACATACATACATACACACTCACACACATACATGGATACACATGCACATACGTACATATGTACACACAGATACACACACACATACTTACACACTCACACACTCACCTACACACTTACACACTCACGCACATACACACACGTACACACACTCACACATACACATACATACATACATACACACACGTACACGCATACACGTACACACACGCACACATGTACACACGGATACACGTGCACAAACTTACACACTCACACACATACACACACATGCACATGCACACGCTCACACGTACAGATACATACGTACACACTCACACATGTACACGCATACACGTACACACACGTACACATGTACACACAGATACACGCGCACATACTTACACACTCACGCACGTACACACACGCGCACACACTCCTTGACCTGCCGGCGGGGCGTGCTTGTAATGATAACTGACGGGGCAGCCCGCCCAACGCCCTCCGCCCCCCCCCCCATCCCCGCCGACACCCGCGTGTGCTTCCCCCTGGTGGCACGAGGCGGCATCTGGCTGTGGCGGCTCGCCGGAAGTATTGTAATGTGTGACAGAAGCCGGTGTCGCGAAACAGAAGCACCCCCTCAAACTGTTCTACCGTTGGTGAATCTATTTGGCAAAAAAAAACATGTCCCCCACTCTTGAACCTTAAACGTTTCATATGTTGGTTCGAATCCCACTGTCTACCAAAGAACGTAAGGCAGACGCTCAACTCATTTGGCCATTACGTCTATCAGTAGAACATATGTGTGATCTGTAAGTTATAGCACCGAATATTGTTCAAAATTATAATTCATATATTATTACTCCCATGTCGACTGCGCATGTCCACCACATATTGGGCCAGGACTGAGCAAGTCAAGAACCAGGGCTAGTTCGTGTATCCCTACCCAGGTGGCGACAGCAGTGCGCAAATGCCGGAACGGGCAAAAGCGGAATAGAATAGCAATAAATTGTACGAATGCCTTCGTTATTTATATGCACAGAGCTAGACAGACGTGACTACAGAGGAGGGTCGGGATGACATGCCAACCATAGTTTCACATTCAGAGAATATATAGTACTTTAGTAGCGAACATGGTGATGAACTAGAACCTTCCGTTATATAAACTTACATCATTAATTTGAACAGTCCGATAAAAGCATTAACTTTTTTATCCTACATATCCTAGCTAGAAACTGGTGCACTTATTGTTAATCATTTATTTATTGGATAGAAGGAATAGTATTAAGTAAATTCAATAGAACCCGTGCTTACTCAAGGCCATGGTTTGTTTGTTTAGCGACCCCCCGTCACAAAAAGTAGACATCAACTATTGGGGTTCTAATGGCGATGGTGTTAGAATTTTGAAGCGCATGCCAAAATTAATTTAGCATGTTTTCACTTGAAATATCTCCAACGGTAGCCATGTAGAATCCTAAGAGTACGCTGGCCAAACACCATCAGTAACCTGGAGCTATGGCAGCGAGCAGGACAGCAGCCTGTTGAGGAGGAGATCCTTCGGAGACGCTGGAGATGGGTTGGCCATACCCTTCGGAAGCGTGCATCCAACACCACAAGACATGCCCTCTCCTGGAATCCACAGGGGAAAAGGAAGAGAGGCAGGCCAAGAAACAGTTGGCGCCGTGACCTGGAGGCAGATGTTAAGAGGTCTGGCCATACATGGAGACAGCTGGAGAAGATGGCCCAGGACCGGGATAACTGGAGAGCCCTTGTTCATGGCTTATGCCCAAAGTTGGGCGGTAGGCGTAAGTAAGTAAGTAAGTAAGCCATGTATAATAAAAGTTTCTCCAACTTCGAGTGAAGTATATGATGACAATCAAGCTATTAGTATTATACGTTCAGGCACAAAAACCGTCAAACTCTGAGCGACTTAGTGCTGTTGGTGGTTGTTATTTTACATTCTAGCAACATCTAAGGTCATATCAGGATGGATACCGACTTTTGACAACATATACTCATGGTGACTTTATAGTGGTGCCCCTCTGGGAAACCAGGCCACCAGTATCATGCCCCCCCCCCCCCATATCCCACAGTCACACTATCCCGATACTGTGTTAACCAGTCCTTGCCCTATCCTACTAATACTGAGCGTAGGTAGCAACAAGTATCAATTTTATAGATCATTAGTTGGACTCGGCTAGGAATCGAACTCCCGACCTTCCGCATGGGACGCCTATGCTCTACCGATTCGGCCACCGCGTCCGATCTGGTGACTTAGTGTCTACATAGACGCTCAGACGGAAGCTCATTTCCGGTGTGGTGGTCACGTGGTGTTCCAGCCGGCAGATGAAGGGAGTGGGCGAACTGGCGGACCGTGGAGGGAAACATAAAGCTGTCGGCTGCTCGCCGCACACCTGGTTTCTGCTGCATTCCGGGGCTCGTTAGGGTGGGCGGGCACGAGCTATCGGGGCAGTAGTGATGCCGGCTGAGCTCTGAGGGTTCAGGGCTTGGGCTGCTTGTGTAATGTTAAAGCTGCATAGTCCGATGAAATATCAAATTTTCAAAACCAAACCAATTATCTAGATTTGATTTTACATATCTAACTTAGATACTGATGCACTTATAAAAGTTGCGCAGTCCGATGGTTTTGAGTTTCTATAATTTCCTGAGATAAATATATTAGAATGATCGTTATGTTCTACTTTTCTTTAGTTTGAAGTAACTTTTATTTTACATTGTTGACTTTTGAGATATTTGAAGTGCAAACATGCAAAATTAATTTCGGTAAGCATCCAAAACTCTGACCACATAGGCTTCTGCAGTAACAGGTTCTGTTAAATTGATTTGATATTCTGTTCTCAATCAATCAATAGTTCCATCCTCTAGTCGAGGGTTGGATGCAATGGTTCTCCACTTGTCCCGATGTTGTGCTGTTCTGATAGACTGTGAATAATTCAAGCCTGTCCACTGTGAAATATTTGTAAACCATGATGTTCTTGGTCTCCCTCTCCCTCTGCTGCCATTCACCTTCCCTTCCAACAATGTACGGTATATTGAACTCTGACGAATGATGTGGCCAAAATAAATAAGTTTCTTTGTCTGTATAGTGGCAAACAAGCTTTTCTTATTTTTAATTTTTCTGAGAACTTCTTTGTTGGTGATCTTCTTTGTCCATGATATTTTCATCATCCTTCGATAAGTCCACATCTCAAATGCTGCTAAACGTTTGTACATTTTCTTAGAGATTGTCCATGTCTCTGCCCCATACATTAGAGTAGACCACACATAACACTGAAGAATACGCTTCCTTGTTTGTATTAATATCTTACTTGATGTTAACACTCTATACATTTTGGAGAATGTTGTTCGGGCTATTGTTATCCTTCTTTTAATTTCTTCCTCACATCTCCCATCATTTGTAATCTTTTGTCCGAGATATATGAATTCGGATACTTGTTCTATGTTTGTGCCATCTATGGTTATATTGACATTTGGTTTATCTGTCTTTTTACTTATAACCATTGTTTTGGTCTTCCTGGCATTCATCTTCATGTTGAATAGTATTCCAGCTTTATTGATTCTATTCACTATATCTTGGAGGTTTTTCTCACTGTCTGCTAGTATTACACTGTCATCGGCATATCTAAGATCTGTTCTAAGATCTAAAATCTGTTCTATGTGATGAAAAATGTTTCTTAAGCTTTCCAGTATCTAAGTTAGATATGTAGAATCAAATCTAGATAATTGTTTTGTTTTTGAAAATTTGATGTTTCATCGGACTATGCAGCTTTCAGCATTTGTTTCTGCGTAGAAGGCAATACTGAGTCAATTTAACAGAACCTCTTACTGTAGAAGTCTATGGTGTTAGAGTTTTGGCAAGTTTGCCAAAACTAATTTTCCATGTTTGCACTCAAAATATCTCAAAGGTTTACCATTTAAAATAAAAGTAACTTTGAACTAATGTAATGTAGATACTAGTGATCGATCTAATATATTTATCTCAGAAAAAATACAGAAATTCAAAACCATCGGACTATGCAACTAAGCAACAGCAACTAAACAAAGAACCTACCAAAATGAAGTCTTCAGACGCAAAAATCGACAAATGATATCTAGGTCGAAATGAAACCATGATTATCACGTTTGAAATGAAGCTGCCATCATTCCCGATAGTCAAATATGTTTGTTTGTAGAAGCTGACACTTCCCCTATATAATGCACTCACTATGAAATAACAAAAGTATAGACTTTATCTGGAAAGCACAATGATGAACTCTATTTGCCAGAAAACAATGACCAGACGGAATGGCCAAATGAGTTGAACATCCGTCTCCTGCTCTGGGAGAATGTGGCATTTGAACTCTGGTCGAGTCAAACCAATGACTTTGAAATTGATACTTGTCGCTTCCTAGTCAGGCGCTCAGCATGATTAGGATATGGCAATGACTGGTTGCCTCAGTGTCAGGATAATGTGACTGAGTGGGATATCAGGTGCTGGTGGCCTCTTCTCCCAGTGGGGCAGCACTATTAAGTCACCAGGAGTGCGCACTGTGACAAGTCGATAACCGTCCTGATATGACCTTAGATGTAAGCTTGTTTGCCACCATACAGACAAAAAAACTTATTTATTTTGCCCACATCATTCGTCAGAGTTCAATATACCGTACATTGTTGGAAGGGAAGGTGAATGGCAGCAGAGGGAGAGGGAGACCAAGAACATCATGGTTTACAAAAATTTCACAGTGGACAGGCTTGAATTATTCACAGTCTATCAGAACAGCACACCATCAGGACAAGTGGAGAACCATTGTATCCAACCCTCGACTAGATGATGGAACTATTGATTGATTGTAGCCACGGCATAAAACTCTAACAACCAACCAACAAAAAAACAACTAAAATCGATCTGTTGGTTTTTGCGCCAGAACCCTTCAAATTCTTCCAATATTTTGTGATCCTCGCTTATGCCTCGGTCACAAATGCGTTATGGCATGCTTGCGGTGACCGTAACTCGCCACATCCGCCAGACTGTGTGGTGACCGCACGGTGAGTTACAGTCACCGTACGGCGACCGTACGGTTTTTTGCTTGCCGCAAGGTGTTGCGTTTTTTTTAAGTCGGAGTTATCTTAACTTTGAAAAATCGCAACGCCGCATGCCGCAAACCTGGCAATCCAGACTCCACAACACTTTACGATCACATTTGTTGACATCAATAAAAAGGTTGTAAAATGACTACCAAATGGTACAAAATTCATGTTTGTGTTAAGAAAATTATGACTTTTTTTGTATATTAAATACATGTATATAATCAAGACAACCCGTATGATTTGTGAAGACCGCAACGTCATAACATTTGCATAACCCAGAAGACACACCACAGACCGCAGTACTGTACGGCGCCCACAGCATTTGGGACCTAAGCATTAGCATAGCGCTTTGCATTAGCAGATTAGCAAGTGAGTTCCATGTATCGGACGATTTTGAGTGTCTGCCATACATTTTAAAGATAAGTATGTTATTAGATTGATCTTTATGATATAGCTAAGTTTAGAAAAAGAAGAAAACAGGGCTAAACTTGAAGTAAACACGTAATAAATAATTTTGATGTTGCCAAATTTCTAGTGCAGGCGTCCCATGAAGAAGGTCGGGAGGTTGATTCCCAGCCGAGTCAAAGCAATGACTGACGACATCGATACTTATCATTACCTAGCCTGGCGCTCGTCACTAGTAGGATATGGCAAGGACTGGTTAGCTCAGTATTACTATTAGGATAATGTGACTGAGCAGGAAATCAGTTCATGGTGGTGGTGACCTGGTCTCTCAGTGGGGCAGCACTATAAAGTTGCCATGAGTGTACACTGTCACAAGTCGGTGCCCATCCTGATTTATCCTTTGATGTTGCCAGGATGTACTAAATAAAATAAAAAGTTGTGATTCAGGTTTTATGCAGCATTTATTGCCCATCTCCAGTAGAGAAAGGAAGAGATACCCCAAGCAACCATATCCTCTCGAAGTGACCAACCGGAAGGGTTGATCCAGTGGAGAGAGCACCCGCTTCTCGTGCAAGAGTGCGTGGGTTCTATCCCCGGCCGGCTCAAATCCAAGACTTACCGCATATTACGCTCGTTACTTACTACATTGTCGAATGTTCGATGTTCCAAGAACAGGGTCAGGACTTCTTGGCCCAGTTTGTTTGTTTGGGTTTTACATCATAGCAACATCTAAGGTAATATTTGGATCGGGAACACTGTGGCTCAGTGTCTGAACAATGTAGAACGCATGTTCCAAGTTCCGCTCTTCCCTCAGTCAGGACTGAAGCTGCGCCCGATCGTAGCTTCAGCTCACGCGGCGGAAGTTGGGGTCGGCGTGACTCACGCCCGCGCAGAGTGGTCACGTGACTCACTCGTGTGCCACAGCTGCCTGTACGTTCAGTCGTGACAGTTGCTGACCCCTTGGTTTACGCAGGCACGTACCCAGTCAGTTTAACCCAGGCGCGCATGCGCCCCGTTCTCGGACAGCGTACTAACAATTAGCCAGTAGCAATATAGTGAAAACATGTCCGATGTGATACTTTGATGGAGGGGGAGGGGGGTAGGGACGGAGGGGAGGGGGGGGGGGGTCGGGTAAATCGGCTTTATTCATATCAATAAATATTTTCTCAGCAACGGAGCACTGGTGTTCCGGCCTTAAGTGCCTGTCACACCACACTATGCCGGATTGAGCAATGGACAGAATTGTCTAGTCCGGTGGTGTTCAGGTGTGATAAGTATCAACATGTTTTAAAATGTGTCAAAATGTTGCAATATCGGGTCAAAGGCCACTGGACGAACGGACATGAAACGGACATGAAACGGACATGAAACGGACATGAAACGGACATGAACGGATAGCCAATGGATGAAACAAAATCAAATCGAACACGAACCATAGACATCAATCCAGCGGCTTCCATTCCAACTTTTGTGCATGTTCTAAACTTGTAACGGATCGGGCCGCATATCAACGGATATCAATGGATATGCAACGGACACAAACCGGACTTTGACAGATATCAACATACTTCATTCAGTTTCTTTCCGTTTCCCCCAATCCAGTGATGTGTGACAGGGCCTTTAGGTTGATTAATTATTTGCACACCCATTTTGTTTCTTGTTGTATTAACAATATCCATCAGTCCATAATGCACGGACATATGCTGACATACGCAAACTCCGCCATTAAAGTAGTTTCATTCGACGTCATTTCCTTATAACATCATTGAGAGAAAATAAATGGATCGGGGGCTTATTTCAACATTCAATAGATGTTGCTTAAAGTTGCATAGTCCGATGGTTTTGAATTTCTGTAATTTTTCTGAGATAAACATATTAGATCGATCACTAGTATCTACTTTACATTAGTTTAATGTTACTTTTATTTTAAATGGTAAAATTTTGAGATATTTTGAGTGCAAACATGGAAAATTAGTTTTGGCAATCTTGCCAAAGCTCTGGCGCCATAGACTTCTGCAGTAACAGATTCTGTTAAATTGACTCAGTATTGCCTTCTATGCAGAAACAAATGCTTAATAAGTGCATCAGTATCTAAGTTAGATATGTAAAATCAAATCTAGATAATTGGTTTGGTTTCGAAAATTTGATATTTCATCTGACTATGCAGCTATGCAGCTTTGATGTTGTTTCAGTTAATGGCCTAGTTTTCAGGAGCCTAACCAAAATATTAATTCCGGGAATTGGGGTAAGATACAGTATCTGCAAATTAAAACTCGTGGGTGAGTTTTCTCAAAGGCTGCTGGCTGTCTCTTCGTACATGGGCACCGGACGTGGTGGCCGAATAGGTAGAGCGCAGGCTTCCCATGCGGAAGGTCAGGAGTTCAATTCCCGGTTGAGTCAAACCAATGACTTTTACAATCGATACTTGTAACTTCCTAGCCTGGCACTCAAACTTATTAGGATAGAACAAGGACTGGTTGACTCGGTGTCCGAATAATGTGACTGAGTGCGATATCAGGTCATGGTGCTGGCGGCATGGTCTCCCACTGTGGCAGCACTATAAAGTATAGAATTGTTTTCAAAATTAGAGAAATGTGTGGCATTTTGTACAAAAGTACAGAAATTTATGCGATTCTGGGGTCGATCCGTGACTCGTGAGGTGACTGATCAGAACTTTCTATTTCCGTGACGCTTAAGCGAATTTCGTGAGAGTTGGCAACACTGGGACTGTATAGGTTCGGCAAGTCGATAGCGCGGGCTGCTGGAGAGTTTATTTTATACCACATTCCACCCCCACCTACCACCGCAACACCCACGCCGCATACTCCGCCAAGAGCGATAACGCCCTGGTTATCTCCCTGGCCTAGGTGTAAACAAATGTGGGTCGCCTTCTACTAAGTTCTAGGTGTTGCAACTCTCTGGTAGCAGACGGGCTGGCCGAATGAGTTGAGCTGAATATTTGAAACATTGTGGGATTCGAACCTTGTCAAACCAATGACTTAAAAGTTTATACTTGCCGCTTCCTAGCCAAACGCTCCAAATTAATGGCATATGGCAAGGACTGGTTGGCTCAGTGTCAGGATAATGTGACTGAGTGAGATATGAGGTCATGGTGCTGGTGGATTGATCTCCCAGTGGGGCAGCACTATACAGTTGTCTTGAGTGCGCACTGTCACAAGTCGTTTCCTGTCTTGATATGACCTTAGATGTTGGGAGGACGTAAAACTCCAACAACCAATCAACTCTCTGGTTCCGAGGGCTGCGTATCAGCTGTTCTATAATAGCTATGTAGGTCATCACTTCACACATCGCAGACCAGAGCCTGCAACTTGCAAGGTCAGAGTGCAAGGTTCATAGGTCGTCTCCTAAATGTTATATGTCGTGTTCCAGGTGAAGTGTGTTCTTTTCAAAATGGATATATATATATATATATATATATATATCCATTATATATATATATATATATATATATATATATGCTTCTTTTCTTGTTGCAGAACCAGTTCTCTAAGCATTGTAGGTCGTGCTCTAAATATTCCAGACTATAGGTAATTTCTAAATATGTACGGTCATGTTTTAAATATTGAAGGTCAGATTCTAAATAGTGAAGGTCAGCTTCTAAATAATTGAAGGTTAGGTTCAAAATACTGATCGTTCAATAAAAGATATAGAAAGCTAACATCTTGAATATTGAGGGTCAGGTTTTGAAGCGTTCAGGTCCGATTCTAAATATTGGACGTCAGGTTCTATATATTGACGGTCTCGTCCGATTCTAAATATTGGACTTCAGGTTTTGTGTATTGACGGTCTCATCCGATTCTAAACATTGGACGCCAGGTTCTACGTATCGACGGTCTCGTCCGATTCTAAATATTAAAGGTAAGGTTTTGAAGATTTTAGATAAGATTGGAGATCAAATTTTAAATGCTGGTGCTCAAGTGATGTTGACGATGTTAGGTGATGTTAACGAAATGCTGACCACATAGCAGCTCAGAGTTGTGTTTCGAAACAAATATAACGCTACTCACCGTTTTGTTGTTGCTACAGTTGCAATCATTAATTGACCAGACGGATAGCCGAATGAGTTGAGCGTCCGTCTCCCGTTTTGGTAGGGAACTCTAATCGAGTCAAACCAATGACCAAACTGCATTATTAGGATAGGGCAAGGACAGGTTGACTCAGTGTCAGGATAATTTGACTGAGTGCGATATCAGGTCCTGGTCCTGGTGGCTGGTCTCCCAGTGAGGCAGCACTATAAAGTCGCCATGAGTTGGTACCCGTCCTGATATGATCCTACGTTGCCAGGACACAAAGCTCCAATAACCAACCAATGATCATTAATTAATCAGGGACAATTTAAATCAGCGACAAATTATCTTCCTCATCACACTGCTAGTGATGGTTGTTCTATCCTAGTAATGTTGCCTATCACACCAGGGCCCGTATGCACCAAGTTGTGCTAGTGGTAACCGGAGCTAGAGCATTAACTCCGGTCAGCTAGCTCCAGGTAGTGGGGGGTCCACGAAAAAAATAAACTGGTATGCGCCAATGTTTTAGCCGGGGCGGATAGCTGACCATGAGTTTATTTATAGATTTGAGAATTCCCTCTGCGTTTGTAGGCATATATTAGGCTCAAATATATTAAATGCTATCATATTTAACAGAATTACATACACAATAAGTGAAATTTTATCAATTTAACCCTAAATTTGAAGTGTTATTAAGGCTACCGCCGCATTGGCGGCGATATTAATATTTATATTTTCGAATCGACGAACGTAAAGTAAACAAATCGTGTTACATACTGGCGGCAGCGGCGGTGTGTTTACTTTACGTTCGTCGATTCGAAAATATAAATATTAATATCGCCGCCAATGCGGCGGTAGCCTTAATAACGCTTCGAATTTAGGGTTAAATTGATAAAATTTCACTTATTGTGTATGTAACTCTGTTAAATATGAACGCATTTAATAGATTTACATCCATACACGCACACTGACCGCCCTGGCTAGCAGTTAAACCTGGTTTGAAACTGGGGTAGCTTAGCCTAGGCTACGGTCCGCGGTTAGTGCTGGCGCATACCAATTTTCCACAGTTAGCCATGTGGTTAAGGCTCTAGCTCCGATTGGTGCATATGGCCCCAGGAAGCGACAAGTATAAACGTTGAGGTTCATGGTTCGATTCGCCCAAGGTGCAGAGACCCACGACTTGTCACACAAGAATGTGGGCACCCCAACACTCTTTCTGGAAAATTCATAACCATAACCTGTGCGTGTCTGAATTTAATGCAAGCTTCCGTTTAAATCGCACCGGAAATGGTCAGAAAAGGCTGCGCGCATGCGCACTTCACACTCCTGCCCTATACATGTGGTTTGATTCAAGTCCAGTTCGGCACACCGAAATATGGCCAAGCTAACGGCTGCACATCCATCGCCTCTCACGCCACCTGGCGTGTAAATCTAGCGGAAAAAGGTAGCGCTCAATGAGGGGGAAACAAGAATTTCACTACAACGGAAGTCGATTCCCGGAATTCTGCAATCCAGGAATCTGAAGAATTCCCACAGGCGAAGCTGTGGTTGTAACTTGTAGCAGTGGACTTTTGTTGGTTGCTTAGGGCTTACTTATATAGATATGGGGTAGGGGAGGGGTGGGTGGTAGAGGGGGTGGGATGGTGGTGTGCGGGTAATGGCGGGGAGGGGCACCTGGCTACCAGACATGTAGACGAGTGTGTTTGTGTGGGGGGAGGTGGGGAAGTGGAAGTAATCGGCTTGCAGTAGGCTGGGCGGGTGAGGCTGTGTGGCCGGGACGGTGGTGTGGTGGTGTGGTTGTGTGGTGGTGTGGTGGTGTGGTGGTGTGGTGGTGTGGTGGTGTGTTGGTGTGGTGGTGTGGTGGTGTGGTTGTGTGGTTGTGTGGTTGTGTGGTTGTGTGGTTGTGTGGTTGTGTGGGTGTGTGGTTGTGTAGTTGTGTGGTTGTGTGGTTGTGTGGTTGTGTGGTGTGTGGTGTGTGGTTGTGTGGTTGTGTGGTTGTGTGGTGTGTGGTGTGTGGTGTGTGGTGTGTGGTGTGTGGTTGTGTGTTGGTGTGGTGTGGTTGTGTGGTTGTGTGGTTGTGTGGTTGTGTGGTTGTGTGGTGTGTGTTGTGTGGTGTGTGGTTGTGTGGTGGTGTGTTGGTGTGGTGGTGTGGTGGTGTGGTGGCGTGGTGGTGCGGTCTTGGTGTGGTGGCGTGGTGGTGAGTGGTGGAGTGGTTGGGATGGTTGAATGGTAGGGTGATGGCGTGGTGATGTGGTGAAAGGTTGGGTGGTGAGGTGGTGGGGGGGTGGTTGGGATGGTTGAAAGGTAGGGTGGTGGTGTGGTGATGTGGTGAAAGGTTGGGTGGTGAGGTGGTGGTGGGGTGGTTGGGATGGTTGAAAGGTAGGGTGGTGGTGTGGTGATGTGGTGAAAGGTTGGGTGGTGAGGTGGTGGTGAGGTGGTTGGGGTGGCGTGGTGATGTGGTGAAAGGTTGGGTGGTGAGGTGGTGGTGGGGTGGTTGGGATGGTTGAAGGTAGGGTGATGGTGTGGTGATGTGGTGAAAGGGTGGGTGGTGAGGTGGTGGGGGCGGTGGGGGATGGTTGAAAGGTAGGGTGGTGGTGTGGTGATGTGGTGAAAGGTTGGGTGGTGAGGTGGTGGTGGGGTGGTTGGGATGGTTGAAGGTAGGGTGGTGGTGTGGTGATGTGGTGAAAGGTTGGGTGGTGAGGTGGTGGTGGGGTGGTTGGGATGGTTGTGAAGGTGGGGGTGGTGTGGGTGGTTGGTGGGGTGGTGGTGAGAGGTTGGGTGGTGGGGTGGTGGTGGGGTGGGTGGTGGGGGTGTGGGTGGTGATGTGGTGAAAGGTTGGGTGGTGAGGTGGTGGTGGGGGTGGTTGGGATGGTTGAAGGTAGGGTGGTGGTGTGGTGAGGTGGTGAGAGGTTGGGTGGTGAGGTGGTGGTGAGGTGGGTGGGGTGGCGTGGTGATGTGGTGAAAGGTTGGGTGGTGAGGTGGTGGGGGGGTGGTTGGTATGGTTGAAAGGTAAGGTGGTGGCGTGGTGATGTGGTGACAGGTTGGGTGGTGAGGTGGTGGTGGGGTGGTTGGGATGGTTGAAAGGTAGGGTGGTGGTGTGGTGATGTGGGGAAAGGTTGGGTGGTGAGGTGGTGGTGAGGTGGTTGGGGTGGCGTGGTGATGTGGTGAAAGGTTGGGTCGTGAGGTGGTGGTGAGGTGGTTGGGATGGTTGAAAGGTAGGGTGATGGTGTGGTGATGTGGTGAAAGGTTGGGTGGTGAGGTGGTGGTGGGGTGGTTGGGATGGTTGAAAGGTAAGGTGGTGGCGTGGTGATGTGGTGAAAGGTTGGGTGGTGAGGTGGTGGTGAGGTGGTTGGGGTGGCGTGGTGATGTGGTGAAAGGTTGGGTGGTGAGGTGGTGGTGAGGTGGTTGGGGTGGCGTGGTGATGTGGTGAAAGGTTGGGTGATGAGGTGCTGGTGGGGTTGTTGGGATGGTTGAAAGATAAGGTGGTGGCGTGGTGATGTGGTGACAGGTTGGGTGGTGAGGTCGTGGTGGGGTGGTTGGGGTTGCGTGGTGATGTGGTGAAAGGTTGGGTGGTGAGGTGGTGGTGGGGTGGTTGGGATGGTTGAAAGGTAGGGTGGTGGCATGGTGATGTGGTGAAAGGTTGGGTGGTGAGGTGGTGGTGGGGTGGTTGGGATGGTTGAAAGGTAGGGTGGTGGTGTGGTGATGTGGTGAAAGGTTGGGTGGTGAGGTGGTGGTGGGGTGGTTGGGATGGTTGAAAGGTAAGGTGGTGGCGTGGTGATGTGGTGACAGGTTGGGTGGTGAGGTGGTGGGGGGTGTGGTTGGGATGGTTGAAAGGTAGGGTGGTGGCGTGGTGATGTGGTGAAAGGTTGGGTGGTGAGGTGGTGGTGGGGTGGTTGGGATGGTTGAAAGGTAGGGTGGTGGTGTGGTGATGTGGTGAAAGGTTGGGTGGTGAGGTGGTGGTGAGGTGGTTGGGTTGGCGTGGTGATGTGGTGACAGGTTGGGTGGTGAGGTGGTGGTGGGGTGGTTGGGATGGTTGAAAGGTAGGGTGGTGGTGTGGTGATGTGGTGAAAGGTTGGGTGGTGAGGTGGTGGTGGGGTGGTTGGGATGGTTGAAAGGTAGGGTGGTGGTGTGGTGATGTGGTGAAAGGTTGGGTGGTGAGGTGGTGGTGAGGTGGTTGGGGTGGTGTGTTGATGTGGTGACAGGTTGGGTGGTGAGGTGGTGGTGGGGTGGTTGGGATGGTTGAAAGGTAAGGTGGTGGTGTGGTGATGTGGTGAAAGGTTGGGTGGTGAGGTGCTGGTGGGGTGGTTGGGATGGTTGAAAGGTAGGGTGGTGGCCTGGTAGTGGGTTGTCGAATGGTTGGAATGGTTGGGTGATAGGGTGGTGGCATGGCACTTTTGTAGTGAGTGGTGGCATGGTTGGGATAGTTAGAAGATGGGGTGGTGTCATGGTGGTGTCATGGTATGGTGGTGCGTGTTGACCTGGTGGCATGGTTGTCTGTGATGCGTGGTTGGGATGGTTGAACAATTGGGTGGTGGTCTGGTGGTGAATGGCTGGGTGGTTGGGATGGTTGGAATATGGCGGGATGGTGTTGTGGTGGTGTGGTGGCGTGGGTGGGGTGACAGGTGGGTGGGGTGTTAGGTGGGTTGGTTGGGTGTAGGTGGGTGTGGGGTTTGAGATAGGGGTTTGCGAGGTCAGTGAGTGTAAGTGTCATCCAAAGAGCTGCAGTTCGCACCGAGGTCTCCAGGTGGCGTGGTGGTGTCTGAAACCGCTTATCTCCCCCCAGGGTGTGTCTGGTATTGATGGCCTGGGGTGGTATGCGTGTTGGCGAGTATGTGTGTGAGTTGGGGGGGGGGGCGTGTTGGTGCTGACAAGCGCGCACAGCGGCACAGGTGAGGTGTGCGCCTGAGACCCTGCTTAAGGGTGCGGATGGGTTTGACCTGAGCAGGTGAGTTGTCCTGGTTACCGGTGATGACAGGTGACCTGACCCCCCCAGCCACACATATATGTAGCCGTGTGGTATCAACAGTGTGCAGCCAATACTGACCATGGACTAATAGACAGAGCTGGTGTACACATAATAATTCATATATATATATATAGATATGTGATGTATAAGCATTATGCGAGTATAAAGGCGCGGAAGGGAATTATTATTATTCGTATTCTTCTTCTTCTTCTATCCATTACCTACCATTGTCCTCGATGTATTCACCTCCTATATCTCTTCCTGCTACTGGTGGCGCCACCTGCGGCCTCCACCTGTTTTCCATTTTTCCTATGAATTACTAATATATATTATATATATAAAGTGCTCGTGGGTAACCAGCATATACCTGAATCCAGAGCTCAAGTTGGTTGGTTGTTGGAGTTTTACGTCCTGGCGCACTCATGGTGACTTTAGAATACTGCCCCACAGGGAGACCAGGCCGCCAGCACCATGACCTGATTTCCCGCTCAGTCACATTATCCTGACACGAGCCAACCAGTCCTTGCCATACCCAAATAATGTTGTGCGCCTGACTAGGAAGTGACAAGTATCAATTGTGTATGTCATTGGTTTGACTTGACCGGGAATTGAACTCCCGACCTTCCGCACGGGAGGCCTGCGCTCTAGCGAGTCGGGTAGCGCGTCCGGTGCACAGCTCAAAGCAGCCCCCCCCCCCCCCCCCCCCCCCCGATGACTGTAATAAAACCACACACGCTTACTGACGGGGTCGGTGTCGGATATATGGGCTTGAGCCCCCGGGCGGCTCTGTCAACGAGGCGTGGAGGGGGCGGAGTGAGGAGGGTTGAGTGCGTGAGGAGGGAGAGGGGGCAGGGTGGAATGGGGAGGGGTGAGGGTGAGGGGGGAGGGGTGGCGTCCACCAGGTTCCTCGAGCCGCCAGGTGAAAATACACGAGTTAACGTCGGTCACTGACGACAGGCACCCTTTCAAGTTTCCCGCCAGGTGTCCTTAGGCGACGTCACGTGGTCTGTGTTAGGACTGACCTCACAGGGTTAATTTGGGTTGAACACTGTTGAACCTTTTACTGCTTTTTGTTGTTATTATTCGTGGTTATTTCTTTTGGTGGTTTTATTTCTCAAAATCAAAAGAGCACACGGTTCAGATATTGGGTAATGTGTGACAGCTGTCTTATAAGTTAAATAGTTATCTCTGCATTAGATATTAATGAGTAAGCTGCTAATTGGCCAACCACATAGCTTCATAAAATAATTCAATATAATGTGAAAAAATAGAATATTATATAACACGATATATCATATAGCATACTATAATATAATATTATTCAATATAATGGGATGTGATATTATTTAATGTACTGTAATATAATATTGATAATATAACAGTATATAGTATTATATAAGTATAACATATTATTAATACAATATTGCATAATATTATTTAACGTACTGTAATATAATATAATATTGATAATATAACAGTATACATTATTATATAAGTATAACCTATTATTAATATAATATTGCAAATATTATATTATATACTATTATAGAACATACTGTAATGTTGTTTAAAATGGTATATATTATGAACCGGACGCCGTGCCGAATCAGTAGAGCGCTAGCTTGCCGTGCGGAAGGTTGGGAGTTCTACTCCAGGCTGAGTCATTCAAATGACTTAACAATTGATACTTGTTGCTACCTAACCTGCCGCTTGGCATGAATACGATAGTACAAGTACCGGATCAGAGAGTATCAGGATAATTTGGCTGTGTGGGATATTGTATCCTGGTGCCTGTGTTATGATGTACTGTTAAATAACAAGAAAGCATCCCATTAACATTAAAACTAAGAACTGTGGTTGCTATTTATGGAGGCCATTCCTACTTGCGGTGTGAGGGGGACATCCTCGGCCGAGTCAAACCAAATACCTACACAGTTGTCCTCTGTGGTGGAGTGGTTAGAGTGTCTGACATTTTTCTAGGTCAGACTCCTAATCTGAAGGTCGGTGGTTCAATTCCCCATGCCCCCACCTCTGCCAATTTGTATGTCTATGTGGTGTGGGAGGTTAAAAATCCCTTGGGTTGGTAAAAGTGTAGGCTCAGGATTTCTATCGACAATAATCTAATGGTGAAAACAAGTCTATTCAGACTTATCCATAATAGGCAGTATAAATCTTCAACAACAAGGTGGTATTTGTTGCTACCTCTCCTTGTGTTTGATATTGATTGCTAAAAAGTAAAATAGGCCAAGGACTCGTTGACTCAATGTTGTGATACATTGACTGAGTAACATATCGGGCCTAGATGCCGTGCTAGCTACGTGCTGGGAAGGTATGTCCAGTGTGACAACATTGTGAAGATGCCATCAGCTGATCAGTGTGTACCATCACAAGTAGACGGTACCAGTCATAATATGACCTTAGGTGGTGCTAGGTCGTAATACCCCGTCCCCTAACAAAAGGAGAACACAAAGATACCAAACCCAAATACTAAATAGTACTATTATTACTAGTATTACCATGAGTATTACACTGAGGTGGCAATGCGGTGCGTGCGCAGCCAACACGGGAGAACGCCCCACACCGCCCAGTCACGCCTCTTCACAGTGGCGCCGCCTGGACTCAGCGCCTGGAACTACACTCCAGTGGCAGAAACATGAACTAGTTTTCCTAACCGTTTTCTTTTTGTGTTCACCGTCGACGTCGGCATGCATGGCTTGTGGGCGGTGGGCTGTAGATGTGTCCGTATCTGGGTCTACAGGTCCTATACGGTTTGTTGGTTGGTGAAAGATACATCAAATACATGCAGGCTACCAGAGAAGTATGTCTGAACTAGACGCAGACGATGTACAGCAACCACATTCCGGCCGGCGTCAAACTAGTTAACATCCCGGTCCAGTCAAACCAGCGAATTATCAAATTGATTCTTGTCGCTACCTAGCTTGGCAATCGACATTAATAGGATAGGGTAAGGACTGGTTAGCTCAGTATCAGAATAATGTGACTGAGTGGGATATCGGGTCATCGTGCTGGCAGCCTGATTTCCCAATCCCAGTGGGGCAGCACTATAATTTATAAAGTCGCCATGAGTGTGCACTGTCACAAGTCAGTACCCATCCTGATATGACCTTAGATGTTGCCAGGATCTAAAACTCCAATGACCAATCAAACTAGTTCACCACCACATTAAGCCCAGCGCCGCCACGTCTCCGCAGTACCAGGCACGGCGACACCGACGGAATGCACCATATCTCCAACCATGTTCGCACCTCTTAGATGTAAATTTATGTTCCACAGTGCGGTATTACCAACCACTCAACCACCAGTGCCGCTATCAGGAGATATTTAGTAAAACTTGCCAAATCTGATGTTTTTTGTGTGTTTCTGCGATGCATATTTTTAGGGGATAACTATGTAAGGATGGGACGCGATGGCCGAATGAGTTAGAGCGTCCGTCTCCCGTGTTTGGTAGATCGTGGGGTCGTGGGTTCGAATCCTGGTCGAGTCAAATCAATGACTCAAAAATTGCTGCTGTTAGCGTTAAGTGCCTGTCACACCTTACCAGACTGAGTACCGGAGATCACCGGACAAAGAATTTTCTAGTCCGGTGCTCTCCGGTACACAAAATGTATCGAGATGTATCAAAATGAACCATAATCGGGTCAATTGCTGCCGGGCGACCGGACAAGTACCGTACATGTACCGGACGAGAACCAGACGAGAACCGGACACATAACGCATGGGTACCGGACATGTACCGGACAAAACGGACAAACTGGACACCAACGAATGGGTACCGGACATGTATGGATGGGTACCGGATGGGTACCGGACATGTACCGCACAAACCAGCCACCAACCGGACACGTCTGTCCGGTGGTGTCCGGTAGAAGTCTTGTGCATGTTCAAAACTTGTACCGCACACCGCCGGACAGCACCGGACACCACCGGATGGGTACCGGACATGTACCGGACATCGCCGTACAGTACCGGACACTCCGGTAAGGTGTGACTGGGCCTTTAGGGAAGTCATGCCTGCTGTGTATTCATACGCATGCTGCTGATAACACCGTGTCAGAAGAGGGACTGGTCGGAGAAAACTCTTGCTAGTTGAGGTGCAGCGCCTACGGAGAAAACGGGGGTGAGTGACTTTGGGAGTAAATATAGGATTCCCGAATGTCTGACAAGATGGATTTGCCACAGGCTGCCCACACGCATGCGCAAGAAGGGAGCATATATGTCTGTTCATCACGAGAAAGACCAAGCAGGTTGAGCTGCTACACACATCCATAGCCTGGCAGTTTTCAGTCTGGTTCCTGAATTAAATAGATGTGATTCTCCATTGACTTAATGTAATTGATTGCGGATTGACTGCTGATGGCTTAACGCTGCGTCAGCAGCAAGGGTCATATTCATGGCGACATGTTAGTGGTATTTACTCTGTTAGTTTTGTTAGTCAAATATATATGCTCACACTGTTATATACCTGAACATCTGACATAATTAGATTTGTGTGAAATGAGAGCAAACATGATCTGAGATGGAATTTTGAAGTGGTTAAATGTGTATGAAATGACAGCAATATTTAATATAATACAGTTTGGTATTGTAATTCATGGACAGGATACCCAAACTTATTCGATTATGTTCTCGAATCAACATTCAGGCCACTGTCTTCTCAAATGTGCTGACTCCGCTGGATAGAAGGAGGGGCTTAGTCATATCTTACTTTTCGGACAGCTATTAAAGTTCCATAATCCGATGAGAGCATAATATTTTGAAAACCAAAACGCTTATCTAGATTTTAATCCTGCATATGTGTCTTATATACTAGCGTCGTCATTAATCATTTCTTTGGGGGATTTTCACTCTTTAGGAAGAACAAAACTTGCTGGTATCCATAGGCAGTGACATGACCTAATTAATGTTGTATGTACTGTTATATATTAGAATGCTATATACATGTATACTGTTATATATCAATTTGATCATGTTATATATTATATAGAATGCTAAGTATATGGTTATATACGATCCTATATAATACTGTTGTAAATACACTGTTTTAATAGGATATGTACCGGATATGGTGGCCGAATCGGTAGAGCGCAGGTTTCCCATGCGCAAGGTCGGGAGTTCGATTCCCAGACGAGTCAAACCTATGACTTACCAACATTTATACTTGTCCCTATCTAGCCTGGCGCTTGGCATTCCTAGGATAAGATAATAACTGGTTAGCCCAGTCTCAGGGTAATGTGACTGAATCGGAAATCAGGTCACGGTCTTTCAGTGGGCAACACTATAAAGTCACCATAAGTGTACACTGACACAAGTCGTTACCCGTCAAGGTATGACCTTATATGTTGCCAGGATGTAAAACTCAAACAAACAAATGTGTGTATATGTGATGCATAGTTCGTTTGTTGTTGTGTTGCGTCCTAGCAACCTCCAAGGTCATATCAGGACGATATGTGATGCATAAGCATTGTACAGGTATAATTAATCGGAAGCTTTCCACTCCAGTTATTTGATTCTCCAGCCTCAGTCATCTACTGTAGTACTCTTATCATTGGTCATCGACTATGCAAAGACAGGCCGACTGTGGCGCTACCTGTCTGTATACGTGGTAACTTGTCAGGCCACGCTCCCTCACTCTGTTGGGGACATCGGGTCATGGTGCTGGCTGGCCAGGTCTCCCCGGGGGGCAGCACTATAAGGTATCCATGAGTGTGCACTGTCACAAGTCGGTACCCATCCCGATATGACCTTAGCTGTTGCCAGGATGTAAAACTCCAACAAACAGACAAACGAACAAATCCACGGTAATCATGTTTACTTATTGGATTCGCCGCCAGGATCAGATACCTAGTCGACCTCATTTCAACCCATGACAACCATGACCCAAAACGCGACGATGGCACGAGAATTGACCTCAGGTGCTATTTCGAGTTGTGCTGCGAGGTCTGCGCTCGCCTACTCTGGATTTCTGACTTGTGTCCTTTTTTTCTTAGGCGTTTTATAGCAGCTTTTTTTCTTATCCGCTTTATTTTTTGTAGCCATTCCACTTTCACTGACCAGCAGTAACATCGATGGTGTTGATATTATATACTTCCAGATTTTGGTGTTGTGTATATCACAGTATTGGTTATTTTACGGTATTTATTAATAATATGTCATAATCGTGGATATGCCACAGAATTGGATATCTCACATTATTACCTATATCAGAGTATTTGGAATAACATAATATTGGATATATCACAGTCTTGAATAGATCACAGTTTGGATTTATCGCCGTATATATATATATATATATATATATATATATTTATATATATATATACAGTATAACACCGTTAAACCAAGCTCGGTTAAACCAAACGATCAGTCAATCCAAACTTCTTTCGGTTAATCCAAATTATCGGTTAATCCAAACAAAATTAGAACGCGATGGTTGGGCTCCATAACAAGTTCCCACCACCACCCTCCACCACCCCTCCACCCTCTCCACCACCCACTCCACCACTCGCCCCCCCCCCCCCCCCCCCCCCTCCACCACCATCCCCTCCACCAGCACCCCCTCCAACACCCCCTGCACCACCCACTCCAACACCCCCCCACACACCCCTCCACCCGCCCTCCACCACCATCCCCTCCACCAGCACCCCCACCTCCACCACCACCTCCACCTCCACCACCACCTCCACCACCACCTCCACCACCACCTCCACCACCACCTCCACCACCACCATCACCCTACACCCACCTACACCCACTATCACCACACAGCACCCACCACCACCAGCCCACCAAAGCGAAGTCGAAGCCAAAGCTCGGTTAAACCAATGATCGGTTAATCCAAACAAATGTCTAGGGTCCCTTCAAGTTTGGTTTAACGGGGTTATACTGTATATCTCTTTCTTGGGTAAGTCATAGTATTGTATATACCATATCATTGGATACATCACAATATTTGATATCTCACAGTCTTGAATAGATCAAAGTTTGGATGTATCACCTTATTATTATTACATATATATATATCACTTTATTGGGCAAATCACAGTATTGTATATACCATATCATTGGATATATCTCCATATTGGATATATCACATTATTGGATATATCACATTATTGGATATATCACATTACTGAATATTTCACAGTATTGGATATATCAAATCAGTGGATATATCACAGTAATGGGGACATCACAGTAGTGGAAATATCGCATTAGTGGATATATCACAGTAGGGTATGTATATATATCACCAGCACAGTCGTGGATATACCACAGTAGGGTATATATATATATCTATATATCTATATATCTATATATATATATATATCACCAGCACAGTCCTGGATATACCACATTAGTAAATATACCACAGTAGCGGATATACCACGGTAGTAAATATATTACAGTAGTGGATATACCACAGTAATGGATAAATCACAGTAGTGGATATATAACGGTAGTGGATGTATCACAGTTGTGGATATATTAGATGATTCGATATGCCACACAATTGAATATATCATAGCACTGGATATATAGATATATATATATATATATATATATATATATACATATTTATACGTATACATATATAAATATATACCACAGGCACACTGAGATGCCACTAGCCGTTATCAATGCACACATACCAAAAACCCTCCATTTAACACACCCAGATAAGCTACTTCGCCACAGCCCCATCAACCCACCCACCCACCCACACATACTCCCACATCCCCGACACCGCCAGCTATCCCACCACACCCTCATGGCGTACCCCCTGCAAACACTCATAGTCACACGGGCATACCGGCACTGTGTGGGCTTATTTACTTGAACCTCTCGTGGTCTAGTTGATCGTGGCAGCTCCGACCGAGGCGTCCATTTCCGAGATTTGCCGGGAAATCATCGGGCAACGTGGGCGTAAATATGGGTCTTAAAGACGTGTGTAAGACGTTGATTATACGACTGCCTGAGGGGTGGTGGGGGCTGCTTGGGGGGGTGGTGTATTAAGTTCAAAACACTACCCCACAACAACACTACGGTAGTGTTTTCAACCTAGGTTCAAAACACTACGGTATTATTTTCAACTTAGTTAAAGGTAGGTTCAAAGCACTGCCGTGGTCATGCTCAAAACACTATCCTTAAGTTCAAAACACTCCCTTTAAGTTCAAAACATTACTCTCATGGTGCTAGCAGCCTGGTCTCCCAGTGGGGCAGCACTATGAAGTCACCATGAGTGTGCACTGTCATAAGTCAGTACCCGTTCTGAGATGACCATAGATGTTGCTAGGACATAAAACAACAACAAACAAACAATCAAACACTGCAGCACCATCAGCGTAGTCTAATACATGGTGCAGTTGCCGCAGCACCATCAGTGTATATACTAATATGTGGTGCAGACGGCGCAGTGCTATGAGCGTATACTACTAGTATGTGTGTCCTGATGTGACTTTAGATGTTCCCAGGACGTAAAACTCCCAATAACCAAACTAGGTTACATTTTGCGACATTACACTTACAGCTCCCACTGGCATGCTATGATAGTGTTTTGAACTTGGGTAGTGATTTGGACGTACATAGGGGTAGTGTTTTGAACTTAACAGTAGTGTTTTGAACTTAAGTTGAAAATACTACCGTAGTATTTTGAAAGTCCTACACTGGGTCAGGTCACTTTGATACCATGGTGAATTCTGTTCCGCTGAATGAGACTGGTACCATATAAAGACACGAGAGCAAAACCGGGCGCGGTGGCCGAATCGGTAGAGCGTAGCCTTCCCGTGCGGAAGGTCGGCAGTTCGATTTCCAGCTGAGTCAAACCAATGACTTATCAAATTTATACTTGTTGTTACCTAACCTGCCGCTCCGTATTACTAGGATAGGGTGAGGACTGGTCAGGACAATATCAGGATAATGTGAATATGTGGGATAATTAGTCATGGTGCCAGCGACCTGGTCTCACAGTGGAGCATCACTATAAACTCACCATGAGTGTGAACTGTCAGAAGTGGGTGCCCATCCTGATATGACATTAAACGTTGCTAGGTGTAAAACAACAACAAACAAAATAAAGCAGCATATAATAAATACACTTATACACATGAAAACACATATACACAAACACACATCCACACATATATACACACAAACACACACATATACACATATACCCATACCATATTACATATAATACAGACATAGACAAATATAAATATACACATTGAGACACTGAAACATTCACCACCAACACACATATCACCTTTCCTCTTTGAACCACCCAGGAGGCGTCTACATATAAAAAGTTCCGCTGTTCCACAAGCTTCCAGAAGTTTCTTATTGAACAGCCTCGCTTCAAACAACTGCCTCCTCTCACTAAAGCGGCTACAGGTGACATATCGGTTCATGCCTCTGGTGCCATTGAACTGCCCGTTGAGTTTGCAAGTGAAGCCACTCTGTGAGCCGAAGCCCATATTTGGTCCATCTCCCACACTGTGAAGGGAAGGTTCACTGAACGCTGGTTGCCGGGGGGTGATGTATGTGGCCCAATTTGAGGCTGCACACAGTCAAACTGGCCAAGGTCACAAACTGGGGAGGGCAGCCGGCCATGATGTTACCAGACATGTGAGAAGACTGCAACAAACATTCCATTCATAGCCATTATTAAACAGCCTCGCTTCAAACTACCGCTGCCGCTTACTCAAGCGGGTACAGGTGCCATATCGCGTCATGCCTAGGCTGCCATTTAACTACCCGTTGAGTTTCCAAGTGAAGCCACTCTGCGAGCCGAATGCCATCTTCGGTCCATCTCCCACACTGTGAAGGGAAGGTTCGCTGACCGCTGGTTGCTGGCGTGTGATGTATGTGGCCCAACTGGAGGATGCATGCAGTCAAACTGGCCAAGGTCACAAACTGGAGGGAAGCTGGCCATGATGCTACCAGCCCTGTGAGAGGACTGTAGCGAACATTCCAGCTGTACCCAGTCAACAGATTAGATAAACAAAATTGCACGATGTATGCATCTATGTATGTACAGTAAAACCGCTGTAAATCGACCGACCTTGGGACCGACTTTAAGTGGTCCATTTAGAGAGGTGGTCGGTGTAGGGAGTTATAATATGGTTACAATGGTTTGTTGGGACCCAAATAAAGCGATCGATATAGGGAAGAGGTCGATCTGGGGAGGTGGTCGGTTAGGGAGGTTTTACTGTATACTAAATTTGCATGTATATATATCTATGTATATGTATATATATGTATATCAATATATATCTATGTATATGTAGATATGTGCATATGTATATATGTGTATATATATGTATATATATGTATATATATATGTATATAAGTATGTATATGTATATATGTGTATATATATATATGTATATATATGTATGTATATATATATGTATATATATATATGTATATATACATATATGTATATGTATATATATATATATATATACAGTAAAACCTCTCTAACCGACCACCTCCACAGATTGACCACTTCCCTATATCGATCGCTTTATTTGGGTCCCAAAAATACCATTGTAACCATACTCTAGCTCCCTAACCCTCCCACCTCCCTAAATGGAGCCTTAATGTCGGTCCCAAGGGCGGTTGATTTGGAGAGGTTTCACTGCATATACGAGTATAGTTTATGTAAATGCAGTGTTTAAAAACCATAGAGTGTCTGACTTTTTTCTAGGTCAGACTCCTAATCTGAGGGTCGGCGGTTCGATTCCCCGTGCCCCCAGCTCTGCCAATTTGGATTTCCACCGCTGTGTATAACTTACAGAGTCATCAAAGGCTGGTTGCTCTCATACCATGTCTATGTTGTGTGGGAGGTTAAAAATCCCTTGGGTCGGTAAAAGTGTAGGCTCGGGCTTTCTATTGACCAGCAGCGGAATGAGGAAGACCAGTCGTCTATGACTGAAATTTCCCCTGCTTAAAAAACTAATGGACCAAAAAAAAACAAAAAAACAATATTCACCTATGGCAAATTGTGGTGAGGATTATAGATGCTGAACTAGTAGAGGAACGCCCTGCCACTAGGGATTGAATGGAGCTCTCCGAGGAGGCGAGAAAACAACATGCAGACAAAATACAGCACAAAGAAACAACAGGAAGCTGCACCCGACGATTAATCACTCTGGAGTACGGGAACGCCGGATTCTTTTTTATTTGTTCCTTTCTTCCTTTTTTCCCCACTTTTTGCCCAACGTTGCAACGGGTTGCACACGTTACCACCTTACTAAGTACAACTAATATTCGCCAGATTTCTATTTCTGAAATCTGTTGGTCATCAGTTTGTATGTTATCAGGTTATTTGTTTTAAACTGAAATCCCAACTCCTGCCCTGATACTGTAATGCCATCCAACAGTCACGACATGCTGATTATGTACATATTTTTTTTTTAGTTGCATAATCCGATGGTTTTGTATTTCTTTACATTTTAGTTTTTTTAAATAGGTAAATAAGTGTTATGAATCTACTTTCTTTTAGTTTGGGGTCACTTTCATTTGAATGAATTCACTTTGAAGTTCTTTCAAGTAAGAACATGGTAAATCCATTTTGGTGTGCACACCCAAATGGTGGGCATGTGTTTTCTGTACCCACTGGTGAACGCAGCTATGGAACACCAAACTGTAATACATGTTTAATCAGTGCACCAGTGTCTAAGATCGATATACAGGATCAAATCTAGCCAAATGCTTTGGTTTAAAACATGTTGTTCTTCAACCACATTATGTAGTTTTAATTAATTAATTAGTCACTTAATTTTAGAGGTAATTCTGTAATGATGTAATGCTGCAAAACATTGCATCATGGACTCTGTACATTCTCAAGAAGAGAAACACAACATTGCACCATGGACTGTGTACATTCTCAAGCAGAAAAGTACAACATTGTATCATGGATTATGTATTTTCTCAAGAAGAGAAGCACACAATTGCATCCATGACTGTGTACATTCTCAAGAACAGAAGCACAACATTGCATCAATGACTTTGTACATTCTCAAGAAGAGAAGCACAAGATTGGATCATGGACTGTGTACATTCTCAAGAAGAGAAGCACAAGATTGGATCATGGACTGTGTACATTCTCAAGAAAAAAAGCACAACATTGGATCATGGACTGTGCACATTCTCAAGAAGAAAAGCACAAGATTGGATCATGGACTTTGTACATTCTCAAGAAGAGAAGCACAAGATTGGATCATGGACTGTGTACATTCTCAAGAAGAGAAGCACAAGATTGGATCATGGACTGTGTAGATTCTCAAGAAGATAAGCACAACATTGGATCATGGACTGTGCACATTCTCAAGAAGAAAAGCACAAGATTGGATCATGGACTTTGTACATTCTCAAGAAGAGAAGCACAAGATTGGATCATGGACTGTGTACATTCCCAATAAGATAAGCACAACATTGGATCATGGAATGTGTACATTCTCAAGAAGAGAAGCACATTTGAATCATGGACTGTGTACATTCTAAAGAGGAAAAGCACAATCTCTGATTACAAATACACATTCATGCAAAGCACAAACTACTTTAAAGCCACTGTGTTGAAATTTAGCGGAGTTGAAGTTCCAGACTATGCCAGGTCCAAGCTATTTCCTGGAACCTCGCAAACAAAATTGAAAAATTGTAACATGTTTCCAAGCTAAGCACACATAAATAAAACAAACAGCTTCCTAAGAACCTTGTGAAAGAAGTTGACAAATTGTAACAACGGCTCCACCTAAACACACATGGCTAAGCTGTTTTCGAGAAGCTTGCAAAAGAAGTTTGAAAATTGTAACGTATTTCCAAGTTAAGCACACATAAAACAAACCACATTCAAGAACCGCGCGAATGAAGTTGACAAATTGTAACAACAGTGCCAAGCTAAACACTTGTAGCAAAACTATTTCCAAGTACCTTGCAAAAGAAGTCTAATGTTTCTATGTGGTTTCAAGCTATGGGTACATGAATAGAACCAAGTTGGCAGTATTCATTTAGAAATGCATAAGTATTGCAAGAATGTAGTCTAATATTATCTTTGTCGTGAGCACACCAGACAGGATGGCCAAATGAATTGAGTGTCCATCTCCCATTTTGCTAGCTCATGGGATTCAAGCCCACGGGGTCAAACCTTAGTCGAGTCAAACTGGTGACTTAGAAATTGATACTTGGCTCTTCCTAGCCAGGCGCTCAGCAATATTAGGATAGGGCAAGGACTGGTTTGCTCAGTATCAGGATATTGTGACTGAGTGGGATATCAGGTCATGGTGCTGGCAGCATGGTCACACAAAAAGCCCAACAAAACCCCAAAGGCGCAGCATCAAGAAGTACATCAAATCAAAGGCTCACATTGTTCTTCTTTTTAAACACACATAAAACAAACAAAAGAAACTAAACAAATAACTCCAGCAGTAATGGTTCAAGAAGTACATCAAATCGAATGAAATGCTTAAATAGTTTTGTTTTTTAACACACAAGAAAAGCATACAAAACCCCACAAACAGGGTAAGCACAGGGTCATGAAGTACATGTCGCGGGTTCCTAAGTAGGTACACCCTGAGCCATTTCCCCTTGGCCTTGTAGCCCCTCAGGCAGGAGGCAACACATTTTAGACAACCCTAATTTTTAACGCACATAAAAAAAAACCACAAAAGAAAACACCCCAAAACATGGTCAGTGCAGGGTCATGAAGTACATGTCACGAGTTCTGAAGTAGTTACACCCAGAGCTGTTGCCCCTTGGACTTGCAGCCCCTCAGACGGGAGGCAGCACCTTTTTTTACAAAAACGAATATTTAGCGCACTAAACAAAATGCGCAAAAAACCCCAACAACCAGGGTAAGTGCAGGGTCATAAAGTACATGTCACGAGTTCCAAGGTAGGTACTCCCAGAGCCGTTGCCCCTTGGCCTTGTAGCCCCTCAGGCAGGAGGCAACGCCTTTAAAAAAACCCGATAATTTTTAACGCACATAAAAAGCCTCACAACCTGAACCCCCCAACAAACACGTTCAGCGCAGGGTCAGCGCCAGGTTATGAAGTACATATCACGAGTTCCTAAGTAGGTACACCCAGAGCCATTGCCCCTTGGACTTGCAGCCCCTCAGGCGGGAGGCAGCGCCCCTAAGTTCACAGCGAAACCCGCCATCCGCCAGACCCCGACCGGGGTGCAGTTCGAGGTGCGCCTCATCGCTGAGCCCGAGCCCGCCATCATCTGGTTCCACGAGGAGAGCGTCATCAAAGATGGCGGCCGTTACGTCATCGCCACTGTCAATGACAAGGGCAATGTCACCCTCACTCTCGACATTTCTTCCATCACGGCGGCGGACGGTGGCAATTACAAAGTCACGGCGAAGAACAAATTTGGGGAGTCCAACGCTAATATAACTCTTAACCTGGAAGGTAAGGCACGGGGAGACGCCCGGCAGTGCTTTGGAGTATGTGACCTTGGCTGGCGCTGGTTGGCGACCTTGACCCACATAGCCATCAATGTCTTGGGATCAGTGCTTTAAGGATGGCCTATTCATCCTGGTGTTGCATCTCTGGGAGAATTGATGGCTATGACTGTGTATCTATCTATCTGTCTATCTATCTTTCTATCTATCTATGTACATACTCTCTCTGATTGTTATCACAGCAAGCGTTTTTAATATATTTATTTTAAATATATTATTCTTTTAATCCTGGTTCCTCAATGGAGCCGTGGATTACCGGTATAGTTTCATGTGAATCACGAAGATGCATAATGAAGTGAATAGTAATCCATCTTCATTCATGCATTTTCCGCTGAAATAAATGCGACAATGTGTACAGGCACTGTATGCGGGTGTCATGCAGTAACTGTGGCATTGTGCAGGCAATATGTGTCTGTTTACACACAAATATAGATCATTTGCATCTAGAGATGCATCCAATGTCATCTATATTACTATTTGCTGTCACTCTTATTCATGTATATGAGTATTCGTATTATTCCTGCAACCTTCATTTATTAATGCGATTATTTCACTGATTTGCTATGTCCAATAATGCATCTGTCTGTAACCCAAATAGTTCGGTAGCCTTTTTAAAAGGAGGATTTTGGAAACCGATATTTGGTGATTTGCTCTGTCATTTCATGACAAATATCTCTATTTCCACCAGACATGGATGGCAAAGGTTTGTACAGCTCGGGCCCGAATTATCCTGCGCCATTCTGTTTGCGCAGTGCAGCGCAGTTACGATAGTTACCTGTTTGCGCTTCGGTCTGTGTGTGATGTTCTGTTGTTGTTTTTATGTTGCTTTTTAGTTTTGAATTTAAACCAAAAAAGTTGTACGTTATGAGTTCTATATAATGTGTACCTCTCATACACCACTTGCAGTGAAGTATTCTGTGTTCATTAGTCATAGCTAGTGAAGTGTCTGTTTCATTGACTTTAAACTTCATTGTTGAGCAGTTGAACTGTAATCTACTTTGACTTTAGGCTATTACTTTGACTTTCACACAATTTCTTTGACTTTTGCGTGATTATATTGCACCATGTTTCCTTACCTCTCATTATTTACACTATTGTTACAGCATACACTGAAATATATACATTTATATATATATAGGTATGTATTTCCAGTGCGCGAGTGACAGTATTCGCGGCACTGGTAGCGGTGGGGGTGGGGTGGCGCCACCTGTTCCACCATGAAGAGGGGATCACACATAAAGTAGTACGCAACATAAGGGTGGCCAAATAAGGAATCTTCCCTTACACACCTTTATATTCGCATAAGTTTTATACATAACATATGTCCATATACGTCCGGAGGTTCAGCAGAAATTTAGGTTAGTCATAACCGTGAGTGCTTTCTGAGACAATCATCCACCGATTAATATTAAAACATTTATCCATAATCATGCTTTCTGTTTAGAATTCAAACTAAACCAAAATCCAACCCAACTCTGTCCTGGTAGAATCATTGTGGTAAACAAGACCTGTGTATGAAGGGTCAGGACAGAGGGAATAACCAGTATCAGTAACATTCAGCAACCAATATACTGGATGCGCGAGTCGAATTCGCAACAGCGCAGGCTTCCGATGCGGAAGGTCGGGAGTTCAAAGCGCTGACTTACGAAATGTATATATGTGTCACTCATTAGCCTGGCACTTGGCAGTACTAGGTTAGGGCAGGGACTGGTTAGCTCAGTATCAGGATAGTGTGATAATGCGAATAAGTGGGACATTGGATTACAGTGCTGGCGACCTGGTCTTCCAGTGGGCCAGCACTATAAAGTCACAATCAGTGTGTGCTGTCACAAGTCGATACCCATCCTGATGTGACCTTACATGTTGCCAGGCTAAATAAACCCCAAGAAACAATCAAACGGCAACACACACATATATATATATATATATATATATATATAGTGTATTATATCTATATGTATAATATATAGCCTGGTTGTATGGTGTGAGGTAAGTAATGTGGTTTGCAGCATGACATGCTTTCTATCCGCATGGGTATTGTAGGGGGTTTTTGATGGACATTCTGCCCGATGCCAGTAAATCATTACATTTTCCAAAAAGCTACTGCCAGGAAATAAAACACCCCCCTTTGCGCTCCGTTGTTGCTGTAATTCTATGCTCTTTAGACCAATAACTTGCTCGATTGTTAATATATAATTCGTGATTCCATTCACACAAACAGACTCAGGTATATTATTAGAATGTATTACACATGTACCTGTCCGGGTACTTCTAATTAATCTGCATGTGCAGGTAACCCGGTGTTGGTGGTGTGTGTTGGGCAATGAGGTTGGTGGTATGTTAGTACAACCAACAGGAGGCCGTACTTGCCCTGGCCCTGTAGTGCGTGGTTCCTCCGCCAGGGGGTGTGGTGCAGCTAGTCGCAGAAGGAGTTATATATATATAACGGCACTGGTTTCTGCACCATAGATGGGCCCGGCCTGTGGTGCGATGTTCCTCCGCCAGGGGGTGTGGTGCAGCTAGTCACAGAAGGAATTATATATATACACTATCCACATATATATATATATATATATATATATATATATATACATATATGCACATACATGTATACATATATACATGTGTACATATATACATATATGCATATACATATATATGTAGACATGCATGCATGAATGCACACATACATATATATATGTGCATATATACATATATAGCCATATATACATAATTATATACATATGTACATACATATATACATTATGCATATATAATATACACATGAACACATATATGCAGATATTTATGTATATGCACATGTATGCACATATATGCACACATATTCACATATGTATACATGTGCACTCATATGCACACATATATATATATACATATATAGGTATATATTACTCCTTCTGTTACTATATATTATTTATATATATATAATATATATATATAGCAGCAGGCTATGCATATATATATATATATATATATATATATATATATATAAGTGCTGGTGTGTGCGCCTCAGACAGATATGCCTACGGTACCTTCTGGTATCAACACCTCAGCAGAGTGTTTGGCCCCAACAAGCTCTCCCTCACATTGTCCACAAGCACCTGCTCAAGGACATAGCCTTGACACCGAGTTCTTACCGAGCAGCTCGTAGGGCTGATAGCGCACACTTCCTGCTGCCAGTCTGCTACCAGATAACACAAAGTCCGATAGCAGCCTGCATCAGCTAAACCATTGCCGTCTGTTGGACGTGAGGGGAGGGGGACAAAGTTAATACTATCTAATACAGGGAGCCTTTTTTTGTGTGTGCATTACTTGATTAAAGGTTGATAGTCCGATGAAAACATCAAATTTTCAAAAGCAAAGCAATTATCTAGATTTGATTCTACATGTCTATTTTAGATACTGCTGCATTTACTAAACATTCATGATCACATACATGGGAATATTGAGGCAATTTAATAGAACCTGTTATTGCAGAAGCCTATGGGGTCAGAGTGTTGGCATGTGTGCCAAGATTAATTTTGGATGTTTGCATTTCAAATATCCCAAAAGTTAGCCATTTAAAATGAAAGTTAATTCAAACTAACATAAGGTAGATTATAACGATCAACCGAATATATTTATCTCAGAAAATGATAGGAACTCAAAACCATCGGACTATGCAACTTTAAGTTTAAGCACATTTTGGTAATTTTGTCTACAAGATCTTTAAAAGTTAATCTGTCCTGAAATGACATTAGCTGTTGCTGGGCTGTAAAACCCCAATACACAAACTGAATTTACATTAAATATTTAGAGAACATACACCCCGCACCCCCACCCCAAATCATTCACGTAATCAATTAAGGGCCTGTGCTCCAGAAATCTAAACTACATTTTGGCTGTCCAGAGGAAATGATGTCTTATAAGAGAAAGAAGAGAGAAGTTAAATTACCAGTTGAATTGAATTATATCGCCAATTGTGAATTCTTTAATCAAAATGTTAGTAAGCTTGAGATATAAACCTCGCAAATCCCGACATACCTATTTCTACTAGATCAATGCCAATCATTGAAGCCTCATCTATTCAGAGAATAATATTAATTTAATTCTGTGAATAACATCACCATTAAACTGCTTCATTTAAAGAAAAACAGAAAGGGGAATTACACTACTAGAGAACTAGCTTACTACTGCGTGGTTTAATGGCTTGAGCCATGAGTGCTTACAATGCGTAGTCTATGATTATTATGGTATAGATTCAGCGAATATTTGTGTTGTTATTATATTTTAAAGAACAATTGAAACTAACCCCTGTATTAAATAACAGCGAGCTACTTACATACAATAGTGTATTGTTTTACACCTAAATCAATCATGATCTCTGTATTCTTTAATATATGACTGCTGTATAATACCATAGTAATCGGATTTAGGTTCCCTCTATTTTACAGGGATGAAAGATCTCTGCCATTTCGCGGATTTCCGCGATTTAAACAAATATATTGACTGATTAGCGTTAAACAAAATACTAAGGAATATTGATGTATATCACTATATGACAATTACCTTGAATCCCATTCTTATATTACCTTAAATGTTACTAGAACATAAAACCCAAGCAAGCAAGTATTAAACATGGGCGATAGTACAGTCACAATGACAGTTGAATCCTGACTTCCGGTATATTTCCACGATTCCCTGCCAGTGTTAATCCTATGGGCGAAAATCGGGGTTTTCGCGGAAATTCGCCATTGGCTTAATAATTTCGACTTGATATCCGCGGTTTTTTTTGCGGGCGACCACTTTCATCCCTGGTATTATTTGCAAAATAACCACCTTAACATGTGAGCCTTCAGAAGATTTACTACGCATTGAATTAATGACATTTCTGATGATTACTTTAAGATTTATTTAATGGCTAAAGTATAATTTGTAATAGTCCAGCAGAGCTGTAGTTGTATAATTTCACCAATAAAATATTCTAATCTATTCCCACTTTCTTTTTTTATATGACAGGAGGAAAAAAGTAAGTACTTTTGCTATTTTCTATGTATCTACACTCATTGCTCCAGCTCCTCTCTCCTCCCATCCCACCCCTCCCTGCATGAAAGTTAGGTGGACTGCATGGTTTATCCACATTGGGGAAGCACTATAAAGTCACAGCGAGTGAGCACTGTCACAAGTTGGTACCCCTTCTGATATGACCTTATTTGTTGCCAGGACGTAAAACTCCAACAACCAACCAATCAATTCCGTCCACCCACTCGGGTGTCCTATGGCGTAGTTCCTGCCCATCGGTCGGGGCCGTGTGTTCCGTTAATGCCGTTGAGGAGTTAGTGCAGCCGTTGCGAGGAGCACGCCCTCCAGTCGCGCTGTCAGTCTCCGGCCTCGACGGCTCCGTTCTCATGACCCCTCGTGTGCCGTAAACAATCCCTACAGACCCCGCAACGCTTTTCTTTTTGGCAGAGGATCCAATTGTGTGTGGGTTAAAAAAATACAAACTTGTAAACAAATTTTTGTTTGAGTTAAATTCCCTCCCTCTTTCGCTCCCTCTCTCCCTTTCTCTCTCTTTCACTCCCTTTCACCCTCTCTGTGTCGCTCTCGCTCCCTGTCTCTCAGTCTATCTATCTCTTTATCGGTCTATCTCCTTCTCTGTTGCTCTCTGTCTCTTCCATTCTCTCTGTATCCGTATATCTGTCTCTCTCTCTGTCTCTTGTCTCTCTCTGTCTGTCTCTTCTTGATGTCTTTCTCATTCTCGCCGTCTCTCATTCTCTCTATCTCTCTCTGTCTATCATTCTCTGTGTTTCTTGTATCTCTGTCTCTTTCATTCTCTCTATAGATATCTCTTTCAATTCTCTCTCTGTCTCCCTGTCTCTCATTCTCTGTCTTTGATTCTTGTCTTTCGGTCTCTCTAGTTCTCTCTCTTGTTTCTTTCTGTCTCTCTCTGTCTCTCTCTCTGTCTCACTGTTTCTTGTCTCTGTCTCCCTGTCTCTCTCATTTTCTCTGTCTCTTGTTTCTTTCTGTCTCTCTATGTGTCTCTCCGTCTCTCTTTGTCTCACTGTTTCTTGTGTTTGTCTCTCTGCCTATCTCATTCTGTCTTTCTCTCTATGTCTGTCTCTTGTTTATTTCTGTATCTCTCTGTGTCTCTCGGTCTCTCTTTGTCTAACTGTTTCTTGTATCTCTTTGTCTAACTGTTTCTTCTCCCTCTTTCTCTATCTATATCTCTGCCTCTTGTTTCTCTCTGTCTCTCTCTATGTCTATGTGTCTCTCTCACACTCTCGCTACCCCCCCCCCCCCCCCCCCACACACACATAACATGGATTAAGTGGGCAGTAAGGGGCTGACTCTGTAGGGAGCCGGTGTGAGTAGAACTCAGCGGCGTATGTTGGCTGTGTGTGTGTTTGTTTTAAAACTCAATACCATTCAGTTGTTGGTGTACCTGGAACGAAACCTGTCGGGCACCACTACTGATAGGCTGGCCCTCTCCAACCTATACCAGTCAATCAAACACTCAATCAAACACTCAACCAAGCAGGTTGGAAGTTGAGTAAAGAAAGAGAGATCTTTCTAAATTAATGCCAATTAAAAGTCTAATTGCTATATCAGTGCTAATTAAAGGTATAAATGCTATACGAGTATCAGTACCTAAATCAGCTATGTAGAATAAAATCTAGATAATTGTTTTGGTTTTGAAAATGTGATTATGCAGCTTTAATAATAAATGCATTAATAATAGAAGCTACATTAATAATATGAACAACATTACTAATAGTAACCTATTAATAATAGTGTTCATAGTAGTATAATACAGAAACAGGATCCTTATCCGATAGCGAATACAGCACTTCACGCATGTGTCCTCATGTGCATGCGTTATAGAGATACACCAAACAACAATAGCTGGGCACTGTAATGTTAATAGGTGCGTCGACACCATTGCAACCAGTTCCCTGGTTGACACTTCCCCACACACTGTAATGATACCGGTCTTCTTGCTTTCACAGAAAGGGTACAGCGCCCAAGTTCTTGGGAAAGCCAATCATCGCTCAGCAAGGCGGGAATATCGTGATGACTTGCAACATGGAGTCGAACCCGCAACCAACAGTGGATTGGTTCAAGGGGTCCGAGACGGTAACAAATGGCGGGCGTATCAGCATTCGCATCGATAAGGGAGCTGGGGACAACGCCTACGCACTCGTCTGTGAGATCGGGGTGAGACTGAGATTGTTGTTGTCTTCTTATGTCATGGGTCATTCTCAGAGATTGTGTACCACTTTTGTGACATGGAAAGCAAAAATGGAAACATTCCAAAGTATAGCAGAATCCTACCCACTCGTCTGTGAGATCGGGGTGAAGCTAAGCTTTTAGTTGTTTTCTTATGATACGGGTTCTCAGAAACTGTGTACCACTTTTGTGACATGGAAACCAAAAAGCGAAAACATTCCAAATAATGGCAGAAACCATTCCAAATAATAGCAGGATTCATATTCTTGTGAATGTTTATTTGTTGTGCATATGTCAAAGTTGACATTTTTGTTTTTCACTTTTTTATTTTGATCTTATGTAAACTGAGAACACCGTTAAAAGTAACTGTATAAGATCCATCCATAACGTCCTTTTAACACACATCCACAACATAATTTTAGTACAGACAACAAATTCAAACAAGATTTCATTCATTACAGTTATGCAGAAAAGATTGTGTTACAAGAAAAACGTTGGGGGGGGGGGGGGAATCGTTTGTGTAGATGCATGGTGTCAATATGTGTCCTGATATGACCTTAGATGTAAAACACCAACAAACAAACACATTTTCATATTTTCACTTTAGCACAAAATCATATAAACATATTTTGTATACAGGTTCGGTGATACTGATAACTTAAGTACATGTTGTATTGCCAACATATTTAATACACAGAGTCAACAATAACTATGTATTGCTACTGCCTAAATAAAGACAATGTAACCTGGGAGTAACCAAACATGTGGTACACAGGTTCTGACAATGCCGTATTATATCGGGTTTAGATAAAAGAAATCCTAGCAGTCAGTTAGACCTCATTGATAAGTCTAAACTGCTAAAAGTGATTTCTATTCTTAGCTATGCTCGTCAGATCTGAAGGCAACAGTTGTACTCACAAAACTATTTCTGTAGAATCTATGTTGGCTCACTTAGCTCTCCTTGTCATGTCTAAGGGTAATAGTTGTACTCATTTAGCTATTGTTATCATGTCTAAAGGTGTTTTTTTTTAACCCTACAAAAACATGGTTGACACTGACAGACCAGTGTCTCAGCACTCAGAAAACGATTGCTTTCCAAAGTTAAACCCCAAAAAGACGCAAGCAGGCGTTTGAAAAGAATTCACTGCAAAGAATAAATTTGAAGAATTCTGCATGTTTGCTTTTAGAAGGTGAGAAAGAAAGATTAAAGGATTTATGAAAGTCAATGTTTCAAGTTGCATAGTCCGATGAAAACATCAAAGATGAAAGCATGTAATTAGATCTGATTCTACGTATTCAACTAATATACTGGTGCACTTACTAAGCATTTGTTGCTGAATAAGAAGGGCATAATAAATAAGTCAATATTATAGAACCTGTTACTACTGAAGTCTATGGTGGCAGAGTTTTGGTGTGCTTGCCAAAATTAATTCGGAATGTTTTGACATAAAATATTTCCAAAGTTAGCCATTCAAAATAAAAACGACTTCAAACTGAAGTAAAGTAGATTATGATGGTTAGCATAATGTATTTATCTCAGGAAATTGCCGAAACTCAACAGCATCAGACTATGCAACTTTAGCGTTCCGCCCATCGTACCTACCCTTTGATGTTAGGGATGAGAGGTCACATTTGAACACCTCACCCATTGTGACGTCACTCATTATGACGTATTTGGGACACTTGCAGAAGCCGACACCAGAGGATGGCGGCACCTACAAGTGTACAGCCAAGAACGAGTTCGGAACCGGAAATGCCAGCCTCACTCTGAACCTGGGTGGGTCAGCTTGCTTCTCCCCAGTGTGTAGTGGTGATGAACAAACGAGGCATATGATGTGATGGCCGAATGAGTTGAACGTCCGCCTCCCATTCTGACCAAGACAAATCGATAACTTAAAAATGTATACTGGCCACTACCTAGCCAGGCACTCGGTATTATTAGGATAGGGCAAGGAGCAGTGGAATGAGGAAGATCAATTGTCCGCAATTGAACTTTTCTCTGCCTAATCAATTGATGTACCCCCTAAAACTTATACTTACACCCCGGTTACATTGTGCTTGCGACCACCGTGCGATCAATTGCGACCTCCCCCACCCTTCCACCCCACAAAAAACGGGTGGCCATAAAGTGGTTTCCAAGTGGTCACACATTGAGTTCAGTGGTCTTCATTGGTCACCGACCTTCTAGAGATTATTTTGGTCACAAGAAGGTTGCAGGTGTTGCACCCAAAAACCCGCCTTGTTATCAAAATAGTGACTGCCGGTTCTTTGGTCCAAAATTGTCGCAAAGTGGTGGAAAGCTGTAGTCTGACTGAGGTTTTAGGCTCAGTGGGTAAAATTGCCTGAACGAATGAAAATATAAAATTTTCAAAACAAAAAAACATATCTAGATTTGACTTCGCGTCTCCAACTTATATTAGTGTGCTCTTTAATCACTTCTCTGTGGACATGCCCTTTAAGAATGCTCAAGCTAGATGGCTTTCAACAGGTGGGAATGTGGTAATGTGACCTAGTTACCACAGCAATGGCGTATTGCACTTAGTTTCAGCTGGTGTGTGTGCACAACCTATATATTGCATACTTGCGCTTCAAGTATCTGCAAAATTAGCCAATCATTGCTAAAGTTACTTCAAATAAAGTAGAGTAGGATATAATTATCAACCTAATTTCTTTTTTTAAAGTACAAACAATAGATAATTATTGTTTATTTAAGTGCAATGTATAACCACTATAAATATATATGCCCTCATGCAGGTGGGCCCCCTGCCAAAGGAACACCCCCATCTTTCGACGGCAAACCCGCCATTCGCCAGGGGACCAACTCGGTCATCTTTGAGGTCCGCTGCAGGGCGGTGCCCAAGCCGACAGTCGTCTGGTACTATGGCACGACAGTTGTCAAGTCAGGGGGTCGCTATACGATCACCGAGAAGGAAGAATCAGAGGTCTGGATTCTAATCTTGGAGATCACGGTAAGTACCCTTATTATCGTCCATTTAATTTATTTTCCCGGGATTTTTGTTGTTGGTATGCTATAATATAAATAAGCATGTACAGGGATGTCTGTGGCATCTTTATATTGGTTGGTGGACACCAAATTCAACTATTGACGACGAGGTTCAATGTTTGCTTAACTTTGGTGATCAGAAGAGAAACTGGTGTTTCCAATGTGATAATATATATATGTAAATATATGTATATATATATATATATATGTGTATATATTATCACAATATAAATTCAGGACATAAGTATGTGCCATAATCTGGTATGATTTATATTCATGCACAATTCCACCTTTCATGACTATATTCCTTTTTTTTTGTATTCCAAACTCCTACAAACTTTAATGTGACTTCAAGAAGAAAAAAAACTTCTCAAATTTCTTAATTTCTTCTGGCAATTCAGCATACACTGCTTTATTGCAATATAATCCTATAGTGCTTATCAGCCCTTCGTGTAAAATGGAAAGGGTTGAAATCCTTCCCATCCTGGATGATCCGCCATTGGATACAAGAAATTATGACAAAAGTCTCGACAAGGAAACATCTGTAACTGTAAGCCGTTTGATGGTGGGAGCCTGCAGCTGAAAACTGTATTAGGTCCTTACGGGGGTGATCTCCCTCCTCCCTGATAATGGATTCTAACAGTGCGCGCCACAATTATTGTCCAGTTGTGATCAAACTAAAAATAACAAAATGACATCCCTATCAAAAACCGGCTTTGGATCATAACTGCGATACATTATGGCCGTAACAGTTTGATTATTTGGTGGTAATCATATTTATTCTGCTGAATAAGTTCTTTTGTCAGCCCCTGAGCACATTCAGGCTATATTTGAAAGATGGTAACAATAGAAAAGATGGTGTTTTGGATGTGTTTCAGGACAATGTTGGTCCGAATGCAGAATTTGTTTTTGGGTTTGTTCAGGACAACATTTAGTCTGAATGCAGCATGACCTTAATGTTGAATATGACATTCGACCGGTTACCTTTGACATGTCACGTGACATGATGGCTTACATTGACTGCTTCGGCCCACCTGTGTGCTAACGACCCTCTCAGACTGCCTGCGTTGTTCTATTGCAGAGTGTGACGGTGAAGGATGGAGGCAGCTACAAAGTGACAGCGAAGAACGAGCACGGCGAGGGAAACGCCAGCATCAACCTGGATCTAGAGGGGTGAGTAAGAGAAGATTTGTTTGTCTGCTGTTTCTTTACATCCTAGACACATCTAAGGCAATATCAAGGATTTTATATATAAGGATAGCAAGGTGAGGCTGTTTGAGGCTCTCCAAGCATGCAATCCAAAATATGTCCCCCATATTGGAAGCGTGATAATGACTGATGTTAGGGCCCACATCATTTATATAGCTAGCAATATGATGTTTGTAGTTTAGGTGGAAATAGTTCTTTGGTGGTTTTATTTTGTATTAAACCGACATGTTTTATGATACCTTAGAAATGCCGCCAAATATGACTATTTCTAACACCTTTTCTAAAGTGTGACGTCAGAGAGAAGAGCGGAAGGGACGGAGGGTCTACTAGGCTATAGCATATGAATGACATGGCCAATTATCATGCTTTCAAAATGGCCAATTATCATGCTTTCATGACGTCATTTAACCCTCTATCCCTCTACTATCTGGGGTCATATCAGGACGGGTACCGACTTGTGATTGTGCGGACTTATATCAACTTTATAGTGCTGTCCCACTGGGAAACCATGCTGCCGGCACCAGGAGCCAATATGCCACATAGTCACGTTGTCCTGATAATGTGCAAACCAGTCCTTTCCCTATCCTATTAATGCTGAGCGTCAGGCTAGGTAGTGACAAGTATCAATCTTATAAGTCATTGGTTTGACTCAGCTGGGATTCGAACTCCCGACCTTCTCCACGGGAAGCCTACGTTCTACCGATTTGGCCACCGCGTCCGGTGGTAAGAGAAGGAAATACCCTTCAAGAAGTAGCATATGAAGTGTTCAAGCACAAAAACCAACAAAATCCATTTTAGTGACTTTCTGTAAAATAGAATTTAGTGGTGTGCTTTTCTGGTTAATGTCTATAAAACAAACAAAATCCATTTGAGTTGTTTTCTGCAAAATAGAATCTAGTGTTGTGTTTCCAGTTAAAGTCTTATCGATTTCATATTGAGTAGGGAATGATATAGGGAATGTGGCAGCTTCTGCGAACGACAGGTTGGAGACCAGCTTAGGGACTAGTTTGCGGACCATTTTAGGGACCAGTTAACGGAGCAGTTTAGAGACCAGCTTAAGGACCAGCCTGGTGGTCAGGTTAGAGACCACCTTAGGGTCCAGCTTAGGGAATATCTTATGAGCCAGCTTAGCGATCAGTTTATGGACCAGCTTAGGAACCAGCTTTAGGACCAGCTCAGGGAACAGGTTAGGTACCAGCTTAGGGATTATCTTAAGGAGTAGCTTAGTGACCAGTTCAGGGACTACCTTAGGGACCAGCTTAGGGACCAGCTTGGTGCCCAGCTTAGTGACCAGTTCAGGGACCAGCATTGGGTCCAACCTAGGGATCAGCTTAGGAGCCAATTTAAGTACCGGCTTAGGAACCAGCATAATGAGCGGCTCGGGGACCAGTTCAGTACCCAACTGAGGAGGCGAGCTCAGAGACTAACTCACGAATTAACGTAGGGGGTCAGTTAAACCAGCCCTGTTATCACTCAGGGACCAGCTCAAGAAACAAGGCAGGAACCAGTTCAAGAACCAGCTTCAGAACCGGTACTCAGGGACCAGTTCAATAAACAGCTTAGGAACCAGTTCAAGAAACAACTCAGGGATCAGTTCAATAACCAGCTTAGGAACCAGTTCAAGAAACAACCCAGGGTCAGTTCAATGACCAGCTTAGGAACCAGTTCAAGAAACAATGCAGGGACCAGTTCAACAACCAGCTTAGGAACCAGTTCAAGAAACAACTCAGGGATCAGTTCAATATGCAGCTTGGGAATCAGTTCAAGAAACACCTCAAGGACCCGTTTAATAACCAGCTTAGGAACCAGTTAAAGAAACAACGCAGGGACCAGTTCAATAACCAGCTTAGGAACCAGTTTAAGAAACAACCCAGGGACTAGTTGAAGGACCAGCTTCGGAACCAGTTCAAGAAACAATGGAGGAACGAGTTCAATATGTAGCTTAGGAACCAGTTCAAGAAAAAACTCAGGGAGCAGTTCAATAATCAGCTTAGGAACCAGTTTAATATGCAGCTTGGGAACCAGTTAAAAATGCCTCAGGCACCAGTTCAATAACCAGCTAGGAACCAGTTCAATAAATAAACTCAGGGACCAGTTAAATAACCAGCTTAGGAACCAGTTCAAGAAACCAACGCAGGGACCAGTTAAAATAGCAATTCATGGACCAAATATGGAGCAGAGTAGACTGAGGGAACCAGGTACCCATGAGTAGAAGTAAGAATGTATAATAACCTCACAAACCAGCTCAAATACCACGTCTGAGTCGGACATGCATGCCAACGCTCGGCGATCTGGTCCGTCAAGTTGGACTCTTTATGAGATGCTTTTGATATGTTGCTGCTTTTCCCCGTATGAGGTTCCATTTGGTAGTGAGCGGCCTGTTATGTGCGCCCCCCCCCCACTCCCACCCACCCCCATCTCCCCACATACTCGACCTGCAAGATTCAGGCCAATTATTGGGTAGGCGTGAACAGCATCTGGTCTATGAGGCTGGTTTAGACTGGGTCTATATTAGACAATGCAACACTATCAAGCCAACCCGAGGTCGTGGGATCAATCCCCGGCCGAGTCAAACCACAAAGACTTACGAAATTGCAGCTTGTCACACTAGGCCGGTGTTCGGCATTACTACAGGGTTAGTTATGGGTTCTTGAAAAGCTGGGAAGTTGTGGAATTTGATAATTCAGGAGTCCAGGAATTCATCTAAAGTCCTGGAAAATCCTGGAAAATGGTAAAACATGGCTATCTTTTGAGGTTTTTATTTGCCAATCTGCCGGAACCTTTAGTTAGTGATGTTTTATATTTAATGTGATTTTTGTGGGTTTGTTATCCTTCCTTTTGATTTTCTATTAAAGCTATACGTATGTCTCTCATTGATTGTTAATGCTTATTTGCATTACACATCTTCCACGGTGAATCGACTATGAATATGGCCATGTTTCAGGGTACTTTAATTTAATAAATGTCTTAAAAACATTGTGGAATTTTACACTGAACGGTCCTTGAAAGCGGAGGAAAGGCGCGGAATTTGATATGCGAAAATGGCTATGAACCCTGTACTAGGATAGGGGCAAGGACTGGTTGGCTCAATGTAAACGACTGAGTGCAGGATATCGCATAATAGTGCAGCATAGAAAGGTATCCCAATGGGTCAGCACTATTAAGTCACCAAGAGTGCACCCTATCTAGGGTCGGTGCCCGTCCCTGTTGTTGGTAGGACGTAAAATCCAGGTGAATCAAACCGATCCAACACTCCCATGTCAAGCACCACACCCACAGACACACAGACACACACAGACGCATAGACACACACATACACACACAGACACACACAGACACACACAGACACACACAGACACACATACACACACAGACACACACAGACACACAGACACACAGACACACAGACACACAGACACACACAGACACACATACACACAGACACACACAGACACACATACATACAGATACACACATACACACACAGACACACACAGACATACACAGACACACGCAGACACACAGACACACATACACAATGCTCATGGAGAGTACAGTATTATAAGGCTCCATTGCTCTGTTGCCGTTCTGTTGTGGCCTGTTCTGAGGGTGGCTGTTGCGATGAGGCAATGCAATCAGATGTGCAAGTCTAAAGGGCTGTCACACTACGACGTATGGCCTTAGTGTATGCCGACGTATGCGATTTTCGACCAACATGTCAGCATACAGTGTCATACGTTAAGTATACATTGGGCATATGTCGAGTATGCTTGGGATATGGCATCATAGGTCGTCATAGGTCGGCGTAGGTTGAGCCGGTAAACAATTTTTGTGCGTGTTCAACATTTTCAATATATGTCGCCATATGGCTCATATGTTTCTCATACCCTCACTGTACACTTGGCGTATGTTGGCGTATGTTATGCACACATTAGGGGTAGGTTGGGATAGGTTGGAACATGTTAGCCGTACATTCAGCCTGTTGGGAACGTGCAGTCCGCGTACAGCCAATGGATGTATAGCTTACTCCAAATGTACTTCGAACGTATGCCTGCCATATCTCCAGCGTACTTAATGTATGCAACATGCTTCTAGCCAAGGATTAATGTACGTAACATTGGTCAGCATACCGTCAGCGTATGCAAATGTTTTGCGAATGTTTTGTGAGGCACATGAATGCTCTCAATAGGTCAGAGATATGTTCTGCATACGCTATGTACGTTGTGTGTATGTTGTGTGTACATTGTGCGTATGTTGTGTGTACGTTGTGTGTACGTTGTGTGTACACCCATTTTTATCCCTCGCAGCCCGAAAAGTTTGGCGTAAGCCAACCTATTTTGATTTGAAATTTATTTCAACACATTACGCACATGCCGGCGCCATACATCGTAGTGTGACAGGTCCTTAAGATTAGATCTAAGTCCACGCCCTTCCTCTCGCAGTGCAGCGGATATAGCATGGTAGTAATGCGGCGAACCGTGATATATACTAAAGCACGGCCCTTTACACGGGGCGTGCCTGTCTCTCAGGGCACGTGTTCCCATTCACCCAGCATTCATCTCCCAGTAGGGGTCAGCTCCTGAATCAGCCCTACCCAGCCAGGGTTCTCAATGGAGGCGCACATTCAGGTAGTGACCCCTGTTCCCACGGACCTATATGGGAGGCTGAAAGCGGGCGCACTGGCTATACCTACAGACATTACAAGGGAAAGGGGAGCGGGGAGCGAGGGATGGGGAGGGGGAGGTGAGGGGGATGGGGTGGGGGAGAGGGGAAGCGGATGGAAGGAGGGGGAGGGGGAATGAGAGGGGAGTAGGTAGGGATGGGGAGGAGGAAGGGGATATGGTATGGAGAGAGGAGGATGAGGGGGACAGGGGATGGGCAGAGTAGAGTAGAGTAGAGAGTAAAGAGGGAGAAGGGGGAAGAGAGAAGGAGAGCAGGGGAGAGAAGGAGGGAGCAGGGGGGAAGGTAGGGGGTGAACAGTGGGGAAGGATGGGTTAGTGGAACGGGAGGATGGGGCAGAAGGGAAGAGGAGGAAGAGGGGCAAGGAAGGAAGAGGGGGGATGGAGAGGAAGGGGACAGGAGCAGGTGAGGGAAGGAGGGAGCAGGGGGAAAGGTAGGGAGTGGGGAGTGGGGGAGGAGGGGTTAGCGGAAGGGGAGGATGGGGCAGGAGGGAAGAGCATGAAGAGGGGAAGGAGGGAAGAGGGGGAGGGGGAGGAAGGGGAACAGAGGAGGGAAGGAGGGAGCAGGGGGAAATGTAGGGGGTGGGGAATGGGGGAGTAGAGCTTAGCGGAAGGGGAGGATGGGGCAGGAGGGAAGAGGAGGAAGAGGGGGAAGGTGGGGGAAGGGGGAGGAAGGGGAAAGGATGGTGATGCTGAGAGGGGGGATCCGGAACAAGACTAGCCAGGCTAAATCAGCATTTGACAAACGCATCCAGATTCCACCATTCCACCTCTAAGCCGGCTCTAACCCGCCGTCCCTGCTGGAACGTCCGGTGGATCCCTTCGTCACTCCTCCTCCCCCCCCCCCCCCTCCCCACATAAACACTTCATGAACATCAGATCTTTGGAAACTATTCCAATTCCTCCCAAGCTGAATGGACGATTTGTAAAGCTGTCCTTCTTTTTATGCGAGCCTCCTCCCTCCCTTCTCCCTCCCTCCCTCCCTTCATCCCTCCCTCCCTCCCTCCCTCCCTCCCTCCCTCCATCCCTCCCTGCCCCCCTCTCTCCCTCCCTCCCGCTGAACCGGCCCTTTTAAAGTGAGTAAATGGCACACAGACGGTGCCGCCCACATCCGTCTTTTAGCCGAACTAAAACTGTTGAAACGCATTGTATCAACCGGTTTGCTTATTAATGGGCAAACAAAATACATTTTAACGCCTAGATCTCCATGCCCATAGATGGCTTCCCGACCATCCCAGAGCTCCCCCATTGATATCACGATTCTGAGGGTTTGAATGCTGGAGATGGGGGTGAGGGTTGATGAGGGGATGTGGGGGGAGAGTGATTGCGGAAGCCCGGGTGTGTGTGGGTGGGGATCATGCGGTTGTATATTATGTTTGTAAGCTAGTTGGTTGGTTGTTGGATGTTAGAGTTTTATGTCCTGCCAACATCTAAGGTAATATCAGGACGGGTACCGACTTGTGACGGTGCACACTCATGGCAACTTTATTGTGCTGCCCCACTGGGAGAGCAGACCACCAGCACCATTAGCTGATATTCCACTCAGTCGCAGTATCCTGACACTGAGCCACCAACCAGTTTGGTAGCAGTTGCGGCTTTAGGTGAGATTCAAGTCGGCTGGTGGATCCTGTGTGAAGGTTCAGTGAGAGAAGCCCCCCTCCCTCACACCCCGCCCCCCACACACACACCTACCCCTTGGTGCGCAAATTGTAAGCCGTTCATCAGAAGCCATATGGAAGGGTGGAGGGTGGGAGGCGCGGTGCCTAGATCAGTGTCTAACACTGCTTTGTGCGGTGAGATGTGGGATTTAGGTGGCGTGTATATGTGTGTGGGGTGTGGGTAGTCGGCCTGTTTGCCCGTCCGTATGCTGTTGTGTATTAAGCCGACTCCATGGATAAGCAGACCTCTTCGTATGACCCTAAGCATTGGGTAGAAAATGAAGCCGCTTTTTGTCACCGTGTAAAAGCCGACTGTGCTTTTATCGAACGGATGATTGGTGATTGATTGCTTAAAGGCCAGGTAGTGTTGATCGGGACTACTTTGGCGGGAAAGCGGGAGTCTGGAAAGTAATACTCATATTGATTGCTTAAAGGCCATATTCACCGTGAACAGTTAGTGTTGATCGGGACTACTTTGGCGGGAAAGCAGGAGTCTGGAAAGTAATACTCATATTGATTGCTGAAAGGCCATATTCACGGTGAACAGTTAGTGTTGATTGGGACTACGTTGGCGGGAAAGCGGGAGTCTGGAAAGTAATACTCATATTGATTGCTGAAAGGCCATATTCACCGTGAACAGTTAGCATTGATCGGTACTACTTTGACGGGAAAGCGGGAGTCTGGAAAGTAATACTCATATTGATTGCTGAAAGGCCATATTCACCGTGAACAGTTAACATTGATCGGTACTACTTTGGCGGGAAAGCGGGAGTCTGGAAAGTAATACTCATATTGATTGCTGAAAGGCCATATTCACCGTGAACAGTTAGCATTGATCGGTACTACTTTGGCGGGAAAGCGGGAGTCTGGAAAGTAATACTCATATTGATTGCTGAAAGGCCATATTCACCGTGAACAGTTAGCATTGATCGGTACTACTTTGGCGGGAAAGCGGGAGTCTGGAAAGTAATACTCATATTGATTGCTGAAAGGCCATATTCACCGTGAACAGTTAGCATTGATCGGTACTACTTTGGCGGGAAAGCGGGAGTCTGGAAAGTAATACTCATATTGATTGCTGAAAGGCCATATTCACCGTGAACAGTTAGCATTGATCGGTACTACTTTGGCGGGAAAGCGGGAGTCTGGAAAGTAATACTCATATTGATTGCTGAAAGGCCATATTCACCGTGAACAGTTAGCATTGATCGGTACTACTTTGGCGGGAAAGCGGGAGTCTGGAAAGTAATACTCATATTGATTGCTTAAAGGCCATATTCACCGTGAACAGTTAGTGTTGATTGGGACTACTTTGGCGGGAAAGCGGGAGTCAGGAAAGTAATACTCATATTGATTGCTGAAAGGCATATCACCGTGAACAGTTAGCATTGATCGGTACTACTTTGGCGGGAAAGCGGGAGTCTGGAAAGTAATACTCATATTGATTGCTTAAAGGCCATATTCACGGTGAACAGTTAGTGTTGATTGGGACTACTTTGGCGGGAAAGCGGGAGTCTGGAAAGTAATACTCATATTGATTGCTTAAAGGCCATATTCACGGTGAACAGTTAGTGTTGATTGGGACTACCTTGGCAGGAAAGCGGGATTCTGGAAAGTAATACTCATATTGATTGCTTAAATGCCATATTCACGGTGAACAGTTAGTGTTGATCGGGACTACTTTGGCAGGGAAGCAGGAGTCTGGAAAGTAATACTCATATTGATTGCTGGAAGGCCATATTCACCATGAACAGTTAGCATTGATCGGTACTACTTTGGCGGGAAAGCGGGAGTCTGGAAAGTAATACTCATATTGATTGCTGAAAGGCCATATTCACCGTCAACAGTTAGCATTGATCGGTACTACTTTGGCGGGAAAGCGGGAGTCTGGAAAGTAATACTCATATTGATTGCTTAAAGGCCATATTCACCGTGAACAGTTAGTGTTGATTGGGACTACTTTGGCGGGAAAGCGGGAGTCTGGAAAGTAATACTCATATTGATTGCTGAAAGGCCATATTCACCGTGAACAGTTAGCATTGATCGGTACTACTTTGGCGGGAAAGCGGGAGTTTGGAAAGTAATACTCATATTGATTGCTTAAAGGCCATATTCACCGTGAACAGTTAATGTTGATCAGGACTACTTTGGTGGGAAAGCGGGAGTCTGGAAAGTAATACTCATATTGATTGCTTAAAGGCCATATTCACGGTGAACAGTTAGTGTTGATTGAGACTACTTTGGCGGGAAAGCGGGAGTCTGGAAAGTAATACTCATATTGATTGCTTAAAGGCCATATTCACGGTGAACAGTTAGTGTTGATCAGGACTACTTTGGCAGGGAAGCAGGAGACTGGAAGGTAATACTCATATTGATTGCTTAAAGGCCATATTCACGGTGAACAGTTAGTGTTGATTGGGACTACTTTGGCGGGAAAGCGGGAGTCTGGAAAGTAATACTCATATTGATTGCTTAAAGGCCATATTCACGGTGAACAGTTAGTGTTGATCGGAAACTACTTTGGTGGGAAAGCAGGAGTCTGGAAAGTAATACTCATATTGATTGCTGAAAGGCCATATTCACCATGAACAGTTAACATTGATCGGGACTACTTTGGCGGGAAAGCGGGAGTCTGGAAAGTAATAATCTTTGTTAAGACTATGAAAATGGTGACAACTTTGGGCAGCGCCTTATGAAAACATCTGCTGACACCATTTTGGCAAGAAGCAGACCACACTGGTTGTCAGTTTCTGTTTGGGTATCTTAGTTTGTTTGTTTATTTTCTGATAGGATTTAGGACCGCATCAAACCGACAATTCTGGGTTTGGATGGTATTCTCGGGGGGGGGGGGGGTTGTCGTAAAATAATTGGAACAGCTGGAACAACTGTCATCCGGGGTGATGCACACACAGGGAACATTGCATCTAGTGCAGGATTTCTAACCCACACTTCCAGCCATTCCAGGACTAGTGTCCGAACTGTTAAACCATCTACGCCCCCTGATTCAATCACCCTATCCACGCCTACCTCTCTAGCTGGGTCCTTGCCTGAGAGGTCAGTACAGTCTATTACACAATCGTTGATTAAACAGGGGCAAATTTCATTTGCGGACAATTGTGGTCTTCCTCATTCCACTGTGCCTTGCCCGTTCCTATTGATGCCAATCACCAATCATCAGGCCAGTTAGTGACAAGTATAAATCTTTAGATCATTTCTTTGAATATAGTTTGATGGCCTCAACCTGGCAAATATGAAGTAGATGCTTAACTCATTCAGCCATCCGATCTGGTAGCAGTAGTATCCCATCAGGTAGCAGTAGTATCCAATCTGGTAGCAGTAGTATCCCATCTGGTAGCAGTAGTATCCCATCTGGTAGCAGAAGTATCCCATTTGGTAGCAGTAGTATCCCATCTGGTAGCATTAGTATTCCATCTGGTAGCAGTAGTATCCCATATGGTAGCAGTATTATCCCATCTGGTAGCAGATGTATCCCATCTGGTAGCAGTAGTATCCCATCTGGTAGCATTGGTCGTAATGCGAAGCATTTCGTTTGATGCGAGGGGAGGGAGAGCGACTCACCCCCCCCCCCCCTCTACCCGCTTTCACCCAGCACTCGCGCCTCGCGCGACGCCCGCTGCTCACCCTCGCCCTCCCCCGGCCCTGAGCGACTCACCCCCCCTCCTGCCACTGCTCACTTCCCCCGCCCCTGAGCGACTCACCCCCGCCACTGCTCACCTCCCCCGGCCCTGAGCGACTCACCCCCCTCCTGCCTCTGCTCACTTCCCCCCTTATAAGGCCGCCCGCCGGCCTCCCTCAGGCACTCAGCCTCCAGCCGCCTTCCAGCTCTCTGCCCCTTTTCTTCTATCTTTGGCTCTCCTGCCCGGTTCTACTCCTCCTCGGATCGCTGCTCCTCTGCCGATATTCATCATGCCCGGGCGCGGAAAGGGAAAGAGCCGGAAAACCTCCAAGATCTCCGGCATGGCTACGCCGGGGCCCTCCTCGGGCTCCCCGGGGGGATCCCTCCCCTCTACGGCCCCCACCTCGCCCGCAGCACCCTCGGGCCACGCCAGCAGCGAGATCGCCCTCCTCATCCAGGCCATCACCCGCCTCACCAGCCGCGTCCAGGCCGTTGAGACGGGGATCGCCCGAGGAGCCTCGGACCTGCCTGCACCCGCGCCGCGGCAGGAGCCCGCCTACAGCCTGCCGCCCGTCCCGGCATCTCGGGCGCACGCCGCAGCCGGGAGCCGGCCGCCGCCTCCACCTCACGCGACTCAGCCCGGAGGCCTGCACCCGCAGTACGAGCTGTACAGCCGCGTCCACGCCAGCTCGACACCGTCGGTCGCCTACCGTCAGGATCCCGCGGAGCACACCCCAACATCCGCGGCCGACGCAGTCCGGGACATCCTCGCATCCGCCGAGGCGCAACACACCGTACGCCGCCGAGGTATTCCCGCTGACTACGTCTTCCCCTGCGACCTCGTGGAAAGGGGGCCGGGGCGCAAGGCGGTAAAACTCGGGGAGGCGACCAGGGACGAGTATAGCCTCGCCCTCCTCACCTTGGTTAACCATCCCTCCTTCCCGGCCCACTCCCTCCAGGGCCTACACCACCACCACCTCACCGTCATGAGGGACATCCTCATCCACCCCTGGCCGACCGTCCGCCAGTACTCAGAGACCATATTTTCCTGGATCGCGGACGGAAGGCTCCCCCAGGGCTGGCATGACCCTGTCGCCCTCAACGCGGTCAGGCTCGACTCCCTCACCACGCCTACCACCCCGGCAACACCAGCTCCCCGAGGCGACGAGGGGGCCCGAGGCGCACACCTGCCCCGGCAGCAGGTCGACACCCGCACCGCCTACGATAGGCACGCTCACGGGGCCCCCTGCTCCGCTTGGAACCGCGATCCCACCTCGTGCGATCGGGCACCCCTCGGAGAGGCTCACGGCGAGGTGGGAAACAGGCACCGGCACGTCTGTGCGTATTGCGCCAACGTCCGGCGCATACTAACATTGCACAGCGAGGCCGCATGCCGCACCAAGCAAGCCCGTGAGCGCCAGACCCCCGCCACCTCGGCGGATTTTTGATCCGCCGGCCTCCCCCCGGCTGGCCCGGGGGGCATAGCCCGGCGCCTCACCCCGACCATTCCCGACAGCTCCGCAACGCCCACCGACGGTCCCCCAGCAACACCGATCGAAACGCCGCCCAGACGAAGCCGAGGATCACCACCTCGCACCTCACACCTCAGACGACTCAGCCCAGCCTCACGGGAGACCCCCCCCCAGACAGCCCAGCCACCGACCTACACGGCACCGACCTTCACGACACCGCCTTCATGAAGCCGCCCGACCCGACCCCCATTCCCACCCAGCCCAGCCCTGAGGAGTTCGCTGCCCCCCTGCTCGACCCTCACCGGACCTCCTCCCCCAGCCCTCAGGAGCGGGCCTACCCTTTTTTGGCCGCCCGCTCCCCCTCCACGTAGACCCCGGACCTTCCTCTCATCCTGGCCTGCCTCTCCGGGCCCCGCCTCGGGCGCCCCGCGCCCCCGCCTCGGGCGTGCCTCGAGCCCTCTCCTTACTCTTTGGCGGAGGGCTCCTCGGCCCCCCCCTCTACCAACTCTGACACTGCTCCTTATGAGCCCCTCACTATTTCATCCTCTGCTCCTCATGAGCCCCTGACTCTCTGCTCATCGCGAGCCTCCTGCTCCTCATGAGCCCCTTGTATTGCTCTGTGCCTCCTCAGCCTGTGTTACCTCCTCAGTTACCCTGTTTGTCCCCTTTACCTTACCTTGTCATTGTTTGTTTATCCTCACTGTTTCTCTGTATGTTGCCCGAGGCGTCACAATAAACGCCTCAGTTTCCCACCTCCGCCTCTGTTCTTCCTTCTCGCGCATCAGTATCCCATCTAGTACCAGTAGTATCCCATTTTGTAGTAGTAGTATCCCATATGGTAGCAGCACTATCCCATCTGGTAGAAGTAGTATCATATTTGGTAGCAGTAGTATCCCATCTGGTAGCAGTACTATCCCATCTAGTAGCAGTAGCATCCCATCTGATAGCAATATCATTCCATTTGGTAGCAGTAGTATCCCATCTGGTAGCAGTATTATCCCATCTGGTAGCAGTAGTATCCCATCTGGTAGCAGTAGTATCCCATCTGGTAGCAGTAGTATCCCATCTGGTAGCAGCAGTATCCCATCTGGTAGCAGTAGTATTGTTTAGATGCCATTGGCAGGAGTTATTTGGGGAAGAAGGGAGGGAGTATTTTTGCTTTAATTACAGGGGTGAATGAGTGCTTGTTCCAGATGAATACAAACCAGACCATCCTGCTTGTACACAATTGTGTGAATTTGCAGCTAAATGAGTTTTACGAATTGGTTGAATTCCACACAATATTACTGGCATTATTAGTTTTAGCCTTATTATGTGCACACCTGCCATATGTATAAAAATAGCATTGAGTAACATTTCCGCATTGTATAATTAATCCACTCTTTAAAAAGTAAAGCTATGGCGCTGTAGCACTGTAGTTTATGCTGATACCGATTTAAATTCACTTTTTACGCAGGAAGGTATGATGTTATAGCACTGTATTCAAATGCTGTTTTGTTTTGTTTTTTTAAAATTATTTTGTAACGACAAACTTAAAAGCTGTGCTAAAAAGTTGTACTTTGGAGCTTGCTCCTGCGGGGGGCTACTTGGCCCTTTGGCCCATACAACTAATGGTTTAGGATAATAATAAAAACACAAACAAATTTTAACGAGTAAACAATTTATTGGGGTAAACAATAAAAGCTATAAAATACAACTTTTTTGTTAGTTTTTTTCTTGAAGATTTATGCTGCCTATCATGGATAACTCTGAATAGATTTGTTTTCACCATTAGACAGTTTGTCGATGAAAAGCCCGAGCCTACACTTTTACCGATCCAAGGGATTTTTAACCTCCCATACCACATAGACTTGGTATGAGAGCAACTGGCCTTTGATGACGCTGTAAGTTATACACATCGGTGGAAATCCAATAGTGGGTGGAACGATCACAATCAATTTGAGATCATCGTAAAGCAGCAGGATCTTTTTTTGGTAGGTTGTGGGAGTTTTGCGTCCTGGCAACATCTAAGGTCATATCAGGACAGGTACCAACTTGTGACAGTGCACACTCATGGCAACTTTATAGTGCTGCTCCAATGGGAAATCAGGCCACTGGCAAAATGGCCAAATATCCCACTCAGTCACATTATCCTGACACTGAGTTAACCAGTCCTTGCCCTATCCTATTAATGCCAAGCACCAGGCTAGGAAGCGAACAAAATCAATTTGATAAGTCATGGGTTTGACTGGACCGGGAACCAAACTCCTGACCTTCCGCACACGAGGCCCGTGCTCTACTGATTCGGCCACCGCGCCCGCTGGATCTTTTTGTGAACACACACATTCGCTTTTATTTATATAGAAAATTCATATTTTATGAGGCGAGTTCACATTGCTTGTAGCCCAGTAACGTGTGTATTGCGTTGGAACAAGCAGATTGTGTTCACAGGGAGGAAAGGCTCAGTAACACCAAGAACCAGCGGGAAAGGGCAGGAAGAAAGCCTAAAACATGCACGAAACAAGTTAACAGCACCAGCTCAGGCTGGGAAGAAGCAGAAGGGAACCTTCTAGTAAGAGTTAGCGAGACAGTTTTACTTTTAGGGCAAACCAATTTGGTGGTCGAATTAGTTGAGTGTTCACAATCCTGTGCCGTCGGTTGTGAGTTCGATTCCCGGACGAGTCAAACCAATGATTTAAAAATTGATACCTGTCCCCACCTAGGCTGGTGATCAACATTGTCAGGATAGGGCAAAGAACAATCAAATGAGGAGGGGCAATTGTCTGCAGTTGAAATTTGTTGAAATCAACAAATGTAAGAAAAAGAGATATTAGTTATGGAGAAGTAAAAAAATAGGTCAGCTGACTGGGCGTACTACCTATATATATATATATTTAATTACACGCTATTATCACAGGAGAAGGAGGGAAGAAGAGAGATAGGACGAGGAAGGTGAGGGAGGAGGAGGGAGTGAGGGAGACAGTTGGAGAAGTATCGAGAAGGAGTGAGGAGGAGGGAGGATTTGCAGAACGAAGGAGGAGGAGGGAAGAGGAGAGGGAGGAGGTGGGAGGAGGAGGGAGGAGGTGGCAGAACGAAGGATGAGGAGGGGAGAGGAGAGGGAGGAGGTGGGAGGAGAAGGGAGGAGGTGGCAGAACGAAGGATGAGGAGGGGGGAGGGAGGAGGTGGGAGGAGGAGGGAGGAGGTGGCAGAACGAAGGATGAGGAGGGGAGAGGGAGGAGAAGCGAGGAGGACGGAAAAGGGGAGAGGGAGGAGGGAGAGGAGGAGAGATGAAGAGGGAAGAAGAGAGGGAGGAGGAGGAAATAGAAGGGAGGAGGTGGGAGGAAGAGAGGGAGGAGGAGGGAAGAGTAGAGGGAGGTGGAGAGGGAAAAGCAAGAAGGTGATGGAGAAGGAGGTGGGAAGAGGTGCAAGGAAGAGAGGGAGGAGGAGGGAAGAGAAGAGCGAGGAAAAGGCGGAGGAGTGATGACGGAGGAGGTGGGTGGAGTGGGAGGTGGAGGGAGGAGGTGGAGGTGGGAGGACTAGGGATGAGGAGATGGAGGAGGAGGGAGGAGAGGGAGGAGGAGGGAGGGGTGACGAGGGAGACGGTGGGTGGAAGTGGGAGGTGGAGGGAGGAGGTGGGAGGAGGAGGGCAGAGAAGAGGGAGGAGGAGGGAGGAGAGGGAGGAAAGGGAGGAGGAGGAGGGAGGAGAGGGAGGAGGAGGGAGGAGTGACGAGGGAGAAGGTGGGTTGAAGTGGAAGGTGGAGGGAGGAGGTGGAGGTGGGAGGAGACGGGAAGGGTTGAGGGAGGGGGAGGGAGGGGACGGATCAGGAGGGAGGAGGAGGGAGGAGGTGGAGGTGGGAGGAGGAGGGAAGAGGAGAGAGAGATGAGGGAGGAGAGGGAGGAGGGAGGAGGAGTAATCAGGGAGGAGAGAAGGTGAGTGGAAGTGGGCACTGGGAGGTGGAGGGAGGAGTCAAAGCGGGACATGAGGTGGGAAATATGAGGAGGGCTCGGGGCGGAGAGAGGATGTGGGGAGAGGGGAGAGAGAGGAAGTAGCGGCAGGAAGCGTGAAGTGGGTGTCAGCAGAAGGTGGAGAACCAACGACAGGGGAAGGCTGCGCTTGTTGTTGAAGCACCTGCTGAGAACTTCCTGCTGTATACCCAGTATAGACGCCTCTAATATACACTCACCCCCCCCCCCCTCACACACACCGCCACCCTCACCCCTCCAGGCGCCTCCACGTGGCGGGGTGAGAGGAGACCCAGGGGTGATTTCACATACCCAGGGGCCAGGTCCTCCCTCCCAGCATTACACTAGCCCTCCCCTTCCAACACATGTCGATGGGTACTTTTAATAAGCAAATCAACACAAAGTCCTCCCAATAATTGCTAACTAATTTGTATTCATGGTCTTCTTTTCAATATTATATTCATATATATTTATTCAGAATTAGACACTTGCTATTATATCCACATCAATACATATGCTCCCTCTTTCTCCCTATTTTGTTATATCAGGACGGTTAGACTACATAAACATATTGTTTACTTTTTGTGGGTTATGTATACATATATATAATATATGTATTCACACGTATATAACAGTTATGCTGCTTATTGACACAATAAGCTTGAAGGTAAATCATCTCAACTGATATATTCGATGAAATATATATAATATATATACTTATTTTGAAACAGTCTCATTTAGGATATGTATATCTATATGTATATATATATATACATATCTGCCTCCATTGGAATGTTACGATTGAATGTGGTTGCTGATGATAATTATATACTAATAATAAAACAGCCCCTCACCATGTTGCCAAGGTAAAGGCCGGAAAACAATGCCCGCCTCATTCAACCTGAAAACAGACAAACAGCACCATGGCCTATATCCAGGTGTGAATGCAGAAGAAGTTGGCAATGACACGCCATCCGTAGGTTCGTAATATATAGAATGCATACATTATGAAACAGAAGAGTTTGCATGGTTACGCCATGTGTTGTTTCGTAACACGGAAAATGTACACATTAGAAAACAGAAGAGGTTGTCACTGACAAGCTGTCTCTAGTTTCTTAATACATAAAATATACACATTAAGAAGCAGAAGAGGTTGACAATGACATGCCATATGTAGTTTCATAATACAGAAAATGTACACATTTGAAAACAGAAAAAGTTGGCAATTAAACGCATTCTATACTTTTGTAATACAGCAAATATATAGATTATGAAGCAAAATAGATTGGCAATGATACGTCATCAATAGTTTCGTAATACAGAAAATATACACATTTGAAAACAAGACGTCTTTGGCAATGAAACGTCATCTCTACTTTCGTAGTACAGACAATATACACATTAAGAAACAGACGAGATTTCCAGTGAAATGCCATCCACAGTTTCATAATTCAGAAAATATGCACATTAGAAAACAGGAGAGGGTGGTAGTGATATGCCATCCGTGGTTTCGTAATGCAAAATATGCACATTAAAAAACAGAGGAATGTGATGAATTACAGTCCTCCATTATTTATACCTGCATACTTTGATTATGCAACACATGAAGGTAACCATGCCAAAAGTAGCCAGATAACACACCACACAGCTACGTACAAGCCTATGATATGTAAATAGGATTAGGCTAGTCTAGTAATAAGAGTAGAAAAAATAAATACATTTATGCCAAGAAAATCCCCAAAAAAACTAACATAGGCTATTAACCATACCAACCAATTATCTATCTGCTACTGAAATGCAGGCAATCAAATACCTTATCAGCAGCCACTGTGTGGTAAGATAACACCAACACTACAACTGGCCAGCATTGAAAACAAGCCTGGGTACCCGGGCTTATATGCTATGGACAGTATAAATACAGCCTCACTAAAAAAATATATATATATAAAAAAAATGAGGGTTCGTACTATCCTTGAAAACCTCGAAAGTCCTGGAATTTGATAATTCAAGATTCCAGACTTGGAAAGTCCTGGAATGTGTCTAAAGATCCTTGAAAATCCTTGAAAATGGAAAATCATGATTCTATCTTTGTAAATCCTATATTATTCTTTAATCATTAATAGCTGGATTGTTATGACCATATGTTCTTTGATCATTAATCGGTGATGTTTTCTATTTAAAGTGATTTTTGTGGATTTATTATCATGTCTCTTGATTTTTATATTAAAACAATACATCCATTCATTATGTGCTATATTTATTTACATTTCACATCTTACACAGTGAATCGACTATAAATACTACTGTAATTCAGCATACTTTGCTTTAATAAACTTCAATAACTTTAATAAACATCCTGGAATTTTGCACTGAACGGTCATTGAAAGTCCGGGAATTTTTGTTTGTGTACATTAGCTGTTTAAGCAGGCGACTGGTCTTCCTCATTCCCCTGCTCCTTGGCCTATCCTAGTAATGCCGAGCATCTGGCTAGGAAGCGACAAGTATCAATTTTTAAGTCATTCGTTTGACTCGACCAGGATTCGAATCCATGATCCCATGATCTACCAACACGGGAGACGGACGCTCTAACTCATTCGGCCATCCCATCTGGTTAAGATAACATATGTCAAAATGTGTATGAACCCTGTCATGTATTTCATTGTTCTTTTGTCTCTCCATTTGTTTCAGGAGTAAGAAGGCACCGGCCGTGCAAGGGGAGCCAAGCATTTCGTTCCTGTCCTACGGGACCACGATGGTGATGGAGATGGTGATTGTGAGCATGGTGAAGCCCAAATGCACCTTGCACCACGACGGCAAGCTGATACGCATGGGCGGACGCTACGCAGTGGAGTACAAACAGCAGGGCGAGCAGTGGATATGCATCTACCGCATCACTGAGGTAAGCCCACGCAAGCTTCTATTCCCCGTTAAGATTCCATCGACGCATAGTGTGACATGTGATATATCCCGCTTGTGAATTGCAAGATGAGGGCCATGCGTATCTAAACAATGGCCGCTCCATTGAGGTGATTTGTAAGTCTGTGAGCGCTTGTGTTTTCGCACATGTAATCGTGTGCACAAAATCGAATCATGTTGGGATCACTGAGTTTTCGCTCATGAATTCAGATGGGTGGGTGAGGGTGGGTGGTGGGCAGGGGTAGCATACTGTGATGTGGCACCAACTCGCATGTCGCATATCGCAAATCACACTATGTGTTATTTCCTACAGATGAAGATGATGAAACTTAAGTTGGAATCTATTTGAGCCATTTCATCAGGTCGGCTTCAATAGAGGACATATGATATTACAAACAAGTCAATTGGGAGCATGTATAGCATAGTCATGGGAGAAATATATATGTTTGTCAGTTCATACTTAAGCCAGTTAACATGGCAGAAATATACTTCTTTGTCAGTTAGCCCTGTTAACAGTGAAGAAACATACCTCTTTGTCAGTTCATACTTAGCCCTGTTAACAGTGAAGAAATATACTTCTTTGTCAGTTCATACTTAGCTCTGTTAACATTGAAGAAATATACTTCTTTGTCAGTTCATACTTAGCCCTATTAACAGTGAAGAAACATACCTTTTATCAGTTCATACTTAGCCCTGTTAACAGTGAAGAAACATACTTCTTTGTCAGTTCGTACTTAGCCCTTTTAACAGTGAAGAAAAATATTTCTTTGTCAGTTCATACTTAGCCCTATTAACAGTGAAGAAATATACATCTTTGTCAGTGGGTACTTAGCCCTGTTAGCAGAGAAGAAATATTTCATTATCAGTTCATGCTTAGGCCTGTTGACTCTGTCCGCCATGTGATCATGTAATGAAGAAGACTTCAACCACTCCCTAGCACCAGCGTCCTGGCGCCTACTTCCTGTCAACCAACCCCCCACCCGTTACTCACCCATCCACATACCCACCCACTTACTCACACACCCACTTACTCACACACCCACTTATGCACCTACCCACTTACCCACCCACATACCCACCCACTTACCCACTTAGTCACCCACCCACTTGCCCACCCACTTACCCACCAACCCACTTAGCCACCAACTTACCTACCCACTCACCCACTTACTCACCCACTCACTTAGCCACCCACTTACTCACCCACGCACTTAGTCACACACCCACTTACTCACACACCCACTTATACACCTACCCACTTACCCACCCACATACCCACCCACTTACCCACTTACTCACCCAGCCACTTACCCACCCACTTACTTACCCACTCACTTAGCCACCCACTTACTCACCCACCCACTTACCCACCCACGTAGTCACCCACCCACTTACCCAATTACCCACTTACCCACCCACCCACGTACCGACCCACTTACCCAATTACCCACGCACTTACCCAATTACCCACTTACCCAATTACCCACCCAAATTACTCACTTACACACCCACACCCACACCCACCCATTTACCAAAGCATGCACTTACCCACCCACCCACTTACGCACCTATCCACTTACCCACCCACTTACTCACTTCTCCACCCACCCACATACCCACCCACCAACTTGCACACCCACTTACTCACCCACCCTCTTACCCACCCACTTAAGCACCTATCCATTTATCCACCCACTTAATCACTTCCCCAACCACCCTCATACCCACCCACCAACTTGCACACCCACATGCCCAACCACCCACTTATCCACCCATACACCACCACATCCTCTAACATGCCCTCCTTCCTACTTGCTACCAGACGGGGGTGGCCGAATGAGTAGAGAGTCCATCTCCTCGTTTGGGAGATCGGGAGATCCGAACCCATGTGGGTTCGAATGTTGGTCGAGTCAAACCAATGACTTAAAAATGTATACTTGTCACTTCAGAGCCTGGCTCTCGACATTATTAGGATAGGGCAAGGACTGGTTGGCTCAGTGTCAGGATAATGTGACTGAGTGGGATATCAGGTCATGATGCTGGTGGCTGGGTTTCCCGGTGGGGCAGCACTATAAAGTTGTCATGAGTGCGCACTGTCACAAGTCGTTACCGGTCCTGATATGACCTTCGATGTGACTAGGACGTAGAACAACAAACAAAGCAAATCCTACTTGCTTCCCAGTTCTGCTGACCTCAGCTGCTTTACACATGATTGGTGTACGCCTCATAAAATACACACAAACAAACCTCACAAACACCTTAGTTTTGGAAACTTCTAGAACATTGGTTCTTTGCAAAGAGCGAACGAGCCTAAGTGTAAGTTCTCCGTCCGCGAGTGAACCTGCAAGTAAGTGAGTGAGTGGGCGCTTGGTGTTTATGTATTGGCATCATCTTAGGTCATGATGTCAGTCAGGTTAAACACACAAACAAACAAACAAAAAGTTTATTCGCAAAAGAAACAATGTCTTATTACATGTGGGTTTTCTATTGCCCACTGAATAAATATGCAGTGTATATTTATTTGGGGATATACAATGCTGCTTAATGGAATTATATAAGTTTGATTGATTGATTGGTGGTTGCTTTACGCCGTGTCGGCAGCATAGGCCATATTCACAGTGAGAATTATATAATGATTGGTTGATTTGTGTCTGACTTGCTGACACGGCATAAAATCACCACAATTCAATAAACCAATAATTATATAATTCATTGAGTGAATTATGGTGATTTTATGCCGTGTCAGCCTTTACTGTTGACATGGCATAAACTCGCCACAATTCAATCAACAAATTATATAATGATTGGTTGATTGATTTGTGGTGATTTTATGCCGTGTCAGCAGTAAAGGCTATATATCCACAGCGAACATTATATAATGAAATAGGTCAAGTCATTATATAAGATATAGCTTGATACAAGATATAACATATTGCAGTTGGTTGCTTGTTGGGGTTTTTACATCCTGGTAACATCTAAGATGTTATCAGGATGGATAACTAAAATGTGACAGTGTGGACTCATGGTGACTTTATAGTTCTTCCCCCTTGGGAAATCAGGCTGCCGGAACCATGACCCTATATCCCACTCAGTCACATTATCCTGACACTGAGGTAACCAGTCTTTGCCCTATCCTATTAATGATGAGCGCCAGGCTCTGAAGCGACAAGTATACATTTTAAAGTCATTGGTTGTTCTCGACCCGGAACCGAACTCCTGATCTCCTGCACACGGTAACATATTACAAGATAGAACATTAAATATAGTGGGGTACAAGATATAGCATGATATAAAATATAGCATGATACAAGATATAACATGACGGAACCACAATATAGCGTGATACAAGTTATAGCGTGATACAATATATAACATGATAGGTACAAGATATGGCCTGATACAAGATATAAGATGATATAAGATACATGACACAATGCCTTGCAGATAGATATCAGATAGCACATCATACAAGATCTAGCATGATACAATATAGAACATGATATATACAAGGTATATCGTGATGCAAGATATATCATGCCACAATATATAGCATGGTACAATATATAGCATGGCGCAACAAATAACATAATACACACAAGATATAGCAGGATACAAAAGATAAGACTATACAATATGTAGCATGATTCAATATATATGTTGTGATACAGGATATAACGTAATACAAATATAGCATGGTTTTTAATACTTCCCCCTTCGCCAAATAATGCCTCCCATCTTGGGATTTCGGGGAGAAAGGAGATCGGGTTGGTTGCTTGTGAAGTTGTATTTAGCCATGGCATTATGAGTGATGCATAGCACTGCTGGTGTGTGTAACAACGCCTCCCCCACAACACCCCAACCACCCACCCTCCCTCCATAGCTACTGAGGGTTGGTCGGTGGGGAAACAGCTACCTGCCATTTTTGGACACGGTACCTAAATCACTCACACTCTTCGACTTATGTACTTAGCATGTGTGAATTAGGGGTGATACAGTAGAGCCTAGTTCTAGGACAACCTTCCAACAAAGATTCCCCCCACCCACCCATTCTTCCCTCCCCAACGCCTCCCAGCCCACCACCCTCCACTCCCAATGTTCTAGGCTGTTCACTCAGAGTCATCATCATCATCATCATGCTGTCGGTCACGATGCGACAAAGACTGCTTTCATTACTTGACTGCTGCACTCCATTTAGCTCTCTGCTGTGAGAGTTGCGCCCATGAGTCGGTTCTAATGTCTCGCAGCTTCAGGTTTCTCATGATGCATTTCATGAAAGCTGCCTGCAAAAGTGTTGAAGTGCTGCTGGCTTTTGCAAGTTACCAGCGGCACTCTCTCGGGGAGCAAATAGAGGTTTTACACCGGCAAGAACATGTCAAGACAGGCGCAAAAACTATTTGTCCCTGCAGTGGCTGGTCGGGAGATGTTGGGAGTTCCATACATCAACCGCCCTTAATGCTGCCACAGTGACATGGTTTTCTGTTTAGGGTTTGCTCCCTTAGCCTTTGGTTCTGTCAAGAACCTGTACCACAAGGCAGTGGTTTACAACTCTGCAGGGCAGGGGCGTCAAACTCCCTGAGGTATTGCTATACCTGCAATACCTGCATACCTACTCAGAGTACAGGTTGGGGAAAGACCTAAAATGAGAGTCTGTTGGTACAATCTGTTCCGTTGATGTAATTCAGTATGAGATAACTCCAAGAATATATCCAGTTTGTATGGAGGAGTGCTGTGAGAGTGTAGAGGCCGAGTGGATGACCACTCTTAATAACCCCCCCCCCCTCCCCCTCAACCACAAGATATTTCTGGTGACGAGGGGAGGGGGGGGGGGTAAGGGAGGAGTGACCGATGACCGAGTTCTGGGTTGCTGGTGGGATGGGTGTGTGTGAGGGGGGAGGGTGGGTGTCACTGTATGGGGTGTGCACACTCCCAGAAAGAACCAGCCACCCTGGGTGGTGAGTGGGTGAGTGGAGGGGTGTGTGGATGGTAGAGAGGCTAGACGCTGGTCTCAGGAGAGGGGGGGGGTGTGAGGGGGGGGGGGAGTGGGGAAGAACTTCCATCAGTCACAGATGTAATACAATCCGATGGCTTGGCATCTGATTCAGTGTTGTTTCTACCATTGCCCACATCTTCGGCAGTATACATTTTTGTGGTTGTGGGCACGCAGAGATTTTCACCACCATATGGTATTATTGGAGGGTGTGAGTTTATTATCGGAGCTGGCCCTTCAGTACACAGATCCGGAATGAACATGCACCTGCCACCAAATTAAATGAGGATAAGAATGAGGCAAATGAAATATATGGCGATGTGAAATAATAATATATCATGTATAACAGTATAGTATAACAGGTATATGATAAACATAGGCATCTGCTTGGTTGTCAGCTTGCTTTTGTGTGTATATAATCAATTGGTTATTAATTGGTTATATGATTAGATATGTGGCATTAATATTATGAAATTATTTTTATAGGTAAGATATTATATTATATGGTATATTTGATGATTGGCTTATTGTTTACTCGTGGTGTGGGTCGGTTAATCCATAGGTGAGGGCTTGATGGTGGTTGCGTGGCAAGTGCTGACGGCGACAGTGTGTGCGCAGAGCGTAATATAGTGTGGGTGTGGAAACAAGAGGCGCAGCATGTGTCGCCGCCTGTCCAATACTGTGGGGGGGGGGGGGGGGGGGGGGGGGGGGGGGGGGGGTGCGGTGGGCGAGGGGGGGGGGGAGCGGGCGGGGTGGGGGGGGAGGGGGGGGGGGTAGCCTGGAGTGCCCTCCCCACCACACCCCTCGGGGCGGCGGAGTAGGAGCGACCTTCATTGTCCCCACACCTGACTTGACACCACTACCAACTCAGGTCATGGTGCCGGCAGTCTGATTTCCCAGTGGGGCAGCACTATAAAGTTTCCATGAGTGCACGCTATCACAAGTCGGTGCACATCCTGGTATGGCCTAGGGTCTTACTGGGGCGTAGAACTACACCAACCACCCAGCCTCCCCTGGCCCTCTCAGAGGACTGTGGTTGGGCTCTTAGGCTGCCTTTTTCCTTCCTCCCTCCCACCCCCAAATTCTCTGACCACTACCCAGTGCTGCAGATAGCAGCCTTCAGCGCACCAATGCGACTGAGACCTCCCCAAAAACAAAAACAATGCTTGACCATATATATACATATATGCATAATAATTCAAAATTCATTAATAATTATTACAAGTTGAATTATTATATATAGGATCTATATATGAAACCAAAGGGCCTACTTCAGGAAACCAAAGCTGGGTTCGCTGAGTGAACTAAAATTGGTAATAACACCCCCCCCCCCCCTTGCCGTCCGAGCTTCTAGCCTCCCTTCCATACACACACCCCTCCACCCGACCCAGCAGAGATGCATCCCATACAGCCACCCTCGTCCCCCCCCCCCCCACATACACAATTAGGGTTGGGGGGGGGGGATGCGGCAAGCAGATGACTCTTACCAGCTGGATGAACCTGGTTGCATCTTAGAATGGAAATATGTTGCACCAATTTAATTACTATCAGCCACATTTGTTGTTTCATGTAAGATTAATTAAGGATTGAAACAGAAGCATTTTCATGTATTGCACCTCACATTATGGTGGTATTGTTGAACTGGCATATAATAGTCATCTTATTAAAGAAAACATTGCAGATTTTATATTTATGTGATCATGTAATTGATCTGGTGTTTGTGTTCTAGCAAAGTACCCCATAATTATGGTTATTACTGCCTCATGACATTGGGTGAGTTCGCGCTGTGTATCAGTATCTTCCTGACTGAAACCCTGGTCAGGCCTCCCACACCCGACCACATCCCCCCCCCCCCCCCCCCCCCACACACACAGTGGGCAGTGTGCTATGCACCGGTGAGAAGAACAGGGGGGCCCTGCTGCTTGTAAACAGGGGTGGGTGGGGGTTACCATGGTTACTGATTAGGACAGGGTGTGAGTTACCAAAGTTAGCAGAGGATAAGGGAGTTGGTGAAGAACACACAATTAGGAAGTGGTATTTTATTTAATTCCCATATTTGTTAGGACAATTTGGTGGTGAATGATGGGGTTGAGGTGTGCACGCATACATACATGCATACATATACATACATCCACACATACATATATGCATGTATGGATGTGTGTGTATATGTATATATGTATATATGTATATATGTATATATAATGTATATATACAAATTATGATGTATATATATATAATGTATATATGTATGCATATATCCATGTATATATGTATATTATGGTATAGATATATCCATGTATATATGAATACCACCTTGTGGTACAGGTTCTTGACAGAACCGAAGGCTAAGGGAGCAAACCCTAAGCAGAAAACCATGTCACTGAGGCAGCATTAAGGGCGGTTGATGTATGGAACTCCCAACATCTCCCGACCAGCCACTGCAGGGACAAATAGTTTTGTGCCTGTCTTGACATGTTCTTGCTGGTGTGAAACCTCTATTTGCTCCCTGAGAGAGTGCCGCTGGTAACTTGCAAAAGCCAGCAGCACATCAACACCTTTGCAGGCAGCTTTCATGAAATGTGCTGAAATACAGAGGAGGATGGCCAAGGCTAGCGCATCTTTCGGCCGACTACGCCAGAGACTCTGGAACAACCACAATGTGTCCATTCGGGTCAAAGGCAAGATCTACCGTGCAATTGTGCTATCCACCCTACTATATGGAGCTGAGGCCTGGAGAGTGTACAGATGACAGGTGAAAAATCTGCATGCCATCATGATGCGACATCTGCATTCAATTATGAGGCTAACCTGGAAGGACAAAGTGACAAATAAGGAAATACTCAAACGGACAGGGCTGCCCTCTATGGAAGATCTTCTGATCAAAAAGAATCTCCGGTGGACTGGACACCTCATGAGGATGTCATCATACAGGCTACCAAAGCAGATCCTCTATTCTCAACTGTCTTCTGGTTACAGGAAGAGAGGGCGCCCTCGTCTCCGGTTCAAGGATACTATCAAGAGAAACCTGAAGCTGAGAGACATTAAGACCGACTCATGGACACAACTCTCACATCAGATAGCTAAATGGAGAGCGGCAGTCAAGTAATGAAAGCAGTATTTGTCGCATCGCGACTGACAGCATGATGATGATGATATATATGTATACATGTGTATATGAGTATACGTATATATGTATATATGTATGTATATATGTATACATGTATTTGACTAAAAACTTCCGAGCGAGTGGGGTGTTGCGCCCCGTGCAGGGGGCTGGCGAAGTACATGCCGGACCCCCTGTAATATTTCTGGAAGCCTGGCCGTCAGAGCCCCAGAAATACCACTTACTCTTCCCAGGTGCGTTCTGACAACTGTCTGTCAGTTCACATCTGATGCCCCTCTCCAACAAACTCATAAGCAAGAAAGGGAAGACAAGTCATGCAAGATTGACAGTGAACAAGTTGTGCTTTATTGGCATCAACTCCTGTTCACCTACTAGCGACCTATCACCCTGACTCCTTACCTTCTGTCCACACAGAGCCTCAGTGCTCTCTTTAGTATGCATAGGAATCAGTGCCTACAGCCCATTGAACCGGAGTCCCATGGTTGTTGCACACAGCTCAGTTTGTATATGAAAGGTGGAGCCTCACACAGAGTGGCTGGGTTCCTGGTCAAGAGAAGAGTGCGTTCACTTCAAGAGTCCATCAAGAAGTGTGTTCAGTAGTGCCTGTAGCATCATATAGATCAGAGTGTCTAGAATAATCAATATCAAAATGAGGCTTGTGTGGTCAGGTGGGGCAAGGGGGTGCAGGTGACTGCGCCTCCCACTGCCAGCCAATCAGACACCCTCTACAGCCGGGGTGGGGGTGGGGGGGGTGGCGATGCCCTAATACGGGCTGCTGTCACTCAACCCCAGCTGCAGGTGGTGTCCATAATGTATGCGGAGTGGCTGGATATGTTTGCCCATCGGTCCTGTGGTAACAGGTAGTTGCAGACAGTTACATTAAATATATATATTAAAAATGTCCTTCTCGTCCACTTACACCCTTCCTGGTGCATAGAGGGAACATCTCACCAAACATTAACTGGCTCTCATACAGGAACATCTCATCATAATCTCGGGCACTATGTATTAACATATATTTCACATAGCCTAATATGTCACACAGCGAGTGGGACACCCATTGCTTTTCCATTACATAACCTTGGTCCCCGCTTTGTTGCCTGAGGATAATAATGCTCTCTGCCAATATATAATTCCGAACCGAAAATCCATATATTTTTACACCCCGGGGGGAGGGGGGGTCAGCAACTCCAGAGCATTACATGTGAGTAGGAGAAGTGTGTGTTTCGGGGGGGGGGGTGGAGGAGGAGGGTATTTCTTCCACAGCCCGCAAAACTGTACGATTTGTAAGGGGAGGGGGATGATGTGTGAGGCATGGGTGTGAGGAGGGGTATTATGTAGGGGGTTGGCAAGATCTACCGTGCAATCGTGCTATCCACCCTACTATACGGAGCCGAGGCCTGCACAGTGTACAGACGACAGGTGAAAAAGCTGCCTGCCTTCATGATGCGACATCTGCGTTCAATCATGAGGCTAACCTGGAAGGACAAAGTGACGAATAAGGAAATACTCAAACGGACGGGGCTGCCCTTTATGGAAGATCTTCTGATCAAAAAGAATCTCCGGTGGACTGGAGACCTCATGAGGATGTCATCAGACAGGCTACCAAAGCAGATCCTCTATTCTCAACTGTCTTCTGGCTACAGAAAGAGAGGGCGCCCTCGTCTCCGGTTCAAGGATACCATCAAGAGAAACCTGAAGCTGAGAGACATTAAGACCGACTCATGGACGCAACTCTCACAGCAGAGAGCTAACTGGAGAGCGGCAGTCAAGTAATGAAAGCTGTCTTTGTCGCATCACGACCGACAGCATGATGATGATGATGATGATGATGGGTGAGATGCTGGTGTCAGTGTCAGTGTGTGGGGTGAAGGGTGAAGCAGTAGAAAACTGGAGGAATTATGAAGGTCCACTTCAGGCTGCTTCTGACCACCGTCACCCCTCTATCCCCCCCCCCCTCACACACACTGCTCCTACTGGTATCAGGGGTGGCCATCACACGTGTTCCTGGTGCTCTGCTGCAGTATTTGACCCTCCACACACACAAATGTAAAACAAGAAAACATTTTAGCCTTTTTGAGGGCAGCTGGACTGTACCACCTCATATAGTTTACTAAATACATTCTATCAATTATTAATGAAACTGTTCTTTTTCTATGGGAATTTGTTTCCCTTGGCCACAAATATATGATTGTGAGCTTTCTAATTGAATGAGTGTCTATTGGCACATACTTGATTCTCTGCTTTTACATGTAAAAGCGATGGTTTGAAAAAAAAAAAAAAATTCTCGCCATGAATATGGCCTATGCTGCCAACACGGTGTAAAGCAACCAACAATCAATCAATCAATCAACCTACCAGGGTGGATGTTGGCTAAGATGTATGTGTGCATGTATGCATGTATAATATGCATGTATGGATGGATGGATGTTTGGATGGATGGATGTGGATGTATGGATGTGTATTGATGTATATATGGATGTTTATGCATACATATCCTAGTAATGCTGAACGCCAGGCAAGGTGGCGAGAGGTATAAATTTATAAGTCATCGCTTTCCCTTGGCCATGGTTTTGAATCTGGGGGTTTGAATCGTTCTGACCTAGCAAAAATGAGAGGCGGATGCTCACACGTTCTGGCCACCGAGTCTGGTTCAACTTCACCTTCCGTACGAGTGAGGACTGCTGTGGTGGTTGGTTTTTTGGGGGGGGAGTTTTTAAAAACTAGTTCTTGTTGTTGTCCACTCCCAACACCACGAGTTGAAAGCAACGGAGGCCTGTTCACAACGTGTACAGGTCCGCGCTGAGAGACTGAGTTGTGTATGTGGAGGGTCTCCTCATCATCATCCTTTTCTGTTTTTGTTCTTTTAAGATTAAGAAAATAAAGGAAGAAGAATTGGCCATGGCCCAATTTTGCACAGGAAAAGACCCCTGCAAAAATATGCAGTTCAGCCAAAATAGAAAAATGACAAATGTGGAGTCTAGGGGCCAGTATAGCAGGAACACATCCGTCTATTTTGACAAGACGGGTGAAAATTGTATGCGTTGATATGAAATATGGTTGTGTTGGTTTGGGAGATTTTAGGGAGATTTATAGGGAAACTGTCCAATACCCATTTATCTTAGGCGCGGTAGGAGATTTTATGTAGGTGAATGCATAAGGAATCAATACTATTACTATGTCTATTGAACATATAGGCAAGGGGGAGAAGAGTTTTAGGTGAATTCATAGGGAATCTGTACTATGTCTGTTTAAGATATTAAGTGGTTCATAGGGAAGATATAGTATGGGTATTTAATGTGTAGGAACGGTTTTTTCATTTTAGGTGCATCATATGGAACCTGGACTATGCCTATTTAACGTGTAGGCTACGGGAGATATTATGTGAATTAATAGGGAATCTATATTATGTATGTTTAACCTATAGGGAATGGGGGGGGGGTTAAATGACAGAAACTCAAAGCCATCACACTATGTAACTCCAAAGCTGCATAGTCCGATTAAGCATCAAATTTTCAAAATTTAAACAATTATCTAGATTTGATTACACATATCTAATTTAAATACTGATGCACTTATAAAGCCTCTGTTGCCACATAGAAGGGAATGCTGAGTCAGTTTCATCGAACCCACTACTGCCGAAGCCTGTGGTGTCAGCTTTGATGTGCTTGCCAAAACTAATTGTGTATGTTTGCACTTCAAATATCTCCAAAGTTGGTCATTTAAAATGAAATTTATTTCAACCTACATTAAGGTAGATTTTAGCAATCATTTTAATATCTTTATCTCAGAAAAATGACAGAAACTCAAAACCATCGGAATATGCAAATTTAATCAAGGACCATCAAATTTACAACAATTAAAGGTGCATAGTACGATGAAAACATCAACTTTTCAAAACCAAAACACTTATCTAGATTTGATGCTACATATTCAACTTAGATACTGGTGCACTTATTAAGCATTTGTTGCTGCATAGAAGGGTATAATAAGTCAAGTAATAGAAACCGTTTCTTCTGAAGTCTATCGTGTCAGAGTTTTGTCGTGCTTGCCAAAATTATGTTGGCATGTTTTGACGTCAAATATCTCCAAACTTAGCGATTTAATATTAAAGTTACTTCAAATTAAAGTAAAGTAGATTATAACGATTAGTATAATATATTTATCTCAGAAAATAGCAAAAACTCAAAAGCATCGGACTATGCAACTTTGACTTTACTTAGATACAGAAGCTATGAAACATCGTTGAACAAGTCCTATAGTTGTAGAAAATAGGCCACTTTAACATTTACAAATGTATAGCCCTTATTAATATTTTTTTTTAAGTTATAAAAGAAGGAGAAAATACTATCCCACTACCACTGTACAGCTTGCTGTGAGGAAGGTAGCAGCAACTCGTTGCCTTGCCCCTCCTACTGGTGCTTGTGTTCACCGCTAGTCTCGCAGTAATTGCTACGTCAGCGAACATGGCGGGTGTGACAGGGAATAATGACACCAGGGGGCGCCCTCAGAATAGGAACACACGCGCAACTAGAAGAGCCACCGATTAGACCCCCACTGCCTGGTCACTAGGCAAATCGCTACCTCCGTGCTCAGCCACGGCGTATAACTAACAAATCAGTGGCACAGTCCGCTGATTTATAGTAACACTATACATTACCATTAACACGCAGTATAGTGGAAACTGGATTATGGAATGTTTGTAATCTACAAAAAGTTAGAAGCTATAAATCGCTACCTCCGTGCTCAGCCACGGCGTATAACTAACAAATCAGTGGCACAGTCCGCTGATTTATAGTAACACTATACATTACCATTAACACACAGTATAGTGGAAACTGGATTATGGAATGTTTGTAATCTACAAAAAGTTAGAAGCTATAAATCGCTACCTCCGTGCTCAGCCACGGCGTATAACTAACAAATCAGTGGCGCAGTCCGCTGATTTATAGTAACACTATACATTACCATTAACACGCAGTATAGTGGAAACTGGATTATGGAATGTTTGTAATCTACAAAGAGTTAGAAGCTGTAAACATGAAGCAAGAAAACCAAAATTAGTACTAAAGTAAAATTCAAAGAATTTGAATCAAATTGGACTAGTTCTGTCCAGCGGTGAAAACAAGTGGATACTTATCCGTAATGAGCAGGATAAATAAATTCATCACATCTGCTATCCAATTAAAGTCTATCAAATTCATATTGTGTGGGGTGTTAGATATGGGATGTGGCAGCGATTGTAGGGAAGAAAATCTGATTTTATTATCGGAATGATGGCAGCTTCAACTTAATCATGGTTTCATTTCGGGCCAGATGGCGTTTTGTCGGTTCTTGCGCATGAATCCTTCATTTGACCTAATTAATGAGATGACCTGTGGTTAATTACGGAACTAGTAAACCCATGTGTGTGTGTTGGTGGTGACATGGTGGTAAGAGGCATATATATGCTGCTTAGTTTCACTGCAGTTTATTTTTGTATTTTATTAATTATTTTATTTGGAAAAGCAATGGCGTCAGTGAGTTGTTAGTTAATGGGTGAGGGTCCCAAAGTGAACACGCTGCAGACACAGCCCCCCCACCCCCCCCCCCCACACACACCGGCCCCCCCCCCCCACACACAAACCCCCCCCCCCCCCCCCCCACAGCCCCCACAGAGACACGACTTTGTGTGTGATTGTTACCTGGGGCGTTTGCTTTTCCTTTTCCTTTTTCTTCTCAACAGCTTGGGAAATTGCATTTGAAAGACCCTCAGTCAGAGAGGGTGGGGGTAGGGGGAGGGCGAGAGAGAAAAAAAAGAGATAAATATTGGAAGCTATTTTCAAGCACGAGAATTGACCGGGAGAGGAGAGAAGAAAGAGGAAGGAGAAAGGAAGAAGTGAAACGCGCACTGTTGGTTGGAGGGAGGGCAGGTGGGTGGAGGGTGGAGGGGGGTGAGACAAAGACAGAGGTGCTAGTGTGTGTGTGTTGGGAGGAGAAGGGAGCAGTAAGGGGAGAACTGGTCCGACCAGAGGCTGTGGGTGTGTTGTGTACGTGAAGAGCAGGTTGTGTAGTGTGAGTGAACCAGGTCGTGGCGATAGTATGTGGTGATGAAGCAGCACCTGTCTGCGACCTGATAGATCGGCCGCAACTCAGCAGTTTACAGCTGCCCTGTAGCAGCTCACAGCAGCTCACAAGAGCTCACATCAGCTCGCAAGAGCTAACATCACCTTACAAGAGCTCACATCAGCTCACAAGAGCTCGCAACAGTTCACAGTAGCTCATAGCCTCTCACAGTAGCTCATATCTGCTCGAACATCCCACAACAGCTAACGGTAGCTCAGGATCCCTCATAATAAATACCTCATAGCAGCGTATAGTATAGCTCATATATGCTAACATCAGCTCCCAACAGATTACATTAGGCTATAGCTGCTCAAAACCTCTCCCAATAGATGACACTAGCTCATTAATCAATCAATCAATCAATAGGATACCACTAAAATAGGCCTTGGATCTGTTAGCCGCTCTTAATTAATAGAAATCGAGACCTAACCTCGCAACAGCTAATAGTAGCTCATATCTGCTGAAAGCACCTCACAATAGTTTGCAGGAGCTCAATACTGCTCAGAACACCTCACAACAGGTTAGAGTAGCTCATAACTGCTAACAACACCTCACAGCAGCTCACAGTAGCTCAGAATTGATCACAATGCCCCATAGCAGCTCACATTATAGCTCATACTGCTCACAACACCTCACAATATCTTACAATACATAAAAGCAGCTTACAGTAGCTCATAATAGCTCAAATACCTCTCAACAGTTCCGAATAGCTCACATCTGTTCACAACACTTCATAACAGCTCCCACTAGCTCATAACTGCTCAAAACAGCTTAGCTCATAGCAGTAGGCCACAGCACCTCAGAATAGTTCACAACAGCTTAGTATAGCTCAAAACAGCTCAGTCCTTTAGAATTCTCCTTCCTAAGCATCCGCGATCTCTTTTCCATTGCCCACCACCGCCTCGAGCAACCACCCAAAGGTTCCTGGTGATATTTGACCTACTGACCCTTACTGAGCAGTACATATTTAGGCTTCCAATAATTACTAATAATTGTTAATTCAACATACATCTTCATCTTCCATGAACTGAAAGCAACAGTTCTACATGGCTGTCTCCAATCTTACCATGACCTCGGAATAAATAATAGTGACCACATTGGATGTGTTGGATGTGTGTCAGTCACTCCGTCACAAACCAACACCATGCAAAGCCCCTTGACGCATTCAGTATGTCACCTGCCATATGCCAAGCTCAGCCGCCTCAATGTGATCCGATTACTGGTTCATCACTGCCAGGTGGCTGTATCCATTATGGTGTATTGGTGGCAGGCACACTGTTAGGTATCACCACCCATAATTTGGTATCACTGTCACATGTATCTACCCATGGTGTTCTATCATTGCCATGTGCAGGTAACCGTGGTGGGTGCATATACCATATGCATATGTATATATATGTATGTATATATGTGTATATATACATGGATATATTTATATATGCTATGTATATTTATATGGTATGCAGGTATTGCAATACCTCAGGGAGTTTGACGCCCCTGCCCTGCAGAGTTGTAAACCACTGCCTTGTGGTACAGGTTGTTGACAGAACCGAAGGCTAAGGGAGCAAACCCTAAACAGAAAACCATGTCACTGTGGCAGCATTAAGGGTGGTTGATGTATGGAACTCCCAACATCTCCCGACCAGCCACTGCAGGGACAAATAGTTTTGCACCTGTCTTGACATGTTCTTGCCGGTGTGAAACTTCTATTTGCTCCCCGAGAGAGTGCCGTTGGTAACTTGCAAAGGCCAGCAGCACTTCAACACTTTTGCGGGCAGCTTTCATGAAATGACAGAAAGAGAGGGTGCCCTCATCTCTGATTCAAGGATACCATCAAGAGGAACCTGAAGCTGAGAGACATTAAGACCGACTCATGGATGTCACTCTCACAGCAGAGAGCTAAATGAAGAGCGGCAGTCAAGTAATGAAAGCAGTCTTTGTCACATCGCGAACGACAGCATGATGATGATGATGTATATTTTTATATGTTTATGGGTCATCCTCTAAAACTGGGCACTAAAGTGTGACATAGAAAGCAAAAGGGAAAACCTTCCAAATAATAGCAAAAAACCTTCCAAATAATAGCCTAATCCAATGTCCTATGAAGGTTTGCATGTTGTGCATATGTCAGAGTTGAAGAGAAATTAATTTCAGTTTTTGAATCAGATCTTATACAAATTGAGCAATACCTTACTATCACTCGTGTAACATGAAAATCAAAGACAGATCCAGAAGCTCATTTTAACATATACAACATAGTAAAACAAGATTTTATTGATTACTGTTAATCAGACCAGGTTATGACTTACAAGATAAAAGTTGAAAAATAAGTTGAAAAAAAGTTTGGCTACATGCATGGTGTAAACGTGTAAATTTTCACTTTTTCACATTAGCACAAAATCACATAAGTAAACTTTTAATTTCTTTCTTCGGATAGCTTCATTTATTGTACTCTTGCTAATATACTTAATACACATAGGATACAATAATTATTTGACTGCAATCAATAGAAGAAAGAACAAATTATCAGCATCATAATGTGGAAACCAAATATGTGGTGCCCAGTTTTATAGAATAACCCATATACAGTATAACCCTGTTAAATCAAACTTGAACACAGTTGAAGGGACCATATACATTTGTTTGGATTAACCGATCCATTGCATTAACCGAGCTTTGGCATCGACTTTGACTTGACTTTAGCAAAAACGTGGGTGCATTATGAATATAACATACAATGTACGTGGACACTTTGATTAATGTTTTTAATGTATATACAGTTTAACCCTGTTAAACCAAGCTTGGTTAAGCCAAACAATCGGTTAATCCAAACTTTGTTCAGTGGCCCGGCAAAATATTACTATTTATCATATAGAAAAGTCCGGATGACCTTATAACCACATGAACGTTTGGTTTAACTGTACCAGAAGTGGCCTGTGGCCCGACAATTTTGTTTGGATTAACCGATAATTTGGATTAACCGACTTTGGTTTAACCAACTTGTTTTATATGATAAATGGTAGTATTTTGCCCGGCCGCCGAAAAAAAGTTTGGATTAACCGATCGTTTGATTTAAACGAGCTTGGTTTAACAGGGTTGTACTGTATACATGAATATATGTATATATGTATATATGTATATATATATTGGGATTTCTCATTCCACTGTTCATTACAATATCATTGTAATGTCCAACCCAAGCAAAGTAGTGACCGATGTCAACTTGGAAAGACTTTTGATTTGATTCATCCAATTGTAAACGTGCCGGCTGGTGGTGTGGGTGGTGTAAACAGGTCAAATGAAAGCACTACAGGTAATGAAGGAAAACAGGGTAAGAGTGAAAAGTAAGAGAATGAGACTCTTCAATTTATTGACTTATATAGGTTTTCCAGAATTCAAGATGGCCGTGGTCACATGATTCAATTCATCAATCACAGTACAATGCAGTGGTCACATGACTTAATCCTCCAATTAGAATACAATGCAGTGGTCAATGATCATAACAATACCATGTGGGGGGGGGGAGGGGGCATGTGAGGTGACTCTTCCAAAGACTGTTCTTAGCCAAGCTCGGAAGTGACACTCCCTCCAAAGACTATTCAATTATACAAGTTCTATACCTAATGAATAATAGTTTACCAATTTCACACCTCCTTCATATGCCTTTGGGTTTTTATATTTTAACATTTATCATTATATAGACAGTTTGTAATTTATTATAGTAACTTCATCTCGGTTCACATGTATCAAATCGGACAATTTTACATAATGATCCACTCAGTGACCTCTCCGAGAGGGCTTTAAAAAATGTAATATGTACTTGTTATATGTGTAAATTATGCTGATAATGTATTTTCTATGGTGTTCTCCTTGCCCTACCTAGTCTCAAAAAACGAATATTGCCTGCTCAGTCCGATATCACATATTAAGTATTCTGTTTATTTATTACAGATTATTTGAAATGCACTTTCTATTACCCAGCATGCCTAACATCATACTGCATTACTGTAATATTGGGATTAGTTCTGCCTGCTGGAATGTGTATGTCGCATATGTACACCTCAGCCGATACTTTTACAGAATCCCTCAGGAATTCAAGTCCTTTCTCAGACAACAGCTGTTTAACGTGTTTATTGATTTATTACAAATCGAGATAAATAGCACATGGGGTCATTACTAAACATATTGTGCTAGCAATACATGAGAGAAGATTACCAGAGCCAATTTACACAAGTAAAAAATTAACCCTGGCCGAGTCAAACCAGTGACTTAGACAATTATACTAGCCTGGCGTTCAGCATTCCTGGCAAGGAGCAGTGGAATGAGGAAGATCAACTTTCACGATTGGAATTTCCCCTGTATTATCAACGAATGGAACAAAATACATACATGCAAGAACAAAACAAATACAAAACAAAAACAAAACAAAAACATGTACATAATGAGTAAGCATTAACCTAAGCACTGGCACTCAGAAGTATGGTCTGCTTTCTGTTGATCTGCATACACCCACATGTCAATACCTCTGTATTTGTAGGGGGTGGGAGGTGGGAGCTGGGACAGGGTACCAGGAGGGGAAAGGGCGGGCCACGACAGAAGGTATTTGCCAGACGACATTTAACTGACTGATGTCCAGGTCTACGTCCACCCGCTTTTATCAAAGGTCCAGACGAAAACGAGGCTCCTCCACCCCCACCCAATTCCATCATCACCACCCACCACCCACCACCACCTATCACGTGACCTATCTAGCCAGGCTGGGTCGCTTTGGCCCGTGATGTTTGGTGACAAGGCAGTAACTATTATTATCCAGATAATGTTCCATACAAATATACCCTCTGGTCCCGAGGTCTGATTTATTTTAGCTCCCGCTCTGTCGTAGACGCGCCACACCCCTAGCCCAGCTGCACTATCTATTCGCCTACCAGATTCGCCAACTTTGTAGTCCACGATGAATGAAGGAGAGTGAGAGAGTTAGTTGGAGTTTTACATCCTGGCAAGATATCAGGGCAGGTACCGACTTGTGACAGCGCACACTTTATAGTGCTGCCACACCACCAGCACCATGACCTGATATCCCACTCAGTCACATTTTCCTGATACCGAGCAAATCAGTCATTGTCCTATCCTAATAATGCCGAGTGTCTGGCTAGGAAGCGAAAAATATCAATTTTAAAGTAATTGGTTTGAACTGACCTGGAATCCAACGATCCACCAAAACGGGAAGAGAGAGAGAGACATTTCACCGGTCGGCACAGGATCGGCGGTACCTGGTAAACAAACGTGAGTCCGCTGAGGCCAGTGCCATGGGCAGTAAAGCTGGTAGAGCGCACTACCGGTGCCATTTCCGTTGACATGTTGGGGTAGATCTATTTATAACAACCAGTGCTTACGTAATTGAATTCTAACTTGAAATGTGTCATGAGAGTTTGTTGTGAACAGTTATTTTATATTACACTCGCCGAGTTAACATACTGGATGGATATAATCCTGTTAGGGCTCGTCCAAGTTGTCAACATGTTCACGGTTCCTACAAAGTATATGACAGGGGAAAGGTAGGGAGCTGTCAGTTAAAGTACAACTTCTATCATAGAATAAAATGTTGACAAATTTCAGCAATTTTGTAGTTATTGTACATTAGTTGATTAAGCAGGGTAATTTTCAAATGCGGACAATTGATCTTCTTCATTCTATTGCTCCGAGTCCCATCCAAGTTTGGGTCTGTAATCACGTGTCTTGATGTCTACTACTAGGGCACTGGAGGGAAGATGGTCTGAGAAAGTAGTACTCTTTGTACAACCTCGAAAATGTAGAACACTTTGGACAGCCCTTCAGTGTTATAAATTCTCTAATGGTAAGCTAGTCAAAGACCAGTTAACTTGAGATGCTGGTAAAGCCCCCCGCCCTGGCGGCCTTGGCTGTTACTATTCCCGGATATCATTTAATGATAAGACCGCAGCGTCACATGACACACGCTCAGTTCGACGGGTAGGTAGCAGCACCTGTGTCGGCCTGAGTGTAAAAAACTACTTAATATCGCCCACTATCTTCGGGTCTACCATTGGCTCCCCGCTGATCACGTGATCCCGCCAGGGGGCGCACCAATACCGGCGTGTTGTGTATACATTGGGCTACAAGGGTTCGTTTAATACTTCATGGCGTACGGTTATGTAGGCACAGTGAGCTGCAAGTACTGGCTCATACTGTACAACATTTTGTAAGGCGATATAGATTATTCGGCTATTCTGGGTTCTTCTCGGACCGGATGCGGTGGGCGAATCACAGGAACAACGCACGATTGCCATGTGGAAGGTCAGGATTTTAAAACCCCGCCAACTCAATGCAATGACTTATAAAATTGATAATTGTTGATAACTACCCAGGCACTACATAACTACTAGACTAGGGCAATGACCAGTGGAATGAGGAAGATCAATTGTCTGCAAATGAAATTTGTCCTGCTTACTCAACTAATGTACCAACAACAAAAATAAAAAGAAGACTGACTATATGTGTTTTAGGTTCTGTATGCACTGAAGTAGAACACTTTACACTGTACACCGGACATGGTGGCCGAATCGGTAGAGCGCAGGCTCTCGGTGTGGAATGTCGGGAGTTCGAATCCCAGCCGAGTCAAGCCAATAACTTACAAAATTGATACTTGTCACTACCTAGCCTGATGCTCGTCATTAATAGGATAGGAGAAGGACTGGTTGGAACAGTATTGGGATAATGTGACTGTGTTAGATATTGGGATCATGGTGTCAGTGGCCTGGTCTCCCAGTGGGGCTTGCACTATATAATTGCCATGAGTGCACATTGTCACAAGTCGGTACCTCTCGGGATATGACCTTAGATGTTGGTAGGACATAAAACAACAAACAAACACTGTCACTGGCACTATATAATTGCCATGAGTGCGTCTTGTCACTGGTCGGTCCCCGTCCTGATATGACCTTAGATGTTGCTAGGACGTAAGACAACACCAAACCACCAAAGAATCATACTGTACAGCACACTGTGCGTACATTGAGCTACATGCTCCTACACTGAACTACCCGGTTGTGTAATAGAGGCGTGGGGAGCTGCTCGAGTGGGAGGGGAGAGTTACAACTTACAGTACATATTCACTGTTCCCAGACTGGCTCTCGGTGGTAAGGGCTGTGTACACGTCCAGGTATGGCGGTTGACAGAAAATAGGCCATCTACCTGGCGCCGTGTGATGTGAGGCAGCGGGGCGGGAGGCGGTGTGTGTGGGTGTGGGTGATGGGGGTGTGAGTGGAGGGAGTCGGGCAGAGAGCCGGGAAGGAGAGGGTAGGGGGAGGCACTTTGAGAGTTTGATAGTTTGAGAGTCAGGGCAATCCAGGTCAGGTTGTATGGCAGCAGCTGTTGCTGCAGACTCTGGTATCATCCATGTGCATATCTCTCCCCACCGACCTTCTCCTTTTCCTCACCTCCCATCCCTTCCACTTCTCTTCTCTCCTCTCATCTCCTCTCCTCTCCTCTCCTCTCCTCTCCACTCCTCTCCTCTCCGCTCCTCTCCTCTCCTCTCCTCTTCCCTCCTCTCCTCTTCCCTCCTCTCCTCTCCTCTCTTCTCTCCTCTTCTCTCCTCTCCTCTCCCCTCCTCTCCTCTCCCCTCCTCTCCTCTCCTCTCCTCTCCCCCACTCTACCCTCCGCTCCTCTCCTCTCCCCTCCCCTCCTCTCCTCTCCCCTCCTCTCCCATCCTCTCCTCTCCTCTCCCATCCTCTCCTCTCCTCTCCTCTCCTGTTCTCTCCTCTCCTCTCCTCTCCTCTCCCTTCCCCTCCCCTTCTCTCCTTTCCTCTTCTCTCCTCCCCTCTCCTCTCCGCTCCCCTTCTCTCATCTGCAATATTTGATGTCCAATAGCTGATGATAGAAATCAATGTAGTCTAGAGGCATCGTTATATAAAACAAACTTGTTTGTTCCAATGTAGGTAGTTTACATGTAATGTTGTTCAATTTACTTAGTCACACTGTGTGAAATCCACCAACATATTGCACATGTCTTAACAATGATTTCTTTTGGTATATTCTGTTCAAGTTCACCGATGTAATATACATAAATCCTGTGATTAAAAAAAAGCTTCGTTATTCTGTTGCGCTATTTGCAGGCTCACTGACCGAATGTCGATAGTTAAAAAATATATATATAGTAATACAAAAACAATATAACAATTTAAGCAAAATATATATAATAACATACCTCATTGTGTGTGCAGGCTCTCCGACCTCGGCATAACTCTTCTGAAGCACTGTGCTGCCACCAGCACAATACAGGGCCCGTCTGTGTGGATAACAAAGCCCAGCTTCCAGTCAGTCAACGTCAATATATATGCAGCCTGAACAGATCATATAGCAATGCCCAGATGGAGCTGAGTGGGAAGGGACATACGAAAGGACATCTTAGCCAAGCGAAGTGGCCGAATGAGTTGAGTGTCCACCTCTCTTTTTTGTAGGTCATGGGATTCGAATGTCTAGGTTTTGAACCCTGGTCGAATAAAACCTATGACTTAAAAAGTGATACTCATCACTAGCTAGCCTGGCGGTTGGAATTACTACTAGGATAGGGTGAGGAGCAGTTGAATGAGGAAGATCAAAGTGTGGTGTTTGAAATGTTTCCTGTTTAATCAACTAGTGTACCAATACAACAAGTTATTAAATAAAATTATTAAAACAATTTTCTTTTTTATTATTAAAACAACTATTTACATTAACGCATAGTGGGTCAGCTGCCCTCGCACACCACGTGGTCCCTTATTTCCCAGTGAACACCCCCCCCCCCCCCGGCCCCCCACAAGCCCCTCCCCCCACGTCCCCTCATTTACCCGGTGTGTAGAGGAGATGCTGTCTATGGAAGCACCTAGTGGTTTGTCTTCTAAACACAATGTGGAAGCAATACAAGCTGTGGTCGATATATGGGCGTGTGTGGTGGTGGGGGGTGGGGTGGGGTGGGGGAGGGGGGCTCGGAGGAGAGGGGGTTCCACTCCAGTCGACGGGTTCAAATGGTGTGTTGGAGCACGACCAGCTGATGCATTCATTTACATATCTTCCGCATTTACACATCTATCTTAAAGTTGAATAGTCTGATAATAATAATAATAATAATAATATAATTATGTACACATGGTCATCATAAATACAAGTTGATATTTATATCAGTAGTGTTTCACATGAAATAAGGAGAAAGCGGAACTACAAGGTGTAGTAGTCTGCACTAACCTCTCAGGCAAGGAGCCGCGTCGACCAGTAGGCATGGATAGGGTGATGACATCAGGGAGCCTAAGTGGTGTAATGCTTAGCACACTAGCTTGGAATGCAAGAGGTGTAGGGTTCGAATCTTGTTCTAGGTACAATATTTCCCATTTCCATCACCGTTAGGATATAAAATCCTCGACAAAAAATGAAATAAATGAAAATAAAATAAAGTAGCCCTTATTTATGAAGTGACATTAAGACCGACTCATGGACATCACTCTCACAGCAGAGAGCGAAATGGAGAGCAGCAGCTAAGTAATGAAAGCAGTCTTTGTCGCATCATGACCGACAGCATGATGATGATGATGATGATGATGACCGATTGGTGAATATTGCCCGTGCTACAAGTGAATGTGGTTGCACAATTAGTAGGCCTACTGCAGACATAGTGTAGTGTCGTGAAATATTAGCAGCCACATATTGATTTGCAGACAAGACTCTTACATGCGGGGAAACCAACAACAACAAAATACTGCTGACTTGCAGTCAGGAGCGACAAGTCCACACTTTCCTCCTAACTCATTACTGCTGCGACGTAAAAACTAAATAGCAGACAAATGTGTTGGACCTCTCACAAAAGAAAGCTCAGGTAAGAATAGCAAGAGGTGTGTGCTATGGTATATATATATATATATGTATATATATATATATATGTATATATAATGAGTCAGCCTCACGAAAATGGGCCAATTGGTGGTTTATTTAAGATGTCGGTGTTGCAATTCTTAAACTGTAGTGCATTTCTTTGTTTTATATTAGATTATCCTCGAAACAAATCAGATTGTTGTATTTTCTCTACCTTTACATTCAGGATAAATTTAAGGACTTTTGGTTTCCATCTCACACTTTAGTGTCCAGTTTTAGAGAATGACCTCTCCTCTCCTCTCCTCTCCTCTCCTCTCCTCTCCGCTCCCATCCTCTCCTCTTCCCTCCTCTCCTCTCCCCTCCTCTCCTCTCCTCTCCTCTCCTCTCCTCTCCCCTATATATGTATATATGTATATATACATATATAATATATACATATATATATGTATATATATACATATATATATGTATATATATATACATATATATATACATATATTTATGTTTTATATTGTAGCTGCCCTTTATACACATATATATATATATGCTACAGATATACATCTGTACATATATATACATACATATATATGGTACATGTAGGTATATATATGTGCATATATATATATATGATGCAGATCAACATCTGCACATATATATATATATACATACATATATATGGTACATGTAAGTATATATATATGTACATATAGATTGCTACAGATAAACATCTGCACATATATATGTACATATATATATGCTACAGATAAACATCTGTACATATAGATATACATACATATATATGGTACATGTAGGTATATATATGTATATATATGCTACAGATAAACATCTGTAAATATAGATATACATACATATATATGGTACATATAGGTATATGAGACTGTCTCAAAAGGTACTAAGCAATATGGGACCAAACTTTGTCCATAGTAACGATCAACACACTATCTACTGATGCATTTGCTCAGGATAAACTGATTTGCTTTTTACATGGTGTTTCATAATCCCAATAGAATACATATTGATTTGAAGCAAATGTCCTTGTGTTTTCAGTGTAACTGTTTCTCTGCTGTTTTGTGTCAATCGTTACTATGGACAAAAAAATGAAGAGCTAGCACCTTTTGAGACAGGCTCATATATATATATATATATATATATATATATATATATATTTGATGTATAAGCATTATGCGAGTATAAAGCTGCGTAAGGGAATCTATATGTTTATTACTCTGTACTACTTTATAACACACTATGTTATTGACCAATTGGCTCTCTGTATCTATTCACCTCCTACCACTATGCACTTCGAGCCGCACTTCCGTCGCCTCCATTGTCACTTGCGACCTGAATTTTTCTACCTATATATATGCCACAGATAAAGATATGTACATATAGATATACATACATATATATGGTACATATAGGTATATATATGTACATACATATATCTACATATAACAGATGCCTATATACTATCTGCATGGAAAGGGGTGGGTGAGGTGGAGAGTGAGGTTGGGCAGACATGGTTGGAGTGTGGGGGGGGGGGGTGTTGCCTATGGCAACGGTCATGGGACGCCATTAAACCACACCAGGTGAGGGGTACTTTGGCTCTGAGGTTATTCTTAGTGGGTTTTTTGCCAGTTAGGCAACACATTTTTATTGTTTCTTTTATAAGCACCTGCACTTGTTGAATGGCGGCGCTGTTGTCATTGGCATGTGTCATGGTAACACCGTGTGTGTGTGGGGTATGGATGTGTGGGTGGGGGTGGGGAGGGCGTGTAGATAAGAAAGAAAATTGTTGGCAAATGCACTAACACCCAGAAACACAGACAGCTATTAGTGAACAGACCTAATTGCACACGTGCACAGATCACGTGTGCCAAAGCACCCACACATATGTGATATATTTATAAGCATTATCCGAGTATAAATGCGCGGAAGGGAATTATTATCATTATTATATATTATTGTCACTGTAACTACTGATCTGAGAGTGTTCCCCGCTCCCACCATGACGTGACCGGTGGCGCCACCACCGGCCAAATCCTCTCCACTGGCGCGAAACAGTGTCACTCACACCTGAGGATTCTTTTTATATGATATTTATAGCTAGAAAAGTATAGATTAAGACCTGACTTAACAGTTATTTTAAGTTAGGTTAACTTTATATTAGTAGGTAAGGAGCCTCATACATCGTACACTGGTGGGCATTTTCTTATATAGTCAAGTTTGTGTGTGTGTGGGTAAAACAGTTTATTCATCAGAACATACATTTCTTTCAGCGCCGAGGCACTGGTCTTCCGGCCATCTACATTACATTGTAAATAGGAAGTTCAGCGGGTACTTAGTAGATTAAATAGTAGATTAAAAAGAAAAGCATGTATATATGGTGCACTCTGTGGCAGGGTGGTTAGAGTGTCTGACATTTTTCTAGGTCAGACTAGTTCCCCGTGCCCCCCAGCTCTGCCAATTTGGACTTCGACCACTGTGTATAACTTACAGCGTCATCAATGGCCGGTTGCTCTCATACCATGTCTATGTGGTGTGGGAGGTTAAAAATCCCTTGGGTCGGTAAAAGTGTAGGCTCGGGCTTTCTATCGACCAGCAGTGGAATGAGGAAGACCAGTCGTCTATGACTGAAATTTCCCCTGCTTAAACAACTCATGGACCAACAAAAAAAAAAAAAAAAGACTGCTAATCTGAAGGTCAGTGGTTCGATTCCCCATGCCCCCCCCCCCCCACCACTGCTAATTTGGATTTCCACCGCTGTGTATAACTTACAGCGTCATCAAAGGCTGGCTGCTCTCATACCATGTCTATATGGTGTGGGAGGTTCAAAATCCCTTGGGTCGGTACAAGTATAGACTCGGGCTTTCTATCGACAAACTGTCTAATGGTGAAAACGAGCCTATTCAGACTTATCCATAATAGGCAGTATAAATCTTCAAGAAAAAAAAGAAACATGTATGGTTGGGGTTCATTAACCAGCATATTGGATTGTAGCTCTATTGAAACTTAGTACTCACTTCTAACGTTAACCGCATAACTTGACTTTCTGCTAACTGCGCATGCTTCATGGAAACTGTCTATTATTATTTGATTAGTAAACACAAGACAGTGCCAAGTATTATTAGATTAATGCAGTTAGAATTCACGAACATAGAAAACAAGCAGTAGTGCTCAAATAACACTTGCATCATTAACAGCGTATAATACCAAGCGGGGTCACTCAGATGGTAAGAGCGCTGGCTGACTTCCCATGTGGGAGGTGGTGGGTTCAAACCCCGACTTAGTCAAACTATATGACTTACAAACAATGACTTACACAATTGGTACCTGTCTCTACACAGCCTGCCACTCGTCATAAACAGGATAGGACAAGGACTGGTTTTGTCAGTACTAGGATAATGTGACCCTGTGTGATAGATATCGGGTTATGTGTGCGGGTGGCCTGGTCTCCCAGTGGATCTGCACCACAAAGTCGCCATGAGTGCGTACTGCTGCAAGTCAGTTGGTACCTGCTGTGATATGACCTTGGATGTTGCTAGGATGTAAAATCCTAAACAAACAAATGATAGACTACCTCATTCGGTACAGGCAGCTGGCTCGTTTAGTATGTGTGGGTGTAAGAAACATTGAAGCAGTCCGCCCAACGCAAGGCGTTACGGATAGGTGATATTCCATTTAACTCGAATTACGGATAGACTTTGTCATAGCTGACAAGTAGTAGGGAAGCACGTCCCCCGTCACTCGTCCTTCATTCCCCCTACCCCTCCCCCTCTCCCCTCCCCTCTCCCCTCCCCCTCTCCGCTCCCCCTCTCCCGTCCCCCTCTCCCGCTCCCCCTTGGGCCTTTCCCGCCCCCCTTTCCCGTCCCCCTCGCCTCCCCCTCTCCCCTCCCCTCTCCCGTCCCTTTCTCCTGTCCCCCTCTCCCGTCCCCCTCTCCCGTCCCCCCTCTACCCGTCCTCCCTCCCCTTTCTCCTCCCCTCCCGTCTCCCCTTCCCCCTATCTTGCCTCCCGTACCATTCCCTCCCCCTCTCTCCAGGCCCTCTCCCCTGCCCCTCCCCTTCTCCACTCTCTCCCATCCCCCTTTCTCCCACCCCTCCCACTACCCTCAGTCCCCACTCCCTCTCCCTCTCCCCTCTATCTCCCCCCCCCCCCACTCCCTATGCCTCTCCCCTCCCTCTCCCCCTCCCCCACTCCCTATCCATATCCCCAACTCCTCTCCCCTCCCTCTCCCTCCCAACTCCCTATCCCCACCCCCTCTCCCTCCCTCTCCCTCCTCCACTCCATATCCCTCTCCCTTCCCCTCTCCCCTCCGTCCCCCTCTCCCCCCCCCCCCTCCCTCCCCCCCCCCTCCTCCGCCGCTGGTCACGGGGCTGGGTGTCTAACTGCTGCAGGGTGTTGAGACTGTTTCCACACTAAGCGGGTTAAGGCCAGTCGTGCAAGCTCTCCAGCTGGGAGGCGCGTTACCAACGTTACCAACGTTACCAAGCACTTCAGCAGCCAGCTACATCACCTCCAGGCACCCCCTGCACCCAGTCCACAACGCCCACCCAGACAGGGATGAAAGATCCCCGCGATTCCCCGGATTTCCGCGATGTTTTATATTTACCGGTTAACGTTAAACAATTAAAAAAAAAGGAAAGATGTACATGTATATGACAACACTTGGGGAGTTTGAATCCCCTTCTTATATGACCTTAGATGTTGCCAGAACATGAAGTCCAACAAGAATGAGTTAGGTATTGGCGATAATACAGTCATAAGAACGATAAGTGAAACCTGACTTCCGGCATCTTACCCCGATTCCCTGTCAGTGCTAAGTGTATAGGAGAAGATTTGCGTAATCGCGGAAATTCGCTGTCAGTGTAATAATCTCGGCTTGATTTCCACATTTTTTCCCTGGAGACCACTTTCATCCCTGCCCATAACTCATGCATCCCGTCTCTGCTGTTGATCTTCCCGGAAGGCATATAAATGCATTAGTTATTTTTTCTCCGGCAGGTATTAACTTGGAGGGACCAAGCCTCCTTCCCCACCCCTCTCCCCCCGAAATCTCTCTGCTAAATTAAAGAAAAAGAGGGGTGAGTTGAGAGATTACAGGATTACTTAGGTCTACGCGAACTAAGGTCATTAGAAGTATATATCCAGATCATCACCTGGTGAATCTTGACAGATACCACCATTGTCTTATTGTTAGACTGGTCTAACAACAATGGTTCTTAGACTGGTCAACACTGAAACCTGTGAAACAGTGGCCAAGGAGAGTAGTTCATGGCATGCTTCTATTCGCAAAGGCACAACTTAATTTGAAACTGATCATATATCTCGAGCTAAACAAAAGAGTCAGCAGAGGAAAGATTGTCGCCTTCACCGACCAGACTCTCTGACTGCAGCTACGCAAACATGTCCAATGATCCACCCGCCGCACATTCCGAGCACAAATCGGACTTATCAGTCATCAATGAGTTCATAGCAATTGATCAGTTGCTGTCATCATCGCTACCGATGGATAACCAAGAAGAAGATACGACATGGACTGGTCAGTGGTTGCATGAGCGCTCTCAAAGCTGCTCCATAATTATACCCAATAGCTGAATACCGTCAGATTCTTGTGACCCTTCATTCAGTGACACAGGCCACTCACTGACTCCCATCAGCTGAGTGTGGGTGTCTTGTGGACAGTTGGGAGATAAAGCTGAGGGATGGCCAAATGAGTTGAGCACCCACCTCCAGGTTTGATAGGTCATGCGATTCGGCTTCAAACCTGAGTCAAATCAATGACTTAAAAGAATTGGATACCTGTCGCTATATCGCATAGCATTCAGTATTACTAGGATAGGGCAAGGGAGCAGCGGAATGACGAAAACCAATTGTCTGCAATTGAAAATTGTCACCGCTTAAAGCTGCATAAGTGTGATTGTTTGTTTGTTGTTGTTTTACGTCCTAGCAACATCTAAGGTCATATCAGGATGGGTACTGACTTGTGACAGTGCACACTCATGGCGACTTTATACTGCTCCCCCACTGGAAGACCAGGCCACCAGATATCCCACTCAGTCACATTATCCTGACACTGAGCCAACCAGTTCTTGCCCTATCCTAATAATGCCGAGCGCCAGGCTAGGAAGTGACAAGCATCAATTTTTAAGTCATTGGTTTGACTGGATCAGGGTTCGAACCCACGACGCAATGATCTACCAACACGGGAGCCGGACGATGAAGCATAACATTTTCAAATCAAAACATTCACCTTGATTTGATTCTATATATCAAGCTTATAAACTGATAATGTTATTAAGCATTTGTTGTCCCATAAAAGGGTATCCTGGGTCAATTTAATCAAACCTCTTTCTGCATAAGCCTATGACGTCAGAGTTTTAGCAAGCTTGTCAAAACTAATTTGATGTGGTTGCACTTCAGGTATCTTCAAAGTTGGCCATTCAAAATAAAATGTACTCCAATCTAAAGTAAGGTAAAATATAATAATCAATTCAATATATTCATCTCAGAAAAATGATAGTAACTCCAAACCATCGGACTATGCAACTTTACCCAAATGAATGTCGCAAACCCTGAACCTACTCTGTGGTCAAGCTCTGGCTGCTAGGCGTTATTTACCCCTAATGACTGTGCATACTGATGTCTTCAATTCTTTATTTCAGACTCAGGATTATGGTAGTTACATAATTTGGTCCATAGTAGGTAGATATAAAAATTAATGTGAATATGATATAAGTAATAGTATGAATACTACCATACTAGCCAATATCAAAATGTTGATCTACATACAGTAGTTTGTACCAATGCCTCCATATGGCAGACGTAAATCAGAGATCACTCTCTTCTATTTTTACAAGTCCCTGTATTATAACATTTTCTGATTTGTCAAGTCTATTAATAAATTTGAAAGTTAGATTCCTGATAACAGCCTGGAAGGCTGGCACATCAATATTGGCAAACAGCTGACTAGCACTGTGATACCTAGGTAGCCGGAGTAATAACCTCATAATGTCATTATATGCTACATTCAGTTTTCTAATGCTATACATTCTATAGTTTCACCAAATCTGGGCAGTATACAAGGGAGTAGAAAGTTCTAAATAAATTTACCTTCACATCGGCTGTACTCATGTACTGATGTAGTGGCTAGGGAATACTTACAGACTTAAAGTTACATAGTCCAATGGTTTTGACTTTCTGTCATTTTCTGAGATAAATATGTTAGGTTGGTGGTTTAGTTTGAAGTAACTTTTACCTTAAATGGTAAACATTTGAGATATTTGAAGTGCAAATGTGCAAAATTAATTTTGGCAAGCTTGCCAAAACTCTACCACCATAGGCTTCTGCAGTAACAGGTTTTTATTAAATTGACTCAGTATTGCCTTCTATGTGGCGACAGATGTTTAGTAAGTGCAGCAGTATTTAAGTTAGATATGTAGAATCAAATCTAAATAATTGCTTTGGGTTTGAAAAGTTGATGTTTTCATCAGACTATGCAGCTTTAACAAAGTAGTGCAAACCTTACCACCACTCAAAGTAAATTTGAAGGTTTTGGAAGTATGCCATATAATATATGCAGGTCTACACATCCATTCCCCGTATGACGTCATATGAATACTAATACTAGCCATAGCGAGTCTAATGGTGCCGGTAAGGTCAATCCCAGATTACTGTGTTTGGGCTCAAATGACCAATTCTACGCGCTTTCATTGAGCTACATTCAATATTCATGTAAGGAATACATTGTCAAATCACCTGACCAGATCTTTAACGGCTGGCCTAGTGAGCTGCTCAGCTGTTATTGGACGCTCGTACAGTGTAAGCCTATAAATGTCCTTACATGGGCATGTTGAGTAGTATAAGGAAATGTTGGTGACACTCAGGTCCTACTAGTAGTATATCACATTAAAGCGTACCACCTTATATGGTTGTTTGTTTGTTGCTTTGCATCCTAGCAACATCTAAGGTCATATCAGGATGTGTACCGACTTGCGACAGTGTGCACTCATGGTGACTTTATAGTGCTGCCCAACTGGGAGACCAGGCCGCCAGCACCATGACCTGATATCCCACTCAGTCACATTATCCTGACACTGAGCCAACCAGTCCTTGCCCTACCCTAATAATGCTGAGCACCTGGCTAGGAAGCGACAAGTATCAATTTTTAAGTCATTAGTTTGACTCGACCAGGGTTCTAACCCACAATCCCCTGGTCTACCAACACGGGAGATGGACGCTCTAACTCATTCTGCAATCCCATCTGCTTCACATTATCCTGATACTGAGCCAACCAGTCCTTGCCCTATCCTTTTAATGTCGAGCACCAGGCTAGGAAGCAACAAGTATCAATTTAGTAAATCATTCATTTGACTCGACGAGGAATCGAACTCCCGACCTTCCACACGCGAGGCTTACGCTCTACCGATTCGGCCACCACGCCCGGCCACGTGACTAGATCTTTAACGGACTGATGATACAGCAGTCTGTGGAGATTTGTTTTGATGAATTGAAATTAACACAGCTGGGATTAAATAGCAGTGAGATTCTTTGTGTATCCTTTGGAAAGTGGACTTTGAATGCAACTATCCGGGAATAGAATTATTCTCACTGGGTGAATTAATATTTTGTTTGGCTACATTACTTGATTAAGCAGTGACAATTTCAATCACGGACAATTGGTCTTCCTCATTCCATTGCTCCTTGTCATATCCTAGTAATACTGAGTACCAGGCTAGGTAGCGACAAGTATCAATATATAAGTCATTAGTTTGACTCGGCCAGAGTTCAAACGGGGTGTTCGAATCCCATGACCTACCAACAAGAGAAGCAGGAGCCTAAACTCATTTGGCTACACTGTCTGGTTTCCATGGCAACATTTGACAGCACGTAGAATTTAATCTCGAGAATTATCTCACCTAGAAAAAGGTAAAGCAAGGCATTTACTACAACAACACACAGTTATTAATAACATAACACATTGAGCGGAACTCAACTGATGTCACCACGCGCCTATCCTACTCGCACATACTTAACACGCTCACGTGACCTGACCCGCTGAATCCGAAACGAGGCTCGTAAATTGGATTCCCGGCTAATCTGAGTCAACCTTTAGAGGCACAGAGAAGGAATTTTGTGACTTAACAAATCTAGTCGGCTGGAAGATCACCCCTTGGGGTAAGCCATCCAATTTAAACAGTTATTTCCCTTACTACATGTTTGTGGTTCAATAAAACTCAAATCGAATCAAATCTAAATATTAATCCCCATATGCCACCCAAATGTGATCCGCCCTCCCCCCCCCCCCCCTCAATGTCATCCAGGTCGTAGGGGTTAAGACATGATTAAAAGAAAGAAAAATATTTAAAAAAACAGAAAGCAAAGTAAAACCCATAATTCATCTATATTTCAACACTATATGGCGCCTGATGTGGCAGGTATCAGATCGAACCCGCATACTTTAGCGGTTTAAGGTCCGCAATTGATGGCTCCCCACGAGGCAGGGTGGCCCTGCAGAGGCAGTGCTATCGCGGCCTTTACCAGGGAGGGGACACAATCTGACTGGTCCCCCGCAGCACACATGCATCATCCGGCCTGAGCGATGTGTTTACCGGCACACACGCCGGCTACAGCGCCTTCAGGATTTGTCGGCGCGATTTACTGAACTGAAATCCCACCCGGGGTGCGGTGGCCTGCATTAATGCTGCGCACATGGTCATCTCTCATGTGTCACTGTCAGCGGGCCAGCGACTACTGCAGCTTTCTCTAACTCCCAGCCTCCCTCCCTCCCTCTTTCCTTCTCTCCCTCCCTCCTTCATTCTCTCCCTCCTTCCTCCCTTCTGTCTCTCCCTCCTTCCTTCCTTCTGTCTCTCCCCCCTTCATTCTCTCCCTCCTTCATTCACGCCTTCCTTCCCTCCTTCTGCCCCTCCTTCTTTGGGTCCTACCCTCCTTCTTTCCTCTTCTCCTTCCTTCCTTCCTTCCTTCTCTCCCTACCTCTCTCCTTCTGTCCCTCCATCTTTTCCTTCCGCCCTCCTTCCTTCTCTCCCTCCCTCCCTCCACCCTTCCTCATTCTCTCTGCCCCTCCCTCCCTGCTTCTCTGCCTGCTTCCTTCCTTCCGTCCTTCTCTCCCTCGCTCCTCCATCCTTCATTCTCTCCTTCCTTCCTCCCCTCCTTCTCCCCCTCCTTCTCTCCGTCCTACCCTCCTTCTTTCCTTCTATCCTTCCTTCCTTCTCTTCCTCTCTCCGGCATTCTCTCCCTCCTTCCTCCGTCCTACCCTCCCTCCTTCCTCTTCTCCTTCCTTCCTTCCTTCCTTCTCCTTCTACCTCTCTCCTTCTGTCCCTCCTTCCCTCCATCTTTCCCTTCGGCCCTCCTTCCTTCTATCCCACCCTCTCTCCATCCTTCTCTCTCCCTCCCTCCCCCCCTCCCTCCATGCTTTTCGGCCTGCTTCCTTCCTTCCTTCTCTCCCACCGGGCGTGGTGGCCTAATCGTTAGAGCATGGGCCTCGCGTGTGGAAGGTCGGGAGTTTGGTTCCCGGTCGAGTCAAACCAATGACTTTAAAATTGGTACTTGTTGCTTCCTAGCCTGGTGCTCGGCATTAATAGGATAGGGCAAGGACTTGTTAGCTCAGTGTCAGGATAATGTGACTGAGTGGGACATTGGGCCATGGTGCCGGTGGCCTGATTTCCCAGTGGGGCAGCACTATAAAGTTGCCATGAGTGTGTACTGTCACAAGTCGATACCCATCCTGATATGACCTTAGATGTTGCTAGGACGTAAAACAACAACAAACAAACATCCTTCTCTCCCTCGCTCCTTCTTTCCTTCTCTCCCTCTCTCCGTCCTTCTCTCCCTCCCTCTCTCCCTCCCTCCTTTTCTCCCATCCTCTTTCCTTCTCTCCCTCCCTCCTTTTCTCCCTCCCTCTTTCCTTCTCTCCCTCCTTCCTTCCTTCTCTACCTCCCACCTCCCTTCCTTCTCTCCCCTCCCTTCTTCCTCCCTCCTCCCCTCCCTCCTTCATTCTCTCCCTCTCCACTTGCATCTCTCCCTTCCCCCTTCCTTCATTCTCTCCCTCCTTCCCTCTCTCCCTCTCTTCCTTCCTTCATTCCCTCCCTCATTCCTTCGACCCCTCCACCGTTCCTTCTCTCTCCCCTCCCCATCCTCACCATACACCACACAAGGTAACCATTGGAGCTAGAGGTCATCGAGTAACAACCGTTGAGTCTCAGCGCAGCTAGAAATAGCGGTCTAAACATTAATGATGTTGTGACTAAATTGAAAAAAAACACCAACTAAATGTACTTTATTCATTGAATCATATCTTTTGTCAGCGCCAGAGCACTGGTCTACCAGCCGTACAGTACAATTACTTGATGCATAAATGAAACTATCACACGTTATTTCATCATCAAAGTCTGTTTTAAGTATTCATACATTTAGTTGATTGTTTGGGTGGCGGTATGGTTAGTGGTTGTTGATGGGGGGGGAGGGGAGGGGGAGCCGGGTAAACTAGCTCCTAGTGGTGGTCCTGTGGTTTTCTGGAAGCTTGTTGCTGTTTATTTCGGCAGGTGTCAATTCCTCCCCACGCCACGCGTTGCCCCCTGAGCTGCTCTTAGCTGAGCAGCTCACGGAGCACCTCACATAGCAGCTCACATAGCAGTTCACAGAGCAGCTCACTTAATAGTTCACAGAACTGCTCACAGAGCAGCTCAATGAACAGCTCACATAATAGTTCACAGAACACCTCACATAGCAGCTGACAGAATAGCTCATAGGGCAGCCCACAGAGCATCTCACGGAGCAGCTCACATAGCAGCTCACATAACAGTTCACATAGCAGCTCACATAGCAGCTCACATAATAGCTCACGTAACAGCGCACATAACAGCTCACTGAGCACCTCACTGTGCAGCTCATGTAATAGCGCACAGAACAGCTCACGGAGCAGCTCACATAGCAGCTCACAGAGCAGCTCACATAACAGCTCGCAGAGCAGCTCACATAGCAGCTCGCAGAACAGCTCACATAGCAGCTCACAGGGCAGCTGACATAGCAGCTCAAATAGCAGCTGACATAGCAGCTCACATAGCAGCTCACAGAGCAGCTCACATAGCAGCTCACATAGCAGCTCACATAGCAGCTCACAGGGCAGCTCACAGGAATGCTCAGGGCTCTCACCCGAGATAGCCCCGTGGGCAGCGGACAACATAGGAGCTAGACTAGCTCCTCCAACCAACACACCCCCACTCACATTCCCACCCACCCACCTACACACACACACGCGCACACAATCCCAGACCATCCTCCGGGCGAATTGAACACCACTGGAACACGTGTTGGCACACATTCTCACTGGGTTCACCTATGTGGGTGTGTGGAGGGGAGGGGGAGTGGGAAGGGGTGGGAGGGCGGAGGGGAGGTGCTACGCAACAATCGCCGCGGGTGGGGAAGGGGGGGGGGGGGGTCGGTCGGTTGGTTACTTGTTTGTTTATCTCCTAGAAACAGCCATGGGTATATCAGAATGACAGTACGCACTCATATATATAGTACGCAACTTGTTAGTGCTGCCACACTGGTATACAGTGTCGCCGCATCACCATGCCCCAATTTGTCTACTCAGTCTCATTATCCTGACATTGACTTCACCATGACCCAATTTGTCTACTCAGTCTCATTATCCTGACATTGACTTCACCATGACCCAATTTGTCTATTCAGTCTCATTATCCTGACATTGACTTCACCAGTGTTTGCCCTCTTCGCCAAATGACAAATACCAGGCGATGTAGAGACAAGTACCAATTGTGTAAGTTATTGATTTGACTTAGTCGTGGCAGGGATTGAAACGCGACATCCCGCATAGGAAGCAAGTTGGCTCGTAGTGGTATTTGTGGGTTCAAACCGCGGCCAAGTGAAACCAATCACATAAGAAAAGGTGAACTCGTCGCTACACAGCCCGGCGCCCGGCATTAGCAGGATAGAGCAAGGAACAGTGGGACGAGGAAGACCAATTGTCCGCAATTGAAACTTCACCCGTGTAATCTGTTGTTGTGTGTTGGAGTTTTAGGTTCTGGCAACATCTAAAGTCATATCAGGATGGGTATAGACTTGTGACAGTGCACACCCATGGTGACTTTATAGTATTACCCCACTGGGAGACCAGGCTGACTAACAGCATCATGACCCGATTTCCCACTCAGTAGCATTATCCTAATAGTGAGCAAACCAGTCCTTGCCACTATCCTATTAAAGCCGAATGCCAGGCTAGATAGCGACAAGCATACATTTGGTAAGTTATTGGTTTGACTCGGCTGGGATTCAAACTCCTGACCTTCCACACAGGAAGCCTGTGCTCTTATCGATTCAGCCACCGCACCCACAATATGTGATATACAGTCAAGCCTCTCTCAATCGACCGATCGTGGGACCGACTTTAAATGGTCCATTTAGGCATGTGGTCGGTTTAGGGAGTTTTCTTATCATTACAATCATATTGTATGGGCGATCATTTGGGACCCAAATAAAGCGTTCGATATAGGGGAGTGGTTGATCAATGGAGGTGGTCCGTTAGAGATGTTTTACTGTATATAAAAGACACATGGGAACTCAAATCTCAAATATTGCCCCAGTATTGAAGCTGGGAGAAGGAAGGCAAGCAGTTTGTAGAAGCGGTTAGCGGCAGTGAAAGCACTGTCAGCATGTGGGTGTTCATTCTATCATTCCTACACGGTAAATAAACAACACTCATATCTGCACAGTGGCAGCACCAGGAGCGCAGACTAAACAAACGCTGTTATTCGCTAGGTATACACAAGCAATGGCGGGGGTCATCCCCACACCGTCCCGGGTGCTGTACGTGCTGTACCTCGTCGTGTGGGTGATGTGGCAGGCCCAGTCAGTGCCAACCGCCTAAAGCCGACAGTCCACTCCCGCACAGTGCAGCATGCGTAGCTAAGTGAAATCTGGAAGATTACATAGCCGCTCACATTTAGTTATATTTGCTTTCAATTAATTAAGTTTACCTATTTTTACTTCCCTCTACTTACCTCTACACATTTGTACTTACATTTAGTTACATTTACTTACATTTACTTGTGTTTATCTACGTTTACTTACGTTTACTTACGTTTACTTATGTGTACTCACGTTTACTCACGTTTATTCACGTTTACTCACGTTTACTCACGTTTACTCACGTGTACTCACGTTTACTCACGTTTACTCACGTTTACTCACGTTTACTCACGTTTACTTACGTTTACTTATGTGTACTCACGTTTACTCACGTTTACTCACGTTTACTCACGTTTACTCACGTTTACTTACGTTTACTGACGTTTACTCACAATTACTTACGTTTACTTGCATTGACTTACTTTGACTTACTTTGACTTACTGTTACTTACCTTTACTTACATTCACTTACCTTTACCTACCTTTAGCTACCTTTCCTTACATGTACTTACCTTTACTTACAATTACTTACATTTACTTAGATATAATTAGATTTACTTACGTTTACTTACGTTTACCTACATTTACTTACGTTTACTTACATTTACTTAAGTTTACTTACATGTACTTACGTTTACTTACATCTCCTTACGTTTACTTACGTTTACTTATGTTTACTTATGTTAACATTGTTGACATAATTTTACTTACTTTTACTTACTTTTACTTGTACTTATTTGTACTTGTACTTACCTCTACATACCTTCACTTACATTTACTTACCTGTAATTAGCTTTACTTACACCAAGCTCATACAACTTACAAGGGGCCCACTGGAACTGTACTGTCTTGATGAACCAGCAGCATAGTTACCTTAGGACTTGAGTGAACAGTTTGTCCAATAACAAGTACAGGTGACAGGTCATAAAACTGCGCGTATCATCATCTAACCGTGCCTGCTGTTGGGATAGGACTGCGCACATTTTGGTTGTTTTGAACCAAAACACAGGCACTTACCATCGGCATTCGACACCACGCACTTCAGACTTCATGCCATATATACATCATTATATATACAGATATATATACGATACATGTATGCTATATATATATATATGCTATATATAGAACAACTTATGTAGCACATACATGTATATGCATGCAACATATGCTTTTCAATATATATAAAGTAATGCTTATGTAGCATATACATATAGTGAAACCCCATCAAAATGCGATCGTTGGAATCGATACTACAGTGTCAACGCGAAAACATCGATTGGGGTTCAGTTTGCTGAATTGTCTTTGAATTAAAGAATGGTGGGTCTATTGAATCGTCGCATGATATGCTAATTCGCATTAAATTTGGATGCATTATAACAGGCTTTCACTGTACATACAATCAAACTTACATAGCATATATATATACATATATATATATATATATATATGCATATATATATATGCAGCATATTTTCCTAAACATATACATACAAACTGTACATAGGAGTGGACAGTTTTCATAAAAGTGTACTAAACATAGCAGTGGACTGTACATAGATGTATCAAGTACAAAGGAGCAAACTGTACTAGTGGTGTACCGTACATCAGGAGTGTACAGTACATCGGAGTGTCCTGTATATAGGGGTGTACTCTTTATGAGGGTGTATACACTACATAAGGGTGCACTGTACATAGCAGGACACTGCACATGGAGGTATCATGTAAATAGGAGCAAACTTTATCTGGGGGTGTACTGTGCATTACATAGGCGTGTCCTGGACATAGGGGTGTACTTTTCACCACTGTGTATACACTACCGTCCTGTATACTGTGTGCCGTCCTGATAGGACATTATATGCTGCTAGGACGTAAAACAACAACAAACAAACACCACATATGGATGCACTGTACATATTCGTGCACTGTGCATAGGGGTGTACTGTTCATAATTGGTGTACTATTCATAAGTTAGTGTACTGTACAAGCTGATGTTCTGTAGGAGTGTATTCTTCATGAGGTTGTACGCACTGCATAGCAGTGCTATGTACATATGGTGTACTGTACATAGGGTGTACTGTACATAGGGTGTATTGTTCATAGGGTGTACCATTCATAGATGGTGTACTGACATAGTGCTATTCCGTACATCGGGGTGTACACAATATAAGGCCGTACACCACATAGGGATGTAATGCGCATAAGGATGTGCTGTTCGTAAGTGTAGTTCTGTTCACAAGGGGTGTTCTGTACATAGGGGTGTACACAATATAAGACCGTACACCACATAAGGATGTAATGTAGATAAGGATGTGCTCTTTGTAAGTTTAGTTCTGTTCACAAAGGGTGTTCTGTACATAGGGGTGTACACAATATAAGACCGTACACCACATAAGGATGTAATGTAGATAAGGATGTGATGTTTGTAAGTGTAGTTCTGTTTACAAGGGGTGTTCTGTACATAGGGGTGTACACAATATAAGACCGTTCACCACATAAGGATGTAATGTAGATAAGGATGTGCTGTTCGTAAGTGTAGTTCTGTTCACAAGGGGTGTTCTGTACATAGGGGTGTACACAATATAAGGCAGTACACCACATATGGATGTAATGTTCATAAGGATGTGCTGTTCGTAAGTGTTGTTCTGTTCACAAGGGGTGTTCTGTACATAGGGGTGTACACAATATAAGACCGTACACCACATAAGGATGTAATGTAGATAAGGATGTGCTGTTCGTAAGTGTAGTTCTGTTCACAAGGGGTGTTCTGTACATAGGGGTGTACACAATATAAGACCGTACACCACATAATGATGTAATGTAGATAAGGATGTGCTGTTTGTAAGTGTTGTTCTGTTCACAAGGGGTGTTCTGTACATTTGTACAGTGGACTAGTACACTGAACCCGGGCGTGTCCGTATGATGGGTGTGCTGCTTGGTACGTGGTGCGTGTTACGCAGTGCGTAGGTGGGGTGGGGTCTACAACCATCACGTGCTTCCGGTTGGAAACTGACTGGCCTGCGTCCCGGCCTGACTCTACCAGACGGGATGACAGAATGAGTTGAGCGTCCATCTCCCATTTTGGAAGATCCTGGGATTCTAACTCATGGTTTCGAACCCTGGTCGAGTCAAACTAATGACTTAACAATTGATACTTGTCACTTCCTAGCCAGCCATTCGGCATTATTCGGATAGGGAAAGGACTGGTTGGCTCAGTGTCAGGATAATGTGACTGAGTGGGGTATGAGGTCATGGTGCTGTTGGTTTGGCCTCCCAATGGGGTAGCACTATACAATTGCCATGAGTATGCACTGTCACAAGTCGGTGCCCAGCCTGATATGACCATGATTGTTGCCAGGATGTAAAACTCCAAGCAATCAACCGCCTCGACAGACCCCGCTCGTCTACAAGTTCCCAGTGAGAGTTAGCAGTCGGCGGTCGGGGTGGGGGTGGGGGTGGGGTGGGAGGGGGTGGGTGGGAGGAGCAATGTGTGTCTGTGTGGGCGTGGCCCCTAGCAGGCATGGAGGTGGGGTGGGGTGGGAGGGGACCCGCAGCAGGCTGCATCGGGTATAGGCTGATAACCAAGCGGGCTGCAACTTTCACCCGTCTCTGGCAGCTGCCTTACAAAGTCAAATATCAGGGGTGAGTCGTAGTAAGCTTGGGGTGGCGGGTGGCCTAGTGAGAGGCGGACCAGGGAAATTCACACCCCGACAGGACCATACAATAGGGCCAGCACTGCCCCCATCTCCTGCTCCTCCCCCTATCCCCCTCCCCCGCCCTGCATACTGCCATCTCATGCCTGCCGTCCAATGTGTGATAATCTACCGGAGTTGCTGGCAATTTCTTCTCCGAGTACACTCTTTTAAACCGGACGCTGTGGCCGAATCGGTAGAGCGCAAGCCTCCCGTGTGAGAGGTCGGGAGTTAGATTCCCGGTCGAGTCAACCCAATACTTACAAAATTGATACTTGTCGATTACTTCCTTGGCACTCAGCATTAATAGGATAGGGTAAGGACTGGTTAGCTCAGTATCAGGATAATGTGATAGTGGGATATGGGGTCATCGTGCTGGCGACCTGGTCTCCCAGTGGGGCAACAGTATGAGTGTGCACTGCCACGAGGCAGTGCCCGTCCTAATATGACTATAGATGTTGCCAGAACCTAAAACTCCAATCACCACCCAACCAACATGTGTGGTTCTTCAATATGTCGATGTCTCCTGGGATTCTAACTCATGAGGAGTCGTGTAGAGGTGCTTGATCCGATGTTTTTTTTAATATTTTGAGATAGGTACACTAGGTTGATCACTATGATCTATTTTACTTTTTTGGTGTGTTTCTTTGTTGCAGCATTATATCCTGGCAACATAAGTTATATCAGGATGATGTTTGAAGTAGCTGCTGTTATGAATGTCCAACTTTGGAAATATTAAAGGTGCAGGAGATGTTACATTAATTTTGGCATGCACATCAAAATACTATGCACCGTAGACTTCAGGGCCCATATCTATGAGCCAGGGTTAGCGGTTGTAACCCGGGGTTGTGCGGATTTCCCGGGTTAGTGGCAAAAAATGCGTATGTATGTGTCGGGGTTAAACTAACTCGATGAGGTTAAAGTCGCCTGCACTAACACCATGCAAAAGGAGGGTTAAAGGTGGGGTTAGGCACCGATTATGGCCAAATCTATTCAATGCGATCATATTTAACAGAATTACATACGCAATAAGTGAAATTTTATCAATTTAACCCTAAATTCGAACCCTCCTTAAGGCTACCGCCGCATTGGTGGCGATATTAATAGTTATATTTTCGAATCGGCGAAGGTACAGTCAACAAACCGCCGCCGCCGCCAGTATGGAAAGTGACGTCGATGCGGCGGCGGTGGCAATTTGTTTACTTTACGTTCGTTGATTCGAAAATATAACTATTAATATCGCCGCCAATGCGGCGGTAGCCTTAAGGAGGGTTCGAATTTAGGGTTAAATTGATAAAATTTCACTTATTGCTTATGTAATTCTGTTAAATATGATAGCATTTAATATATTTGAGCCTAATATATGGCTACAAACGCAGAGGGATTTCCCAAATCTATAAATAACTGAAACGTTAGCTAACTCGGGCGCGTTTTGGTCACATACATCCCCCGTGACACATTTGGAACTCTGCGGTTAGCTAACCCGGCACCCTCCTTTAACCCTGGTCCGGTTAAAAATTGGCTCATACATATGGGCCCAGCAGTAACAAGGACTGTTATATTGACTTAGTATTCCTTCCTATATACCAACAAAAGCTTAATGAGAAGCACACAATGCATCTTCAGTGTTGTTGAAAGAACAAACAACAACTTCTACTTATTTGAAGCTGCATATTCCGATGAAAACATCACATTTTCAAAACCAAAGGAATTATCTAGATTTGATTCTACATATCTAGCTTTTATACTGATGCACATATTAAACATTTGATACCACATAGAAGGGAACTCTGGGACAATTTAATATATCGTGTAACTGCAGAATCCTCTGGTGTCAGAGTCTTGGCAAGCTAGCCAACATTAATTTTGTATGGTTGCACTTCAAATATCTAAAAAGTTAGTGATTTTAAATCAAACTTAGTTCAAACTAATGTAAGGTAGATAAGAATGATCAACCTCATATATTTATCTCAGAAAAATGAAAGAAAGTCAAAACCAAGGGAAATTTCCAAGAAAACCAAATCTACCAATATATACAATTTCTCAAAAATTAAATGCTCCCCGCTTAATCAATGAATGTATCAACAAAAACAATAAAACTTATTTCTGTTTTTAAAAAAAACGACAACAAAAAAGATAAAAACATGCTAATACTAGTAATAGCGCCGTCGATGAAGTGGCTATATTTAGGCTGCAAGCAAATGACAGAAACTCATCGGACTATGCAACTTTGACAACAGAAGAAGAAACAAAGAGAGAGAAAACACTGCTTTCTTATTGGCCTCCACATACGGGCAGACTTCAGCCTACCGGCCGGCCACCAGCCAGAGGCAGATCGACATACTTGGACAGGGGCCCAAATCCTCCACAACACAAGGAAGGTGAATGCCAGCTCCAGTTTCTCAAACACTTCCCTTTGCGCTTCTGTCTAGACTAATCCACATTCCAAAGAAGCAAATGTTCACACGCGCCGTCGAGCCGTCCCGCGTTAACTGTGTGGTGTCTTCTTAGCGCTGCGTCCGTTGTAGTGAAGATTATAATGTACAGGTGTTGTTTTGGGGGTTTTTCTTTTATTGGGGGAGGGGGGTCATAAAGAAGGGTTATGTATCGGATTGGATTGTTTGTTGTCTGCAAATGTGGGTAAGTCCTGTTACTAACGTTGGTCTACCGAGAGGGAGTGGGGAAGGGAGGTGGGAGGGGGGGGGGGGGGAGGAGGAGGGAGAAGTGGTGAAAGAGAGAGGATGGGGAAGCAGGAGGAAGAGTGGGGAGAGGAAGGGGAGGGGAGAGGGGAAGAGGGGAAGAGGAGGAGGGGTAGTAGGGGGAAGGGGAGAGAGGAGGGGAAGAGGAGGAGGAGGGTAGTAGTGGGAAGGAGAGAGAGGAGGGGAAAGAGGGGGGGAAGAGGAATAGCAGGTAGTAGGGGGAGGGGAGAGAGGAGGGGAAGAGGAGGGCAAGAGGAGGAGGTAGTAGGGGAAGGGGAGAGAGGAGGGTAGGAGAGGGGAGCAAGAGCGGGAGGGTTAGAGTAGGGAGGAGGGGGAGAGAAGAGGGGCAGGAGAGGGAAAGGTAGGAGGGGAGCGGGAGAGAGAGGGGGGAGGTAGGAGGGGATAGAGAATGGGGAAGAGAAAGGAGAGATACGAGGGGGAAGGGGATATAGGAGAGGGGGAGGAGTAGGGAGAAAGGAAAAGAGGAGGGTGAGGACGGAGAAGAGGAAAGAGAGATAGGAGGGGTAGGCGGAGAGGAGGGCGAGAAGGAGGGGGGGGGGGGGTTGGAGGGGGAAGGGGAGAGAGGTGTGGTGCAAAAGTGGGGAGGTAGGAAGGGGATGGGGATACAGGAGGAGAGGTATGAGGGGAAGGGGAGGGGGAATTTGGAGGGGGAAGGGGGACGAGGGAAGGGGGAGAGGGAAGCAGGAGAGGGAAGGGGAAACGGAAGGGGGAGAGGGAAGGGAGGAGGGAAGGGGAAGAGGGAACGGGGAGAGGGACCACCGACGAGTTGAAATCGACCAGTTTTAGAAGGTAAAATTTAGTTGACTGTACATAACATTGACTGTGACGAATTGTGAACGTTAAATTGTTAAAAAATTACAAATTGATGGATTATAACCGACATGTTGATACTGTATAGAAGACTACGACTTTATAAATTAACTACGGATGGGTTTCATTGACATTATAGATAATACTGTACAATAACATTGTGACTAGAACTTTATAAACTGAATTGAATATAACTGTCGACTAGAAGTTGTTTTGACTATGACGATAGTTAATTATAACGTTATCGACTAGTGCTAAATATTTTATTATAGATAATACTGTGGACTAGTAGTCTTTTTGACTTAAAAGTGCGACTACGACATTTATTTCTATTCGAAATTGAAAATATTGCATTTCGGTAGTTATTATAATAAAACGTTAGTGGTTTTAGTATATACTATATAGTGTTAATTACAAAATTTGAGAGGACTGAAGGACATCGACTGGTTAGTTTTATAGTGTGTAGGTAGTGTTATTTTTCTGCTATTGAATTGTCATTCTTTTCATCATAGTTTAAAATGATTTGAAATTGTTTTGTCGACGACTTTTTCCGACAGAAAGTGTCAATTCTTAAAGAAACATTAGTCTTTGACATTGGTATTACTGTAATGTGCCATATCTGAAGCCTTGTGTCACCAGTAGAAATTGTTTCCATTCGGACTACTTTTGGTAATTTACTTTAACCATGAGGTGAATGAGAGCGTAGTAATACACTACAAAGAAGACTTTTTACTTTTCTCCTACATTACAGGCATATTTCTTTGGTTGGATACAATTCTTTACTTTATTTCTACCGGACGACGACTGTACACAGTGATGACACCCTGAACATGCATGGCAACCACTGCTGACCGGATGGGGGTGAGTTAGGGAGGGACGTCGGGGGAGTTGTGGGGTGAGGTGTGGGTGCTTTGGGTGTATGGGGGTGAGGAGGGGGGGGGGTGAGCTGGAGGGTGTTTGTTTTGATAGAGAATTGTGGGAAGGTGGAGGTGTTGGATGACTTGGGGTGTGTTGGGTGAGGTGGAGTGTGTTGGGCAAATTGAGGGTGTTTGGTGAATTGGGGAGAGGGTATTGTGGGAGATAGAGGTTTTTGTAGTGAGGTCAGGGTGTTGGGTGAATTGGGGAGGGGGTATTGTTTGAGAGTCAGAGTGTTGGGTGAATTGGAGAGGGGTATTGCGTAAAGACGAAGGTGTTGTTTGAGATAGAGCTGGGTGTGGGGGTGGGGGTGTCAGTGTGCGGAGTGGAGGCATGTTTTAGAGGAGTGTGGTGTGTTAGGGAGTGTGTGTCAGTGAGGGACTGTAGGCGTGTCAGTGGGGGGGGGGGGTGCAGAGTGTGTGTCAGTTTGGGACTGTCGGTGTGTTAGAGGGGTGTATGCAAAGTGTGTGTCAGTGTGGGACTGTAGGTGTGTTAGAGGGGTGTGTGCAGAGTGTGTGTCAGTGTGGGACTGTAGCCGTGGCAGCAGGGTGTGTGAGTGTGTGTCAGTGTGGGGGACAGTAGGCATGTTTTATATATGTGTGTGTGGGAGTGTGTCTCAGTGGGGACTGTAGGTGTGCTAGAGGTGTGTGTGTCAGTAGGGGACTGTAGGCACTTTAGAGGGATGTGTGTGTCAGTGGGGGACTGTAGGCATGTTAGAGGGGTGTGTGTGTCAGTGGGGGACTGTGGGCATGTTAGAGGTGCGTCTGTGTCAGTGGGGGATTGTAGGTGTGTTAGAGGTGTGTGTGTCAGTGGGGGACTGTAGGCATGTTAGAGGTGTGTGTGTGTCAGTGGGGGATTGTAGGTGTGTTAGAGGGGTGTGTGTGTCAGTGGGGGAATGTAGGTGTGTTAGAGGTGTGTGTGTGTCAGTGGAGGACTGTATGCATGTTAGAGGGGTGTGTCAGTGGCGGACTGTAGGCATGTTAGAGGGGTGTGTGTGTCAGTGGGGAGCTGTAGGCATGTTAGAGGGGGGGTGTCAGTGGGGGATTGTAGGCATGTTAGAGGGGGGTGTCAGTGGGGGACTGTACATGTGTAAGAGGGGTGTGTGTGTCAGTGGGGGGCTGTAGGCGTGTTAGAGGGGTGTGCGTATCAGTGGAGGACTGTAGGTGTGTAAGAGGGGTGTGTGTGTCAGTGAGGGACTGTATGCGTGTTAGAGGTGTGTGTGTGTCAGTGGGAGACTGTAGGTGTGTAAGAGGGGTGTGTGTGTCAGTGGGGAACTGTATGCGTGTTAAAGGTGTGTGTGTGTCAGTGGGAGACTGTAGGTGTGTAAGAGGGGTGTGTGTGTCAGTGGGGGACTGTATGCGTGTTAAAGGTGTGTGTGTGTCAGTGGGAGACTGTAGGTGTGTAAGAGGGGTGTGTGTGTCAGTGGTGGACTGTAGGTGTGTAAGAGGTGTGTGTGTGTCAGTGGGGGACTGTATTCGTGTTAGAGGTGCGTGTGTGTCAGTGGGGGACTGTAGGCGTATAAGAGGGGTGTGTGTGTCAGTGGGGGACTGTAGGTGTGTAAGAGGGGTGTGTGTGTCAGTGGGGGACTGTATGCGTGTTAGAGGTGTGTGTGTGTCAGTGGGGGACTGTAGGTGTGTAAGAGGGGTGTGTGTGTCAGTGGGGGACTGTATTCGTGTTAGAGGTGCGTGTGTGTCAGTGGGGGACTGTAGGCGTATAAGAGGGGTGTGTGTGTCAGTGGGGGACGGTAGGTGTGTAAGAGGGGTGTGTGTGTCAGTGGGGGACTGTATGCTTGTTAGAGGTGTGTGTGTGTCAGTGGGGGACTGTAGGTGTGTAAGAGGGGTGTGTGTGTCATTGGGGGACTGTAGGCATATAAGAGGGGTGTGTGTGTCAGTGGGGGATGGTAGGCGTATAAGAGGGGTGTGTGTGTCAGTGGGGGACTGTAGGCGTGTTAGAGGGGTGGGTGTGTCAGTGTGGGACTGGAGGCATGTTAGAGGGGTGTGTGTGTCAGTGGGGGACTGTAGACATGTTAGAGGTGTGTGTGTGTCAGTGGGGGACTATAGGCGCGCTGTTGAGCATGCTGTGTGTGAGCTGGGTGCAGTGGCGCGGTGGCTGTGTGTTAGGCAGTGTTGATGACACTTGGCCGGCCCGGTGCCCGGCGACACGGTGTGTGACAGGCAGTGATCCGGCCGACAGCCCGCCACCAGCCCCGTCCTATTGCTCCCACCGCGTGAGGCGACAACCCGGCCCGCCCTGAACGATGAGCCACCACCAGGGTTCGTGGCGTCATATTAGACCTAGAGATAAGCGCACAGATTGGCAATCAGTTGGGCAGAGGAGCGGCGGGGTGGGTGTGTGTGGTGGGGGGGGGGTGATGTTGTGATCGGCAGGTGGGATCCGAAAGGCAACGCTCAGCCGGCAAATGACACAGATATATATATATATATACTATGTTATATATAGCAAGCGGAACTGTGGAAGCTTGTGCACCAAGGTGGTGCTGTGAGGTGACTGTGAGGTGAGCGGATGTTATTGCAGAAGGTATATATCTGGTGGTGGAGGAAGTGGTGGTGGTAGTGGTGGATGAAGTGTGGGTATTGGAGGGGGGGTGGAGGTGGTAGTGGTAGTGTGGTGCTGGTGGGTGGTGGTGGTGGTGGGTGGTGGTGGTGGTGGGTGGTGGTGGTGGAGGTGGTGGTAGAGGTGGTGCTGATAGAAGTGGTGGTAGAGTTGATGGTGGTGGATGTGGTGGAGGCAGTGGTGGTGGAGGTGGTAGAAGTGGTGGTAGTGGAGGTGGTGGAGGTTGTGGATGTGGTGATGGTTGGTGTGGTGGTTGTGGAGGTAGAGGTGGTGGTGGTGGTGGCGGAGGTGGTGGAGGTGATAGTGGTTGGGTGGTGGAGGTGGAGGTGGTGGTGGTTGTGGATGTGGTGATGGTTGGTGTGGTGCTTGTCGAGGTAGAGGTGGTGGTGGTGGTGGCAGAGGTGGTGGAGGTGATAGTGGTTGGGTGGTGGAGGTGGAGGTGGTGGTGGTTGTGGATGCGGTGGTGGTTGGTGTGGTGGTTATGGAGGTAGAGGTGGTGGTGGTGGTGGTGGTGGAGGTGGTGGAAGTAGAGGTTGGATGTGGTGGCGGTGGAAGCGGTTGTTGGGATGGAGGTGGTGGTGGTTTGGGTGGTGGTGGAGGTGATGTTAGTGGTGTGGGTGGTTGTGGTGATGGAGGTAGAGGTGGTGGTGGTGGTTGTGGAGGTAGATGTGGTGGTGGTGGTTGTGGTTGTGATGGTGGTGTGGTGGTGTTTGTGGAGGTAGATGTGGTAGTGGTTGTGGTGGTGGAGGTAGAGGTCGTGGTGGTGGTGTTTGTGGAGGTAGATGTGGTAGTGGTTATGATTGTGTTTGTGGAGGTAGATGTGGTAGTGGCTTTGGTGGTGGAGGTAGAGGTGGTGGTGGTGATGTGGGCTGCAACTGAACCAACGAACTCAGCTTGGAAGGATGTATGAGTTGGTGTGGGATACGGAAGGTGTGGACGGGTAGAGAGGTGGTGGATGGGGCTAGGTGTGCGCGGTGAGGGGACGAGGTGGGTGGGTGGGGCTGCTACAGTGCTGCTTCAGTGCTAGGGGGGGGGTACTGATCGTTGGGAGGCTGTTTCTTAACCCACTAGCACCGCCACCCACCCACCCACTCACCCACTCATCTACTTACCCACCCACTCACACACCCTACCACCACCGCGCCACAAACGCTGCCGTCCTCGACACCAGCGTGCAGCACCAGTTGTCGGGCGTTGAGGGGGCCGAGTAGCTCTTGCACCGCTCCGTCTTGCTCGTTGGCTGCCGCTCCTCTCACAGTGGCCATCTCCACAGTAGCCCCGGGTACTGCCGCCGTGGGAATTCTGGGGAATTTACTTTCGATCCCGGGGCTGAGTCTAGAAGAAGGTAGGTCACCGCAGCAACGTCCTAGTGTCAGAGACTGTGAATGGATACGTTTCTATTACTGAACGAAGCAATCAGGAGGAAACTCTCAGTGCCCGTCATCGTGCACGCCGCCCGGATCACACACAGCTGGTGGGGAGAGAGAGGAGAGAGGAGAGAGAGGAGAAAGGAGAGAGAGGAGAGAGGGGAGAGAGAGGAGAGGAGAGAACGGGGAGAGAGAGGAGAGAGAGGAGAGAGAGAGGAGGAGAGGGGAGAGGGGAGAGAGGAGAGGAGAGAGCAGGGAGAGAGAGAGGAGAGAGAGAGGAGAGAGAGGAGAGAGAGGGGAGAGGGGAGAGAGAGAGGAGAGAGAGGAGAGAAAGTAGAAAAGGGAGAGAGGGGAGAGAGAGGAGAGGGGAGAGAGAGGGGAGAGAGGAGAGCGAGCAGAGAGGGGAGAGAGAGGAGAGACAGGAGAGATAGGATAGACAGGAGAGAGAGGATAGAGAGCAGAGGGCGGGTGGGGTGGGGCTTCGGTGACATCTCCAGTAGCAGGCCTTGCTACTTCGTGGGTTGTAGGCAGTGTGGTGCTACAATCATATGTGGGTTGGGGGTGGGGGAGGGAATTGTACTGGGTTATTATATATCCATGCAGGTATTACATCTAGGTACAGAGTAGCATTCACCGCACACTCAGGGTCATCCTGTTATATAATTCACAGGTAAGGCACATGAATGATAATTGATAATAATTGAGATGCAGATGTGTGTCTGTCTGGAAGGTTGGGTCTGACAGGGTTGTCCTTATTCACTGAACATCACCTCTCACTCTCTGTTAAGGCACATTAATGATAATTGATAATTGAGCGAGCATGTCATTACTGGTGTGTCTATCTGGAAGGCTGAGTGGGAAAGCCTTGTCCTTATTCACTGAACAACACCCCCTCCTTCTCATGTAAGGCACATTAATGATAATTGATAATGGAGATATCATGTCATTACTGGTGTGTCTAGCTGGAAGGCTGAGTGGGACAGCCTTGTCCTTATTCACTGAACAACACCTTCTTCACCTCTTGCTACCTTGTCCCTACCCCTACCCCTCCACACCTCCCGAGGGTTTGGATAGTGAAGATAAGGCTTCGCCCCGTGGCAACAAGAGTCGTGGTGAGCATTTCAGAGCAGTTCAGAGCAGCTCCCCCCCCTGCGCAGCCAGCCAGCTAGCCGCCTGTGACCAGGGCTGAGGTATGTGAGCTATTCACTCACTAAGGAGCTACTGGTTCACACCTGATCAGGCCTGGTCACCTCACAGAACCGCCTGCCAGCCTGCCTCACCAGCCTGCCTCACCAGACTGCTTCACCAGCATGCCTCACCAGCCGAGAGCTGCTGGGACGCGAGCTGTTTAGAACTGGTGAGAAGTGTCCAGAAGGAGGCTAGCGCTGAGTGCGAGTAGACGAGCGTTTTGGTTGTACGGTGTGGAGCCCAGTATGAGGGGAAAGCATTGTCTTACCAGACACGTTGCCACCACATCAGTGTAAGGCCGCATCAACTCTGTGTAAGTAGATCACTTTTACACGTAAAGCAGCACCTCCTGGGGGCAGTGACTGCACAAGGTGCGCACTGGTGGTGAAGGAGGATCCACAAATAGCACTGGTATTCATATATCTATATATTTGCATTTATATATATATGTATGTATATATACATATAATATATATATGGGTTATTCTCCAAAACTGGGCACCACATATTTGGTCTCCACGTTACGATGCTGATAATTAGGTCTTTGTTTTATTGATAGCAAGTCAAATAATTATTGTTGCCTCTGTCTATTAGGTATGCATATATGCATGCACGGCTTATTTTCACTTGACAGCTACTCCGGTTCTTCCAGAGTTCCTTTAACATAATTAGGGAGATGCTCTGTCCTTTGTGCTGGTCCATGCACCACAGTGAAAACGCAGATACGGGTGACACAAAAAAGCAGCACTGCACATACAAAATAATGATGCAGTGGAACAGGTACATCTGATGCGCCAGTATTTAGAGCATCATTCCCAACACTCACACTATACTGGAGAAACCAATCACACCTGCAAACAGCATTAAAAGAAAGGCTTTGCATATATATGCATATATGCAAATTTCCAGTGCGCGTGTGACAGTATTCACGGCAGTGGTAGCAGTGGGGGGGTGGGGGCGCCACCTGTCCCACCGTGAAGAGGGGGTCGCCCATAAAGTAGTACACAACATAAGCCAAATAAAGAATATTCCCTTACGTGACTTTATACTCGCATACATTTTATACATCACATATATACATTATTATATGCATATATACATCCATGCATAACGCAACCGTAACAACATTTGGGGTAATGAATGCGTTTTGAATGCGGGTATGCAGGTATTGCAATACCTCAGGGAGTTTGACGCCCCTGCCCTGCAGAGTTGTAAACCACTGCCTTGTGGTACAGGTTCTTGACAGAACCGAAGGCTAAGGGAGCAAACCCTGAACAGAAAACCATGTCACTGTGGCAGCATCAAGGGCAGTTGATGTATAGAACTCCCAACATCTCCCGACCAGCCACTGCAGGGACAAATAGTTTTGCGCCTGTCTGGACATGTTCTTCCCAGTGTGAAACCTCTACTTGCACCCCGAGAGAGTGCCGCTGGTAACTTGCAAAAGCCAGCAGCACTTCAACACTTTTGCAGGCAGCTTTGATGAAATGTACTTAGCTAAATGGAGAGCGGCAGTCAAGTAATGAAAGCAGTCTTTGTCGCATCGCGACTGACAGCATGATGATGACATGATGAATGCGTATTGAATGCGTATGCTACACTGGGTCAATTATCAGCCAATGTGTGGCTATTCTCTCCACATGAAGCTTAGTGTATTATTACTGTATTATTTATGATGTTACTAACGAATAAGATCCTCCCACCATTGTGTATTCCCGGTTCTCATATTAATATAATGACCTGACTTTGTGAACTAGAGATTCAGAGCAGGATTGTATTTTGTGTCTTCAAAGTACAACTCTGCGTCCGACCAGCTCAATGTTGTCCAGACCTAACGAGTTTGGAAATTAACAAATTGTTTGTACATGACAAGGTCGATCATAGAATTGAACTACGATGACTTCGCATTGAGATCTTTGAATTGATAATACATGATGGTTTAATGAATGGTTTTGTGTCTGGAGATTCAGAATACAGTATAACCCCGTTAAACCAAACTTGAAGGGTCCCTAGATATTTGTTTGGATTAACCGATCATTGGCTTAACCAAGCTTTGGCTTTGACTTTGACTTGGCTTTGGCAAAAGGGCGGGTGCATTATGAATGTAATATACAATGTATGTGGACACTTTGATTATTGTTTTTTTTTATATACAATATAACTCCATTAAACCAAGATCGGTTAATCCAAACTTTTTTCAGAGGCCTGGCAAAATACTACCATTTATCATATAAAGAAGTTGGTGTGAGTCTCAGATGACCTTATAACCACATGAAAGTTTGGTTTAACTGTACTGGAAGTGGCCTGGGGCCTGACATTTCATTTGAATTAACTGATAATTTGGATTAAACAACTTTGGCTTAACCAACTTTTTTATATGATAAATGGTAGTATTTTGCCAGGCCGCCAAATAAAGTGTGGATTAACCGATCGTTTAATTTAACCGAGCTTGGTTTAACAGGGTTGTACTGTACATGTATTTGCTAATCTAATGAGTGGCTTTGTGACCTAGATATTTACAATACATGTATATATATGTTAATCTGATGATTGGTTTTGCGATCTAGAGATTCATAACTTCACTTTATGATCCATAGGTTCGGTATAATGCTAATCCAGTGAGTGGCTTTGTGACATATAGGTTCACAATATATGCTAATCTAATGATTGGTTTTGTGATCTAGAGATTCATATCTTGACTTTATAATGTATAGCTTCGGTATAATGCTAATCCAATGACTGTCTTTGAGATCTACAGATTCAGACTATAAGTACACAATCATCTAGTGATTTCGCTTTGTGAGATATGGGTTCACAATACATGCTAATCAATTAGCTTTGTGATCGAGAGACACCATATTAAATGGCAATCTAATCGCTTAACTTTGTGATCCATAGATTCAAAATATATCTACATGCTAATCAAATGACTGACTTTGTGACATATAGATTCACAATACATGCTAACCAAATGGCTAGCTTAGTGATCTTGATTCACCACAATAAATTCCAGTCTAATTGATTAACTTTGTGATATATAGATTCGCAATGCATGCCGACAGACACAAGTAGACACCTTCATCCACCCCAACTCACCCATTCCCCACCCACCCACCCACCCATCCACCCACTGCTCACAATGCTGGTTTCCTCAGTTGCTCACGAGTTGCTCGTCAATGGGGAGCCCTCCACTGCCCACTGAACTGCTCACTGATGTGCTCAGCCCTGTATAGCCCTGCTGACATGAACGTCTGATTAGTGACGTCCTCCCATCATTGTGATGACAGTACTGCGGGGAAGGGGTGGGGGTGAGGTGGGGGGGGGGGTGAGCAGTATCTATGTACACCGACAAACACATACTCAAACACGCTAAACGCCCTGTGACACTGAGCTGCTCAGAGCCGCATAACTCAGCGAATAGCGAACCATATCTCATCGTATACCTGCAGCGCCTTACAACCTTTGACTGGCGGAGCATTCTCTCTACCCCCAATTCTTCGCCATAAATTAGAAAATCTCTCTAACTATACCCCCACACCCCAAACTAACCCCCTAAACCCTACCTCTCGCAACTACCCCCCCAATCTCTCTCTCTAACCCCGACCCCAGCTAAGCCTCTCTATCTAAACTCACCTGTCCTCTCTACCCTAATCTAAAGTCTCTCGTAATCTCGCCGACGACCAACCCCACCCCAACCCAGCCCCTACCTCACACCCCCCCCCCACCCCCCCCAACCCCCCCCCCCACCCCCCCCCCCGCTCCCCCCCCCCCTACCCCCTCCTAATCCACCCCCCCACCGCCCCCCCCCGAACCAAACCATACCCCCCCCCCACCCCCCCCCCTTACACACACCCACCTCTTGCCTCCCTGTGGTTAATTAGATTAGGGTTCGACGGCTAACTGGTGGGTAAACATGTATATATTGTCTATGGTCCTGATTCATTCAAGTCTACTCCTGATAGGTTATTCGATATTTTAAGCAGTTCTTTCTTGTTAGTGAGACATGAGTTATACCCACCTGACCTATATATATATAAGTATGTGTATATATATGTATATCTATATGTATGTATATTTATATGTATATCTAGGTGTATACCTATAGTTAGAACTATATGTATATGTCTTATCTATATATATGTCTATATGTATATTCATATAAATATGTGTATATCTATATGTATGTCTATATGGAAATCCCTATGTATGTGTGTATATTTGTAGATCTCTATAGATATATGTATATTTATATGTATATATAGATGCATACTTATATTTATAACTACATGTGTATGTCTTATAAATATGTATATATGTACGTATATATATATGTGTATGTATATCTATATGCATATCTATATGTATCTGTATATATATATGTATATCTATATGTATATGTGTATGTATATCTAGGTGCATACCTATATTTATATCGATATCTATCCATATGTGTGTCTATATGTATATCTATATGTGTATGTGTATATTTGTATGTATATCCAAATGTATACTTATATTTATAACTATATGTATATATGTCTTAGCTATATGTCTATCTATATGTATATCTATATGTATATCGATATGTATATGTCTTAGCCATATGTCTATCTATATGTATATCTATATGTATATCGATATGTATATCTGTATGTATATATGTCTTAGCTATATGTCTATCTATATGTATATCTATATGTATATCGATATGTATATGCATAATGTGAGGTACGAAGTATGTATGCAAACATTATTCATGTTTCCCTCGTGCGCATTTAACTCGCTGATGATACCTACCAAGTGTGAGAGCTGCTGTCTCTCAAAATTGCATGTTTGTTTGTTGTGGTTTTATGTGCTGGCAACATCTCAGGGTCACACCAGGACAGGGAATTGTCCAGTGATGTCCTGTATGTAGGAGATGTAATGAGATGTGTGCCATCTAGCACCGTGCTGACATTGATAAGAGCAGTCCAGTGCTTCTACAGCAGTGCGCAGATGTGGTCAGCGTCTAACCAAACACAAAATCGCAACGCTGGCTGCCTGAACACACCGGGGTCTTTGCTCTGAGTGTCAGTGGACACTCAGCTCCTTTGATCTCTGGACTTCCTCTGCCTTTCCGCCCCGGGGCGACATGCGCGAGGATACCTTATGACAAGTGCACAACATGGTGGCTAAGAAACCGTGTGGCTGCCCTGTATTTAGGAGGTGTAATGGGATGTGTGCCATCTAGCGTTGTGCTGATCAGGGCAGCCCGATGCTTCTTCACTGGTGCTGCCTGTATGTAGGAGGTGCAACGGGACACATGCCATCTAGCATTGCAGTGATCAGGGCAGTCCAGTGCTTCTACAGCAGTGCGCAGATGTGGTCTGCCTCTAACCAACACCTAGTCGTTACACCGGCATCCTGAACACACCGGGGTCTTTGCTCTGAGCGCTGGCGGAAACTCGGCTCCTTTGATCACCGGACTTCCTCTGCCTTTCCGCCCTGGGTGACATGCGTGCGGATACGTTACGACAAGTGAACAACACGGTGGCTAGGGAACCAGGTGGCTAAGGAACCAGGTGGCTAAGGAACCAGGTGGCTGGCTACTTATTACCTCTACTTCCTGCCGGATTACCAACGCAGCGTGACGGGGAATGCCCTTAACGGAAACCGAAACGCAACCGGAAACGGGAACGGAATGGAACCAGAGGCGGAAACGGAAACGGAAACGCAACCGGAAACGCAAACGTCGGCCCTCCCCCCTTACAGTGGCGGCCGAGACAATGTTTCCAAGCATCTGAGTGCTGAGTGCCCCGAAACAAAAATTGTAATTACAAAAAAATCTTTTTTAAGAAGATTCTCGCCAAATAAGTTGGTGTTTCGTCATACAGGACTGGATTGATCAAATTGGACACTTACTTACACTATGTGATTTTATTCCTGAGGATATGATAGGAATAACGAGGACACGCTTGTGAATGGATGGTCTACCTGCGACACATCGATATTGCATCACAAAAACATGGCGGATTACACGAGCGTTTGTCGACTGTCCCCAGGTGTATTAGGTTTGTGTTCTTTTGTTGCCGCGAAACAACTTGGTTTGATAGGCTGGTAACCAGTCTGGCGAACCAGCCTTACTTAGACCCTAGGGTTTGGCAACTTCAGTGTTACCGAGTCTGGAACCACCAAATCCGTGCAAGAGGAATGCCAGACATGAACTGAAGCTGATTGTGGGTGTGACAGACGGTACGTGACAGACAGTACGTGATAGACGGTACGTGTCGGACGGTGGGTGAGAACGATAGGTGAGGTCGGTAGATATGGATGCTAGATGTGGACATGAGGCGACAGTGACTGACAGCAGACACCCATCTCGCCCCACCCCCCACCCCTGGTGGAGAAGAGCATGGTGGTGGCGCCACCTATGGAGTACCTACACCCGTGGGAATACAGCTGACGGTGGGCTTCCGACACAGCAAGCTGCCCCGCTGGTGCTGCTGGTGCCGGTGCTGATGGTGTGCTGCTGGTGCTGGTGCTGCTGGTGCTGGTGCTTCTGGTGCTGGTGCTGCTGGTGCTGCTGGTGGCGGTGCTGCTGGTGTGCTGCTGGTGTGCTGCTGGTGCTGGTGCTTCTGGTGCTGGTGCTACTGGTGCTGCTGGTGCTGCTGGTGCTGGTGTTGGTGCTGGTGCTGCTGATGGTGATGCCGCTGCTATGGTGGTTCTGCTGGTGCTGTCGCTGGTGCTGGTGCTGCTGCTGGTGCTGCCGCTGGTGCTGCCGCTGGTGCTACCGCTGGTGCTGCCGCTGGTGCTGCTGCTGGTACCGCTATTGCTGCTTCCGTGGTGCTGTTGTTGGTGATGCTAGTGCTGCTGCTGCAGCCGCTGCTGGTGCTGCCACTGCTGGTGCTGCCACTGCTGGTGCTGCTACTGCTGGTGCTGCCACTGGTGATGTCGCTGGTGCTGCCGATGGTGCTGCGGGTGCTGCTGCTGGTGCTGTTGGTGTTGCTACTGGTGTTGCCGCTGGTGCTACTGGTGCTGCGGTTGGTGCTGCTGGTGTTGCCACTTCTGCTGCCGCTTCTGCTGCCGCTTCTGCTGCCGCTTCTGCTGCCGCTTCTGCTGCTCTTCTGCTGCCGCTGGTACTGCTGATGCTGGTGCTGCTGCCGGTGATGCTTCTGCTGCTGCTACTACTAGTGCTTCTGCTGGTGCTGCTGCTGGTGCAGCCACTGGTGCTGCTGGTGCTGCCGCTTCTGCTGCCGCTGGTGATGCCCCTGGTGCTGGCGGTGCTGGTGGTCCTGCTGCCGCCACTGCTGCTGGTGCTGGTGCTGCCGCTGGTGCTGCCGCTGGTGCTGCCGCTGGTGCTGCCGCTGGTGGTGTTGGTTATCCTGGTGCCGCCGCTGATGCTGGTGCTGCAACTGCTGCTGGTCCTGCCGCTGCTGCTAGTGCTGGTGCTTGTGCTGCTGCTGGTGCTGCTGGTGCCGCAGGTGCCGCTGCTGGGTGCCGATATACCTCCTTCCGCCGCCAGTGGTATATAGGACGGGCCGCTGCGGCACTGGACACCATACCTGTTTGCCCACGCGGTAAATACTGCAGGGCAGGCGGCGCGACAGCAGAATGAGAAGCGTCCTCCTTACCTCCCCGGCCTGGGGGCCGGGGGCCGGGGGCCGAGGGCCGAGGGCCGGGGGCCGGGGGCTGGGGGCGGGGGGCAGGGGGCCCAGCTGTCTGGCGCCATGTGTGTGCGCTCTGTGTATACACGCCGTATACACAGGGTGATGCAAGCTGGCACCCCTCTAGAATATGTAGCTATATATATATATATATAATATATATATATATAATATATATATAAGAGTAGACACCAGTATCATCCGCCACTGACAAGCAAATTAGTTTTAATTGGAAACTATAATTAACAATTAGCAAGGATCAAGATGGTACACACAGACGCAAGCACCGCAAAACTCTTACCCATTGGCTTATGCAGTAATTGACTCAGTATTCCCTTCTATACATGTCAACAAGTGCTTAATAAGTGCACTAGTATGTATCTGAGTTAGATATGTAGAATCAAATCTAGGTGAGCACTTAGGTTTTGAAAATGTAATGTTTTATCGGACTATGCAACTTTAATCAAAAGATCGGCATTTGCGAACTCGGACAAAAATTAACTAAGATTACCATCGATAACGGCACCCACTCACCATTAGTAGCAAATTTGACCTAATTTATTGTCCTTACATTAGTCTCTACGTGTGTTTTAACTTAAAGTTTAAGCATGTTTTGTTTCGTATCTGTTACATATTTGGTGATTATTTAATGCCCGGCAACTCGATGTAATGACGCTAAGTTCTGGACAAGTAACATCCAACTCATTTGAAAGAAAGCAACAGGATATGAGGAAGCAACATACACAGAGATAATGTTTTGCCGTCTGCTTCACTGCTGATTCTGAGACAGCAGCTGGTAACCCTCGTGTCTGCTTCTCCCAGCAGCTGCTCTCGACTAGCTCACACCGGGATCAGCTCAGCCTGTACACCCGCTGCAGCTGCTGGAACGGCCAGACCGGGTGTACCCTTGCACAGGGCCCGTCACCCCTGTTCACACAAGCACTGACTGTCAATATCACAGCTATCTATATAGTGGCAGTATACTGGTGACTGTCAATATCACATCATCTATATAGTGGCAGAATACCGACGCACTGAATGTCAATATCACATCTATCTAGATAGTGGCAGGATACCAATGTTTGTTATCGAGTCACTAACCAAGTGATTGACTGTCAATATCACATCTATCTATATAGAGGCAGAATGCCGATGTTTGTTATCGAGTTGCTAACCAAGTGATGGACTGTCAATATCACATATATCTATATAGTGGCAGCACACCAATGTTTGTTATCGAGTTGCTAACCAAGTGATGGACTGTCAATATCACATCTATCTATATAGTGGCAGAATGCCGATGTTTGTTCTCGAGTTGCTAACCAAGTGATGGACTGTCAATATCACATATATCTACATAGTGGTAGCATACTGATGTTTGTTATCGAGTCGATAATCAAGTGGTTGACTGTCAATATCACATCTATCTATATAGTGGCAGTGTACCGATGTTTGTTATCGAGTCGCTAACCAAGTGATGGACTGTCAATATCACATATATCTATATTGTGGCAGTATACCAATGTTTGTTATCGAGTTGCTAACCAAGTGATGGACTGTCAATATCACATCTATTTATATAGTGGCAGCATATTGATGTTTGTTATCGAGTCGATAATCAAGTGGTTGACTGTCAATACCACATCTATCTATGTAGTGGCAGCACATCAATGTTTGTGTTTGTTTCGCTAATCATGTTACCAACTCTCAATATCATAGCTATATATCTATACAGTGGTAGGATGTCAACCTCTGTGCTTGAGTCGCTAATCAAGTGACTGACTGTTAACATCATATCTGTCTATACAGTGGCAGTATGTAGATGTTTGTTATATAGTCCCTAGACATGCGACTGACTGCCAGCATCATATCTCTCTATACAGTGACACGATATCGATGTTTTTGTTTGAGATAGTAATCATGTGACCAACTCGCAATATCATATCTATGCATACCGTATCAATATTCAGTTTTGATTTGTTAATGATGTGACTGTCAATATCACACCTATCTACTCACTATCGATTTCCTAATCAGGGGATTGCCTGTCAATATCATATATATATATCTATACAGTGGCAGGATATGGATATTTGTGCTGGAGTCGCAATTCATGTGAGTGACTGTCAATATGACACCTATCTATACTGTGGCATCTGTGTTCTGTTCTGTAATCCGAAAACGTTATAGGTGGGTAGAAACAACTAAATACAAATCCACAAAAAACGCATACACACACCAAAACACGATGTACTTAGAAAATGTCGAAATTATGTACAATACAAATGGGGGGGGGGGGGGGGGGCGGGGTTCAGAGAAATAAAGCTGTTAAATAGCCGGTGTTGAAGGAACATTTACCTAGGGTGAGGGGTAGGTGGAGGGGTGGTAGGTGGGGGTAGGTGGGGTAGGTAGTGGTAGGTAGTGGTAGGTGGGGTAGGTGGAGGTAGGTGGGGTAGGTGGGGTAGTTGGAGGGGCAGGTAGGTGGTGGGGTAGGTGGAGGGGTAGGTGGGGTAGGTGGAGGTAATTTGATGGGTAGGTGGAGGTAGATGGGGTAGGTGGAGGTGTAGGTGGGGGTAGGTGGGGAAGGTAGTGGTAGGTGGTGGGGTAGGTGGGGTAGGTGGGATTGGTTTGTTTGTTTGTTGTTGTTTTACGTCCTAGGAACATCTTAGGTCATATCAGGACGGTTACCGATTTGTGACAGTGGGCACTTTATAGTGATGTCCCACTGGGAAAACAGGCCGACGGCACCATGACCTGGTATCCCACTCAGTGACATTATCCTGACACTGAGCACACCAATCCTTGCCCTGTCCTAATAATGCCGAAAACCTGGATAGGAAGCGACAAGTATCAATTTTTAAGTCATTGGTTTGACTCGACCAGGGTTCGAACCCACGACCCCACGATTTACTAGCACGGGAGACGGACGTTCTAACTCATTCGGCCATCCCGCCTGGTGGGGTGGAGGTAGGTGATGGGTAGGTGGAGGTAGATGGGGTAGGTGGAGGTGTAGGTGGGGGTAGGTGGGGTAGGTAGTGGTAGGTGGAGGGGTGGGAGGGGCAGGTGGGGTAGGTGGAGGTCGGTGAGGAGTAGGTGGAGGTAGATGGGGTAGGTGGAGGTGTAGGTGGAGGTGTAGGTGGGCATAGGTGGGGTAGGTAGTGGTAGGTTGAGAGGTGGGTGGGGGTAGTTTGGGTAGGTATTGGTAGGTGGAGAGGTAAGTGGACGGTAGGTGGAGGTAGGTGGAGGGGTGAGTGGGGGTAGGTGGGATAGGTAGGGGTAGGTGGGGTAGGTGGAGGTAGGTGACGTTAGGTGGAGATAGATGGGGTAGGTGGAGGTGTAGGTGGAGGTAGGTGGGGTAGGTGGAGGTGTAGGTGGAGCTGTAGGTGGGGTAGGTAATGGTAGGTGGAGGGGTAAGTGGAGGGGTATGTGGAGTAGGTGGAGGTGGAGGTAGGTGGGGGTGTATGTGGGGGTAGGTTGGGTAGGTATTGGTAGGTGGAGGGGTAAGTGCAGGGGTAGATGGAGGTAGGTGGATGGGTGAGTGGGGGTAGGTGGGATAGGTAGGGGTAGGTGGGGCGGTAGGTGGGGTAGGTGGGGTAGGTGGAGGTAGGTGAGGTTAGGTTGAGGTAGATGGCGTAGGTGGAGGTGTAGGTGGAGATAGGTGGGGTAGGTGGAGGTGTAGGTGGAGGTGTAGGTGGGGGTAGGTGGGGTAGGTATTGGTAGGTGGAGGGGTAAGTGGAGGGGTAGGTGGAGGTAGGTGGGGGTAGGTGGGGTAGGTAGTGGTAGGTGGAGGGGTAAGTGGAGGGGTAGGTGGAGGTAGGTGGGGTAGGTAGGGGTAGGTGGGGTGGTAGGTGGGGTGAATTGGTGGGGGGGGGGCATGTTGAGGATAGCCAGGTGCACAAGGTAATGGAGAATGTGGCAGTGGAATGTGGGTAAAGGACAGGCAAACTCAGCCTCCACCTCCCCCCGTCTATTATAAGCATCGGTCTGCACCCAGATGCTCGACCAGTGGGGGGGTGGGGGGTGTAGAATAGTTCCTCTGCACCCCCACCCTCCCCACCTTCCCACCTCCTATGTACAGATCGCAAAATGCGACAAATGGGGCGACTCGTCTGCCGTCAGTCGCGGCTCGTGTCGGTGGAGGATTGGTTGGTTGATGGAGTTTTACGTCCTGGCAACATCTAAGGTCATATCAGGACGGATACCATGATTATGGCCTTTGCTGTGGACACTTCGTTAAGCAATCACCACTAACTAACCTAGATGCTCACAGCAGGAGGGAAGTGGGGGATGACAGTTGCACACACCGGAAGTTGGCACGCCCGATGTCGTCTGCTCGCTGCGCGCGTTGGCAGATGTCAGCTGCGCAGCGCTGCCAAGGCGGGAAAAAACGACCGTACTGATGCAATCTGCATGACTAGGAGATCGCTGACCAGTTCGAAGCCGATAGAAATAAAGTGGGAAGGTCCTGAGTGATGGAGTGCTTTTATGTTAAAAGCTGTCTCTAGGTAGTTTTCAATTATATTTGCTTAATCCCTCGCCATAGCTGTCCTATGCATTTACAGCATATATATATATATATATATATATATATATATATATATATATATATGTGGATGTATAAGAATTATCCGAGTATAACGGCACAAAAGGGAATGTTCCCTATATGATCACCCATATGTTGTGTACTACTTCATGGGTGACCTCTTTTCACAGTTTTGCCAGGTGGCGCCACCACCCCCAACCCTACCAGTGGCGGGAAATACTGTTACTCACGCACTGCAATTTGATTATATATAGGCTGGTTGGTTATTGGAGTTTTACGTCCTGGAACACATCTAAGGTCATTTCAGGAAGGGTACCGACGTGTGTTACTTTATAGTGCTGACCCACTGGGTGAACAGGCCACCAGCACCATGACCTGATATCCCACTCAGTCACATTATCCTGACATTGAGCCAACCAGTCGTTGCCCTATCCTAATAATGCCAAGCGCTAGGCTAGGAAGTAGCAAGTATCAATCGTTAAGTCATTGGTTTGACTCAACTAGGGTTCGAACCTACATATATAGGTGTATATATATACATATGTGCAGAGAAATATATGTAAAGTGATTGCGACCGGACTGCATAGCCTAATCTGTAGAATCGTTGGCTGGCTTCCTGGTCGGAATGTTATGTGTTCGAACCCCGACAGAGCCAACCCAATGCTCTACAACATTATTTGGTTCAGGAGCCAATCGGCCTAGGCAGACCGCACACACTCGCACAGACATACATATACGTATCTAGATATATATATATATATATATATATATATCGCAGTACCAATGAACCTACAAATGACTGCCAGAGAATGCTGTAAATGTAAAATAAGAACACACTGCACCTGCTCGTGGAAAGGCATCAACTCAAGCTGTGATCAGGAAGCGTTGAGTAGTGCGTCCTCAGTGAACACGTATTTATTGATAAGTTTATCATCACTCCAAGATATTGGATGCTTTACACGTCAAACTGTTCTCTGAAACTGGGCGACACATGGTTGCTTTCTCTATTACAAGTTAAGATGTTGATTATTAATTCTTTCTTTTATTGATATCAAGTCAAATAGTTGGTGTTGCGTCTGTGTATTGGTAAGTTAGCAATGCTACATATATTTAATCAATCCCACACAAGATTTCAAACATATACTTATGTCGTGGGGGTGATGAAAATGGGAAATACTGTGCCTAGAGCGGGACTCGAACCCACATCTCTTTGCATTCCGGGACAGTGTGCTAACCATTACACCACCTAGGCTCCCTGATATCAACACACTCCCCACGCCTACCTGTCTATGTGGTTACTTGCCTGAGAGGTCAGTGCAGACCACTACACTCGTCCCCCTGGAATTGTAAGTCTTGTAAATGCTTACAATTACATACATACAGGCAATGCACTAACACATACATACACAGGGTAGGTTCAACAACCATACAGCGCAAAGCTTGTACAGGATCCTGATCACGGCAACCAGTGTCGTGGGGGTGATGAAAATGGGAAATATTGTGCCTAGAGTGGGACTCGAACCCACATCTCTTTGCATTCTCCCCACGCCTACCTGTCTATGTGGTTACTTGCCTGAGAGGTCAGTGCAGACCACTACACTTATAATTTATATGATTTTGTGCTGAAATGAAAATGTGAAAATTTACATATCAACACCATGTATTTACGCAAAAAAAATTCAATTTTTGTCAACTTTGTTCTTGTCAGACTTGCTGAACTGTAATCAATCAAATATTTGTTTACTTTGTTGTGTACGTTAAATATGATGCCCTAGATGTGTCTTTGATTTCCACATTAGATATATACAGGGTAATATATATAGGTGAATATATATATATAGGTGAATATATATAGGTGGATATATATAGGCGAATATATATATACGTGAATATATATATACGTGAATATATATATATATACGTGAATATATATACGTGAATATAATTATATAGATGAATATATATATATTTCCGGTAACATCTGCATATTAAGATTGACTACATGTAAATATTATCAGTTATTATACATAGCGTGTGCATTATGAGCTAGTCTAAGGGTAAACATTGTGCATGACACATGCATTATATGATTAGCTAAAGGTATACATCATTCATAGCATGTGCATAGTAAGTTTGGCTACAGGTGTTGGCTACATCGTAGATGGCGTGTGCATAGTGAGTTAGGCTAAAGGTAAACATTGTACATATAACGTCTGCATAGTAAGTTTGGCTACAGGTATAGGCTACATCATAGATAGTGTGTGCATAGTGAGTTAGGCTAAAGGTAAACATTGTAAATAACGTCTGCATAGTAAGTTTGGCTAGAGGTATAGGCTACATCGTAGATGGAATGTGCATAGTGAGTTAGGCTAAAGGTAAACATTGTAAATAACGTCTGCATAGTAAGTTTGGCTACAGGTATAGGCTACATCGTAGATAGTGTGTGCATAGTGAGTTAGGCTAAAGGTAAACATTGTAAATAACATCTGCATAGTAAGTTTGGCTACAGGTATAGGCTACATCGTAGATAGCGTGTGCATAGTGAGTTAGGCTAAAGGTAAACATTGTAAATAACGTCTGCATAGTAAGTTTGGCTAGAGGTATAGGCTACATCGTAGATGGAATGTGCATAGTGAGTTAGGCTAAAGGTAAACATTGTAAATAATGTCTGCATAGTAAGTTTGGCTACAGGTATAGGCTACATCGTAGATGGCGTGTGCATAGTGAGTTAGGCTAAAGGTAAACATTGTAAATAATGTCTCCATAGTAAGTTTGGCTACAGGTGTTGGCTACATCGTAGATGGCATGTGCATAGTGAGTTAGGCTAAAGGTAAACATCGTACATACCATCTGCATAGTAAGTTTGGCCAAAGGTATACATTGTATATATATCATATCGTTTACGTAGTGAGTTATAGATATAGGTAAAATAAATATTATACTGTTGTGACTCATCTGTAGTCCTGTAGATGACTAGTCATGTAGTTCACTCCAGGGCTGGGAAGGATGAGTCTAATTCCTAGTTTATAGGTTGTCTGGACATGTTGTCCATTCTCTAGAAGTCCAGCTACCTAGCCTCCCTTGGTCTACACAGGGGTCCTGGCTAACTACTCTTTATCACATGGGGCACTCATGCACCTAAGAGTCTTGTAGGCACGGCAGGCTTGTGCCTATAAGAGTACCTGGGGGAACCCCTGCCTCAGCCTGATTCAATACTGGGCCCTACCTAGGCCGCCACAATACATAACATCTCCATATTTTTAAGTTTGGCTAAATGTAAACAAGGTAGATTATAGCGATCAACCTAATATATTTATCTCAGAAAATGTCAGAAACTCAGAAACATCGGACTATGCAGCTTTACGAGTGGCTGAGGGTATACATTGTGTACAGTGTGTGCATGGTGCGTTTGGTCAGGGACAATGAGTACAGAAGTCTGGTCACAATGTGAGCGATAATGAAGTGAAATCACACGGCAGCTGGGAGATGTCTTTAGCAATGCCCAAGTCCTCCCCCCCCCCTTCCCCTTAGCCCCCGCTGAGGTACCTAAAGTGTCAGTGTCCTATATAGAAACCATCATTTAGCGTCAGTTTAGGAAATCGTCAAAACAATATATTCACTATTTTTACCCTTATCTACATTATTTTGGTTTGTTTATATGTTGGTGTCAAGGTATGCCTTTTAACCGCGGTGGCCGCATCGGTACAGCGCAGACTTCGTGTGCGGATGGTCGGGAGTTCAATTCGAGTTTGATTCAAAACAATGGCTTACCAAATTGATACTTGTCGCTACCTAGCCTGGTACTCGGCATTACTAGGATAAGACACGGACTGTTTAGCTCAGTATCCGGATAATGTGACTGAGTGGGAAATCGGGTTTTGGTGCTGGCAGCATGGTCTCCTACTGGGACAGCACTATAGAGTTGCCATTAGTGCGCACTGTCACCACTGTCTCAGGTAGTGACCCATCCATATGTGGCCTTAGATGTTCCTAGCCTATAAAACCCCAAGAAACAATCAGTGTAACCATGGCAACTGTCGTTGAGAGATGCATGTTATACTGTTCCTGCTTGACTCCTGTGCAGCACAGAACGCTGAGTGCCTCCTGAGTGCCTCAGGTAGTGAGCCTGAACCTGCTATCATGCCTAAAAGTCAAGCTTGTTTTATTTAACGACAGCTCTAGAGCTCATTGATCTTTTGTATCATATCATTGGCTATTGGACATCAAACATATGGTCATTCTGACATATTCCTTTGGAGGAAACCCACTGTCGCCGCAATGGCTACTCTTTCTGATCAGCAGCAAAGGGGTCTTTTATACGCGCTTTCCCTCAGGCAGGACAGCGCATACCACAGCATTTGATGAACCAGTTGTGGACCACTGGTTGGAATGGAAAATAGTCCAAACTGCAAATGGGTCGCAGGTGGACACATTACCGCCTGAGCTATGTCCCGCACCTCCACTGTCAAGACAGGCCGGAAAGCTAAAATAAGTTGGGTCATTGGTTTTGTCCTCCTTTTTGTGTTCGGTCCTGAGTTTGAGCTTTGACCGAGTGAAACAACAGACTTGTGATGATTGATAGTCGTTACTATCTTACCTGACGCTCGATACTTCTAGGACAGAGCAAAGAGCAGTGGAGTGAGGAAGAACATTCGTGGTGGGTTCAGTGGATTTGTATGTTTGTTGGATGGAGTGTTACGTCCTAACAACACCTAAGGTCATATCATAGCAGGACGATAGGGTTCAGTGAAAGTGAGTGTATTGTGGGGGTGAGGAAGTGAGGAGAGTGTAGATGGTGGGGGGGGGGGGGGAGTTTGAGGTTCCTTTTTATCAGCCAGTCCCCTCTCTGTGAATCATGAGGTGACACATTAAAAATAAAATATGCAATGTGTTCTCGATAATAATATTAATAAAGATAATAATAATGATAATAATAGCAATAATAATCATGATGATAATTATAATTGATTGATGATTTGTGGTTGCTTTACGCCGTGTCGGCAGCATAGGCCATATTCACGGCGAGAGATGATAATTATGATGATAATGATGATAACAATAATAACAATGTTATTATCATCATTATTATTAATAATAATGATGATGATAATAATAATAACAGAAATATCAATAAATTCGCAGCTTTTATCAGCGTCAGCTAAGGGCAAATAGTGCTTATCCAGCCCGGTGTGGCGGTTTCAGCCTGTTCCCGTGCTCAGACGTGTACCTCGCTTCTGCGCATGCGTCAGAATCTATTAAACATGGCCGTAATCGATTAACACAACCCGGGCAACTCGGGTCATCCGAATTTAAAATAGAACACGGCGAGTGGAGTCGACAAATACACATGCCATGTGCAAAAAAAGAATAATGAAATGGAAATATAACTAAACTAGGCCATCATAAAATACTTTAAATCCTATTTTGCTGTACTTTTATCGGTTATTAAAAAAAAAAAAAAAAATTGTCCACCCGAGCGTATTCGATTATTCGACTCGAGTTTGTAGGATGTGCGCATGCACCAATAAGTGGCTCGGGTGACCCGAGTTGATGCGAAATCTGTGCATGCGCAGAAGCAACGGGACACGGCTGAGCATGGGAACAAGCTGAAACCGCCACACCGGTTAGGGTCAAGGCCATGCCGGGGAGAGGGGGGAGGAAGCCACAGGAGCAGCTCCGAGCACACAGTGTAAGAGCCATAAACTTGCGAGCTGCTCGGCCCTCCCGCTTCCCATATTATTAAATACTCGTCTGGTCGTGACTTAAGGTCAGGCGCAGGGGGCACACTTCCTGTAGCGCAATCTCTAACGGAACTGGCTCTCTTTTTTTGCCCTCTCTCTGCCTTGGTATTAGTACGCTCTCCTGCTGAGAACATTACATAGTTTTATGTTCACAAACCCCTAAACATTATGGATACATACACATATATATCTATATATACGTATATATAGGGCACAGTTTTGTAATTGTTTCTGCTGGCGCGGAAGTAGGTTCGCTTTGACTTAAGGTCAGGGTGCAACATACTGCTCACGATGCACTAGCGCGGCAGTTTTGTGTGAGAGAATTATGCTGGTGGATTGGGGGAAGAACTGCCCCCGTGAATGGCCTCTGGAATGAGCAGCGGTAAAGTTGCTCGGGAGTTGGTCGTGATGTGTTCAGCAGTTGCCTGACAGTTGCCCAGTAGTTGCCAAACAGTTGCCCGGCAATTTCCCGGCAGTTGCCCGACAGTTGTCTGACAGTTGCCAGGCAATTTCTCGACAGTTGCCCGGCAGTTGCCTGACTGTTACCCGGAAATTTCCCGGCAGTTGCCCAGCAGTTGCCCGAAAGTTGCCTGGGAGTTTTCCAGAATTTCTCAGCGGTTATCCGGCAGTTGCCCGACAGTTGCCATAAGGTTGCCCGACATCTTCCCACTCGTTGCGTAGGGGTGTGCTCTGTGTGTGCGCGGGGAGTTACCAGGGAGGGACCAGGGAGGGACCAGGGAGGGACCAGGGAGGGACCAGGAAGGGACCAGGGAGGGTCCAGGGTGGGTTGCTCGGGAGCCTATCGACGGTGTTACATGGGTGCTCAGAAAGTTTCTGGAGAATACCTAGCAAGTCTTTCGTGGGTGCTTGGAGCGGGGGGACACACTTGGAAATGCTCGTGAGTTGCTCAAGAGATGCTCAAGTCGTGCTCGGAATATGCCCGGGCGTGCTCGGAAATTGCTCAGAATTAATGTTGTTAGTAGTCGTTCAGTGTATCTCTGAATCTGCCCAGGAACTGCTCGGGAAGTTCCCCAGGGGCGGGGCGAGGGTATCCCGGGATGACTGCTTCGGGGTTTGCTCGGGGAGTTTTGGGGAGTTGGTCTTGAGTTGTTCTTGAGTTGCTCGGGAGTCGCTCGGGGTGTGAGGGGCTGGGCGGGGCGGGGCGGGGCGGGGCCGGTCGGTGGGCCGCCGTGCCAGGCGCTGGAAGGGCGGCATCTTGGGCGGCCCCGATGTGGGCTGACCTATATTTAACGTGAGCTTCTCGCTTACCTGGCCGCGTAAGGCGGCGGGGGTCGGCCACCAGACCGGCTCCTAGCAGCTGCCCGGTCCCTTTCACTGCTCTGCACGTTCAATACAATCTGTGTCTACAGGCACAGTGTGCTAACCAGGCTGGATCATTAGTAATGAAATAACCCCGCTGGTTCAGCCCAGTACTACGGGTATAAGCATTAGTTGTGAGGAGAAGGAGAGGGGGGGAAGGACAAGGAGGAGGGGGGGTCATCACATGATTGGTTCTAACAAAGCGTAAGTCACATTAATGAAGTAGCGACATCTTAGGAAGAGGGTGGGTGGTGGGGGGGGGGGGGAGTTCAATACACGATTGGTTCTAACAAAGCGTAAGTCCCATTAATGAAGTAGCGATATCACAATTGACAGAACTACCTGATTTGCGTTGACAGCACTGTCTGGCTCTAGTTGACAGCACTGCCTGGCTGGCGTTGACAGCATTGCCTGGCTGGTGTTGACAGCACTGTCTGGCTCCAGTTGACAGCACTGACTGGCTCTAGTTTAGAGCACTCCCTGGTTCTAGTTGACAGCACTGCTTAGTTGGCATTGCCAGCATTGTATGGCTCTAGTTGACAGCACTGCCTGGCTCTAGTTGACGGCACTAACTGGCTGGCATTGACAGCATTGCCTGGCTGGCATTGAGAGCAATGCTTGATTGGCGTTGACAGCACTATCTTGCTGTCATTGACAACACTACCTGGCTGGCATTGATAGCACTACCTGACTCGTGTTAACAACACAGCCTGCCTCTAGTTGACATCACTGTCTGGATGGCATTGACAGCACTGCCTGACTGGCTTTGGCAACACTACCTGACTGGCATTGACAGCACTGCATGGTGATGACAACACTGCCTGGTCCTAGGTGACAGCACTGCCTGGCTGGAGTTGACAGCACTGCCTGGTTGGCATTGACAGCACTGCCTGACTCGAGTTGATTGCACTGTCTGGCTGGCGTTGACAACACTGCCTGTTGCCTATGTAGAGTTGACAGCATTTCCTGGCTGGTGTTGGCAGCGTGTGAACGCGATCGTGGCGGCGAAAGTGGGGCTCAGTGCGCCTTCCAGAAGCTATAAATAGGTTATCGTGTAGGGGGCTTTTTAGTTATGTTTGTTGCTGCTTCCTTTTTTTGCTCTTTTTCTCCCTTTGTATGTTCTTGTTTGTTGTACACGCGCCCCAGGTTTGTCTTCGCTCCCTCCTGTATGCCTATCCATGAGGTTTGGTGCACGTGCTAGGTTAGACAATATTATTGGCCTCATATGGGGTTTGTGTCCCTAGCTCTATGCGATGGTCGATCGGCATTCCAGCTGCATAGTCCGATGAAGAGATCAAATGTTCAAAACCAAGACAGTTATTTAGGTTTGATTCTAGATATCTAATTGTTATACTGATGCACTTATTAAATATCATCAGTATCATCAGCACCCTTTAGGCTTTTAACGAATACTTTCTGTATCAAGTCAGGCACTTTTTTTATTCTTTCTTTTTGTTGTTGGTAAAATTGTATTGATGAGAATATAGACCTTTTTCAGTGTCGAAACACTGGCCAATATGCATAGCAGATATACACACGATACGTGTGAATGCGCCGCTAGACGCTTACCACAATGTTACCTGTCTATTTTATACTCCAATTGAGATATTCCACAGTTAGAACACTGAGTCCATAGTTCTAGCCTTATTAACCAGACGGGATGGCCGAATGAGTTGAGGGTCCATCTCCCATGTTGGTAGAGCATGGGATTCGAACCTTGGTTGAGTCAAACCAATTACATAAAGTTTGATACTTGTCGGCTCCTAGCCAGGTTTTCGGGATTATTAGGATAGGGCAACGACTGGGTAGAGTGCAGGCTTCCCGTGCGGAAGGTAGGGAATTCAAATCCCAGCCGGCTCAAACCAATGCCTTATATAAATTGTTACTTGTCGCTATCTAGCTTGGTGCTTGGCATTAATAGAATAGGATATGGACTGGTTAGCACAGTATCAGGATAATGTGATTGACTGTGTGGGATATCAGATCATAATGCTGACAATCTGGTTTCCCAGTGGGGCAGCACTATAAAGTTGCCATGAGTGTGCAGTCACAAGTCGGTACCCATCCTGATATGACCTTAGATGCTTCAAGGACGTAATAGTTCAACAATCAATCTAGCCTTATTTCATTAAATATTACAATTTCCCAAGTACTATGCATTGGCAATGTACAGAGGAGTATGGGAGGGGGGGGAAGGGTGCAAATAAAAACATATGAAATATGCCATTCTGCCCCCCCCCCCCCACACACACCCCCCCCCCCCCCCCCACGTCCTATGATAGATAAGTCGCCGTGTTGCCGTATCCAGACTTCATATGGCGGCCCCTGAGAGGTTGGTTGGTTGCTGGAGTTTTACATCCTGGCAATATCTAACGTCATATCAGGACAGGCCCCTGAGAGGAGTTGGTGTTGGTAGTTGCTACCTGATGACGTGCTAATACACCAGGGTGCGCCCCGTTACATTATCAGGTGCTGAGTGTGAGCGGTCCTACAGCACCCAGTCTCACGGTGTCAGCCTTTAGTTCACCTGGGGGGTAGTTGAACTAACAGTTTACCCATAGTCACCATCAGCTTAGTTATATAATCGCCGCGCTCCGATAGAGCACAGTACATATATTTATCGTCCTATGTATATATACATTGTCTGTTGGAAGGAGCATCCTGGCAACATCCAAGGTCATATCAGGACCGGTACCGACTTGTGACAGTGCACACTCATGGGGAAATGCATAGTGCTGCCCCACTGGGAGACCAGTCCGCCAGCATATTGACCTGATATCTAATTATCCTGACAATGAGCCAAATAGTCCTTGCTCTATCCTAATAATGCCGAGCGCCAGGCTAGGAACAACAAGAATCAATTTTAAGTCATTGGTTTGACTCGACCAGGGTTTGAACCCTTTGATTCGAATCCGACAATCTACCAAAACGGGAGACGGATGCTCAACTCATTCGGCCATCCCGTCTGGTCCTCTGAGAAAGGCCATTCGGACCAAATTACCCAAATAACCACAGCTTGACCACAGAGGTCCTCTGACTTCATCATCATTTCATCATTATGCTGTCGGTCGCGATGCGACAAAGACTGCTTTCATTCCTTGACTGCCGCTCTCCATTTAGCTCTCTGCTGTGAGAGTGATGTCCATGAGTCGGTCTTAATGTCTCCCAGCTTCAGGTTTACATTTCATGAAAGCTGCCTGCAAAAGTGTTGAAGTGTTGCTGGCTTTTGCAAGTTACCAGCGGCACTCTCTCGGGGAGCAAATAGAGGTTTCACACCGGCAAGAACATGTCCAGACAGGCGCAAAACTATTTGTCCCTGCAGTGACTGGTCGGGAGATCTTGGGAGTTCCATACATCAACCGCCCTTGATGCTGCCACAGTGACATGGTTTTCTGTTCAGGGTTTGCTCCCTTAACCTTCGGTTCTGTCAAGAACCTGTACCACAAGGCAGTGGTTTACAACTCTGCAGGGCAGGGGCGTCAAACTCCCTGAGGTATTGCAATACCTCTGACTTAATTGCTCCCTAAACAACTCCAAGGGAATTGTGCTTCAATATAATACTAACCATAAATTGTCATATTCGATCATGATGTTTGTTTGTGAGTCAATATAAGACTCAGTCACATTATGCTGATACTGAGCAGTAAACCAGTCCGTGTTCTACCCTATTAATGTCCAGCTCCAGGCTAGGTTTGGTTGGGTTATTTTTTTCTTGAAGATTTATACTGCCTATCATGGATAAGTCTGAACTGACTGGTTTTCACCATTAGACAGTTTGTCGATAGAAAGCCCAAGCCTACACTTTTACTGACCCAAGGGATTTTTAACCTCCCACACCACATAGACATGGTATGAGAGCAACTGGCCTTTGATGACACTGTAAGTTATACACATTGGTGGAAATCCAAATTGGCAGAGGTGGCGGGGGGGCACAGGGAATTGAACCACCTACCTTCAGATTAGGAGTCCGACCTAGTAAAATGTCAGACACTCTAACCACTCCGCCACAGAGAACACCACGTTGACAGCACTGTCTGGCTCTAGTTGACAGCACTGCCTGGCTGGCGTTAACAGCATTGCCTGGCTGGTGTTGACAGCACTGTCTGGCTCTAGTTGACAGCACTGCCTGGCTCTAGTTTACAGCACTCCCTGGCTCTTGGTTTGGTGTTGAGCGTCAGGCTAGGTAGTGACATGTATCAATTTTGTAAGCCATTCGTTTAACTCTGATAGGGTTTGAACTCACGTCCCACATATGAAGATATCCAACCCTCTTATCAATTCAGCCATCTCGCCCATTATATTCCGTCATGATAATTGGTCGGTTGGTTTTTGGAATTGTGCATCCTGGCAACATCTAAGGTAATATCATGATAATTGTGACTAGATAGAGGTGTGTTAGTCATGTTACTGGCCCTTTAAAAGCAGTTCACTTACTGGAGATGGCAGGGTGAATGATGGTGGTTTTTGTACGAATGCCTTACATAGTAGCAGCCTCTGCATGGGAGGAGGTTATGAGTTCAAGGAGACAATAAACAATGCATTCTGCTGAGCTCAGCACATAATTCACAACGCTGGATACTGAAGTAGTGCAACATACAAACTTGTATTTACATATTGACACATCCTGTGTGGCTCTATTTACATAGTAGTAGCATACGTCATTGTTTCAGCAATTACATTTTTCGCTGTCGTGACAAGAATAATTTTTGAGTAAATTGAAATTGTTGATTATGCACAAACAGTATATTTTAGTTTACAAAGGGACTTGTATATTACATAGTTATACTTTTATTTTATTTTTTGTAATTCAACAAGTTGTTTGTACGAATGCCTTACAGAGTAGCACCCTCTGCGCGTGACGAGGTAATGGGTTCAGCAGTGTTCAGGGATACAAACAATGCATTTTGCTGACCTCAGCACATAACCTACCATGGGTCTTCGGTATTGGTCTAACGCCTGTTATGATTCGTTGGTTGTCCTGCCAATATCTAAGGTCATATCCGGATGGGTATCAACTTATGACATGGCGACTTTATAGTGCTGCCCCACTGGGAGACCAGGATACCAGCACCATTACCTGATATCCCACTCAGTCACGTTATCCTGACACTGAGCCTTGGCTCAGTCCTTGCCCTATCCTAATAATGCCGAGCACCCTGGCTAGGAAGCGACAAGTATGGATGTTTAAGCCAATGGTTTGACTCAACAATTTATCGCGTATATGAATGCATTGCAATATCCGCTCATATGGTCAATGGATGGGGGGCTGGGGGGTATCCCTCAAGTTTTAGTAATATTATTTATTGGGCGTTACGGACTTTGTAGATTCATGAAACAGCTGATGTCATGTCAGGATGCCTACTATATAGCGAGAACACACAGTCATTGGGCTTTTAGAAGTTTTACAGTGCTGTCCCACTGGGAAACAGTATTGCTAGGACCATGAGACATGATATCCCACTGAGTCATGTTATTATGGAACTGGGTCAATTGGTGTCTTTATCATATCAGTGCAATTCCAACCGCCAGGCAAGGTAGCAACAAGTATCAAGTTTGTAAATCCACTGGTTTCACTCGGTCGGGGATCGAGTGGCTGTGATGCGGAAAGCGGACGCTTTGGTAGCTCGGCCACCACGTCCGGGTTCTGTTGCGACAATGGTAAGATGTCAAAGGCGTCCGGTACACAGAGGGGTAGTTTAAAGAGCCATAGTGGGTAGAGTTTAAGATTCTGGGCAAAGATATGGAGGTTTAACTTGTAGAGTTGGTGTAACAATCCATACCTGGTTGCTGCTTACTGGTGTGTAGTCTGCATGATACAAGAGCCTGCGAATAGACCTGCAGGTTTATTTGTTATTATTAGCTAGAAACACCATATTTGTAATAATTTATTCTGGATTGAATACTTGTATTGTTAGAAGACGGGGACTGCTTTCTACTCCACTTCTGTTATTGTTTCTTGTCCCATCGCGCCTAATTTGGAAGTCATACCAGGCAAACAGTATGGCCACCATGCGCAGAGACTAAAGCTAAGATTCCTTATACACGGTATGCGGCATGTGGCATGCAAATGTTGTATATGCAGTGTAGATATATGTCAACCCACAACATTTGTTGGGGATTTTCCGCCAAATTTGTGACGGAACAGTGTTGTTTTCTATGGCAAACGCAGCAGCATTTGCATTCGCATGCCGTACAGATCGGTCCATGGGTTGATCCATTTGCCGCATTCACATTCGCATTCGCACATTCGGACCTATGGAAGCACCACTATTCATTTACATGCTTTTCGATTTTTATTCACATTCGCATTCGCATGCCACATACCGCGTTTAAGGAATCTTATACCCCAGTCACACTATGCCTGCGTTTGTTTGCAACCACTTTGCCACTGTTTTGCAAGCATTTTGCGACCGCATTGTGACCACCTTACGATCAGTCGGCAACCGGATGGCGATCAGTTAGTGATCGGTAGGTGACCGTACAACGACCAGCTTTTTGCTTCAATGTCGGAAGGTGGTTGCAAGCAGGTCACCGGCTTTTTGGTCATAAAATGGTCACAAGTGAACGCTGGCCGTAGTGTGACTGGGGCTGTATGTGTCGGTCATATACCAGTCACAAGCAACGACGCATGGATTGTGACATCAAAAGTAATATTAGAGTGGTGTAATACACAATTAGCATTCTCTTTGATCAGTAAGGTTATAGGATTTACCTCTTTTGGACTGATATCAAACTAGACTTGGCTACTATGTTTGCTTGTTGGTGTTTTACATCCGGGTGGCATCTAAGTGTAAAGTCGACGGCTGGTGGTTTGAGTGGTGTGGACAGGCTAATAAGAAATCACTACAGGCAAGGAAGGAAAGTAGATAAAGAGTGAAAGGTAGGAGAGTGAGACTCTCTCATTTATTACTTTTATAGTTTCCAGAACAAGATGGTGGTGATCACATGATCCAATCTTTCATTCCTCTATCCACCAATGAGGGTTCAATATCCCTGTTGCCAAGGCATGGTTAGGTGTGTATCTGTGGCAGGGATCCATAAATAACTCTTGAGGGGAGGGGGTATGTGAGGCAACTACGCAAAGACTGTCCCACCTAAGAAGTGACACTCCTTCATGTCAAGAAGTGACCCTCTCTCTCTACACTATATTAATACAATTTCTATCCTTTCTGAGTAGTAGAACACTAACTCCACATACACCTTATATACCATTTTATAGACAAGTTTGCAAGTTATTATAGTAGAGTTCATATATCCCATATCTCATAATATGGGAAAATTTTACATAAGGTCATATTAGGATAGGGGTGGGGTGGATGGCTGCTATGGCTATGATGCCTCGTTTAGTTTGACATCAATCCGCGATGGAATGGTCTTGTATCCTAAGCGATTGATTTTGTTTGTTTGTTGTTGTTTTACTTCCTAGGAACATCGCAGGGAATATCGGGACGAGTGCCGACTTGTGACAGTGCGCACTCATGGCGACTTTATAGTGATTCCCCACTGGGAGACCAGGCTGCCAGCAGCATGACCTGATATCCCACACAGTCACATTATCCTGACACTGTGCTAACCAGTCCTTCCTAAACGGTGGAAAGACATTCCTGTATATATATATTATATATATACATATATATATATACATATATATATACATATATATATATATATATATATATATTGTATAGCAGCATCTGTTCATCAGTCTAATTTTAACGTCCGGATGCCTTATTTCACACCTGGAGTTAATACCAGACATTACGGTGGACATTCCTCAAGTGATTTAGGGTCCGATGTAAACATATCCCCAATCAAATATAAAATTCCCTAAGAATGAAGTATCTGTTTCGCACTCGACTAGTATCTGCGACGACCCGACTTGCTACCGGAGAGGAGGGTAGCGGTGTTTTATTTATTTATTTATTTTGTGTTTGTGTGTGAAGGTGGGGAGCCCACATGATGTGCCGTTGCTATAACTGGAGTCACGAGGAGGGGTGGTGGTATGGTGGAGTGGAGGGGTGGGGGGGGGGGGCGCGACGGGCGGGGCGGGGGTTATCCTTGCCCTACTATAATCTCCCCCACACACACTCCCTATACGCACACACCTCCATATCCGACACTAACCCCCCCCCCCTCCTTGCCCTAACACATGGAACTAGTGTAGGTTACACCTTATGTTATTAACATCCGGTTTGCCTCCTCCCCAGAAGCCTAGAGGCAGACAAAAACTGCTGAGTCATCGCTATCATAAAAACCAACATCACATGTGCCCTACCTTAATGAACCGGAGTATATGGCAGACACCGAATTGCCACCTTGTCTCCCGGCTTAGGCCACGTTCTTTCATCTTTTCTTTTTGGGGGGGGGGGAAGAAAAGAAAAAAAAAGGAGGTTCTGCTCATGCAAGATGATTAGCGGAATGAGTGTGTTGTTAATTAGGCGTGGTGTTAATTAGGGGTGGTGTTAATTAGGGGTGGTGTTAATTAGGGGGTGTTAATTAGGTTGGTGTTAATTATGGGGTGTTAATTAGGGGTGGTGTTAATTAGGTGTGGTGTTAATTAGGTGTGGTGTTAATTAGGTGTGGTGTTAATTTGGTGTGGTGTTAAATAGGTGTGGTGTTAAATGGATGTGGGGCTAACTGAGGGTACCATTAATTGAGGATGGTGTTAACTGAGTGAAATGTTAATTGAGTGCGGTGTTAATTGAGTGTGGTGCTAATTAGGTGTGGTGTTAAATAGGTGTGGTGTTAAATTGGGGTGGTGTTAATTAGGGGTGGTATCAAATGGGTGTGGTTTAAATGGGTGTGCTGTTAATTAGTTGTGGTATCAAATGGATGTTGTGTTAAATGGGTGTGGTGTTAAATGGGTGTGGTGTTAAATGGGTGTGGTGTTAAATGGGTGTGATGTTAAATGGATGTTGTCTTAAATGGGTGTGGTACGGTGTTAAATGGGGGGGTGTTAAATGGGGGTTGTTTTAAATGGTTGTGGTACTAAATGGGTGTGGTGTTAAATGGGTGTGGTGTTAAATCAGTGTGGTGTTAAATTGGTGTGGTGTTAATTAGGGGTGGTATCAAATGGGTGTGGTTTAAATGGGTGTGGTCTTAAATGGATGTGGTCTTAAATGGGTGTGGTGCGGTGTTAAATGGGGGGTGTTAAATGGGGGGTGTTAAATGGGGGTGGTGTTAAATGGTTGTGGTGCTAAATGGGTGTGGTGTTAAATGGGGGTGGTGTTAAATCAGTGTGGTGTTAAATCGGGTGGGGCTAATTGAGGGTACCATTAATTGAGGATGGTGTTAGCTGATTGAAATGTCAATTGAGTGTGGTGTCAATTGAGTGTGGTGTTAATTGAGTGTGGTCTTAAATTAGTCTTGTGCTAATTGATTGTGGCGTTAATTGGTTTGGTATTAATTGAACGTGGTGTTAATAGGATGTGATGGTAAATGAGGGTGGTATTAAACGTGGATAGTGTTTAATTGAGTGTGGTGTTAAATGTATGTGGTGTTAATTGAGTTTAGTGTTAATTGGGTGTGATGGTAAATAAGGGTGGTATTAAATGAGTGGTTTTAAATGAGTGGGGTGTTAATTGAGTGCGGTGTTAATCAAGTGTGGTGTTAAATGAGTGTGTTGTTAAATGGGTGCAGTGTTAATCAAGTGCAATGTTACATGAGTGCAGTGTTAATCAAGTGCAGTGTTAAATGGGGGTATTGTTACATGAGTGCCGTATTACATGAGTGCAGTGTTAATCAAGTGCAGTGTTAATCAAGTGGAGCGTTAAATGGGTGCAGTGTTACATGAGTGCAGTGTTAAGCAAGTGCAGTGTTAATAAAGTGCAGTGTTAAATGGGTGTAGTGTTACATGAGGGAAGTGTTAATCGAGTGCAATGTTTCCTGAGTGCAGTTTTAATCAAGTGCAGTGTTAAATGGGTGTATTGTTACATGAGTGCAGTGTTAATCAAGTGCAGTGTTAAATGGGTGTATTTTTACATGAGTGCAGTCTTAATGGAGTGCAGTGTTGCATGAGTGCAGTTTTAATTAAGTGCAGTGTTAAATGGGTGTATTATTACATGAGTGCAGTGTTAATGGAGTGCAGTGTTACATGAGTGCAGTGTTAATCAAGTGCAGTGTTAAATGGGTGTATTGTTACATGAGTGCAGTTTTAATGGAGTGCAGTTTTACATGAGTGCAGTTTTAATCAAGTGCAGTGTTAAATGGGTGTATTATTACATGAGTGCAGTGTTAATGGAGTGCAGTGTTACATGAGTGCCGTGTTAATCAAGTGCAGTGTTAACTGGGTGTATTATTACATGAGTGCAGTGTTAATCAAGTGCAGTGCTAAATGGGTGTATTGTTGCATGAGTGCAGTGTTAATCAAGTGCAGTGTTAAATGCGTGTATTGTTGAATGAGTGCAGTGTTAATCAAGTGCAGTCTTAAATGCGTGTATTGTTACATGAGTGCAGTGTTAATCAAGTGCAGTGATACATGGGTGTATTGTTACATGAGTGCAGTGTTAATCAAGTGCAGTGTTAAATGGGTGTATTTTTACATGAGTGCAGTGTTAATCAATGGCAGTCTTAAATGGGTGTATTTTTACATGAGTGCAGTGTTCATCAAGTGCAGTGTTAAATGGGTGTATTATTACATGAGTGCAGTGTTAATCAAGTGCAGTGTTAAATGGGTGTATTGTTACATGAGTGCAGTGTTAATCAAGTGCAGTGTTAAATGGGTGTATTGTTACATGAGTGCAGTGTTAATCAAGTGCAGTATCACATCAGTTAGGTGTTAAATGAGTGACATGGCTAGCCTCGTTCTGGCTTCCCGCATCGAGCTGCTCGCTGCCAGTAGCGCCCTCTAGGAGACATATGGGGAACTGGCTTGTTTTGCGGGGTCGCGGCAGGAATGCCTGATATATGGATAGAACAGGCCCAGACTTGACAGCGTTACGCCCATCTGTTGACGTTTTGTGTCAGGTGTGTAGCCCCCACCCCCCCACACACACCCTCCACTCCACCCTCACACGGCCAACACACATACACACACCTCTATACCTGCTGTTCCATCAGGATCCCCTCGTCCTAGCAAATCCCAGAGCTTCTCCGTGTAAATATAGCATGTTTGCAGGGATGTGCACGTATGCTGTATTAATTAAAAGAAACCAGGGGTAATATCGCTTCCCCGAGGGAAGATCCGATTTCAATCATTGCCACCTCCTGCTCTCTCCCTTCTTCTCCCTCCCCAGTAAGCAGAAGCAATGTATGTTGTATGTCCCATCTACAGGCTCAATCAAGGCTTGGAATTATAAAGTAGGCCTTCAATGAACAACTTTGCATCTTAACCAAATGCTGTCCTGCCACAATAGGGGTTCCTGTTCATCGAAGGGAACAATCAAATGAGACGATTACAGTCCGTACATTAGAAATGTGTTCGCTTATGACTGGTGTTCCCTGATTTGAGGGGTCTCTGAAGACGGGCACTACTGTACTTGTGTTAGTGGATGGCTGGCGGTGTCTGCTTAACCTGCACACCAGACTTGGGCTAATTTTACATGGGTCTGAAATCAGGCCGAGTACCCATTGTTCGCAGGGGTATTGGCCTGTAGATGTGGGGTTCAATCCTCGTGTAAGTGTGTGGCTTCAATCATGGGTACATAAAGTGGTACATACAGGTCAAAAATAAAAATTATCAGAATTGTATTCTAATTACACTAATTCACCTGTGCTGTGCACGAGTTAAATCTAGGATCCGCATCAATCCCTGGACCAATATTGTGTTGAACTGTCATTGTATATATATTCACGGTCTCTGACTATATTCAGAGACTATGTATATATATACATTCTCTGGTATACTCTGAACACAGTTAGTCCTGTTGCAATATAGTGCCACCATCTCGTGGAATCCATCTGTACCATTATGTGGTAGACCAAATTGGTACACTATCTAATACTGGAGTTAACAACACTTGCGATTACATGAGTCACTGTGGATGCCACACTGGTCAAAGTGACCAAAGTTAGTAATAAAGCCATCAAAATTAATATGAAATGTGTATGGTAGGCACGGAACACATGCTATTAACAACCCATACATGGCAAAGCATCAGTGGAGTATGATGACGCACATTGGCAGCGCCAATTAACAGAGGAATAGTGATCAGAACGACCCTAAAACTTAACCACTACTTGGTGTTATATATAGATTGGTTGTGTCCATTAGAATATCTTTCAACTGAAAATTCACTTTATAAAGCAACAATTCTTTTTAATTGAATTTGAATAGCCATTAAACTCTCAATGGGCAAAATCTTTTGCTCATAACTTTGTGTCCTAATCACTGCTAATATTCCATACAATACACAATTTGTTTGCTTTTTCAACTTTTTGGCAATAGATAGGAGAATACACGTGCATCTAGAATGAATTAAAGTCTTTTTTTTTAGCAGTAGGCCTTTGTTTTTCTGACCTTAACAGCTATAGTGCATTTGAACTATTTATAGAAGCACCAGACCAGACGGCCGAATGAGTTGAGCGTCCGTCTCCCGTTTTGGTAGATCGTGGGATTCGAACGCTCGGGTTCAAACCCTGGTCGAGTGAAGCCAATGACTTGAAAATTGATACTTGTCATTTCCTATCTAGGTGCTCAGCATTATTAGGATAATGCAAGTACTGGTTGGCTCAATGTCAGGATAATGTGATTGAGTGGGATATCAGATCAAGCTGCTAGCAGCATGCTCTCCCAGTGGGGCAGCATTATAAAGTCACCATGAGTGTGCACTGTAACAACTCGGTACCCTTCCTACTATTACCTTAGATGTTGCCAGCACCTAAAACTCTAACAACCAACGAACTATTTATAGATAGGATAATCAATGTGGTATTAAGAAGATGATCATTACAAGGGAACTGTCATGCTTTAGAGATATTACCCAGATCTTATTTTGTTCATGTCGTGTGGACATTACAGTCATTGCAATTTACAATATATCATACATTTGCTGGTCATGCCTGTGAGGATGACAGTTTCTGGTCTCTTGTTTGGAGGCAATAGTCTATGTGTGTAATTCGCTGTTTAATGGTTAACGTTCAATTTTGTATATCAGGATTGTAAATGACAACTGTATCCTTTCCATCCATAGGTAACGACTAAGGACGGAGGTGACTACAAGGTCACTATCAAGAATGAGGGAGGAGAAATCACAAAACTGGTCAAAGTATCTTCAGAAGGTAAGCACATCTTTGTTTTAATAACCACTGCGATTCAGGTCATTACGCATCGTGTATTATGAATAGAATACTGTTCAGGGCAGATCATTAACAGATTTATTATGGTGCCATCAAATGATGGAGGTTACCGGATATGGTGGAAGTTACCGGAAATGGTGCAGAGTACCGGAAATGATGTAGGTTACCGGGAATGGTGCAGGTTACCGGGAATGATGGAGAATACCGGAAATGGTGGAGGTTACCAGAAATGGCGGAGGATACTGGAAATAATGAAGACTACCGGAAATGGTAGAGGTTACCGGAAATGATGTAGGTTATCGGAAATGATGGAGGTTACCGGCAATGATAGAGGTTACCGGAAATGATGGAGTTGACCGGAAATGGTTGAGGTTACTGGGAGTAATGAAGTTACCGGAAATGATGGAGGCTACTAGAAAGGTTTGAAGTTACCGGAAATGGTGGAGGATACCGGAAATGATGGAGGTTACTGGAAATGATGGAGGTTACCGGAAATGATGGGGGTTACTAGAAATGAAATAACATGCCAGAAATTATGCAGTTTACCAGAAATATTGGAAATCACCTGAAAAAATAGAAGTTACCGGAAATGGTGGATGTTACCGGAAATGCTAGAAGATACCAAAAGGGATAGAACATTCCGGAAATGATCGAAGTCACCAAAAATTATGGATGTTACCGGAAATGCCAGAAGCTACCGGAAATGATAGAAGATAACGAAAATCACAGAAGAAATGATAGAAAATAACAGAAATTATTAAGTTTACTTGAATTGAAAGAAAATACGAGGAATTATAGAGGGTACCGGAGAAGATATTCTAACCTTCACTTTATTTATCAGTGGTACAGTCAGTAAGTGTAATGGCTGCTGAGGCGTGAGCAAGTAGGTGGCACCACATAGGGAGGTGTCGTTGTATCAGTGGATGACCAAATGAATAGAGGTAACCATGCGATAACTTAGTGGCTGGGGAGTAGACGGGATCTTCTGGCTTATTATACTCCTATAATGGCCTATACAGGATATAATTCTTATACCATATGTATATGTATATAGCCCGTCCTGATATTACCTTAGATGTTACCAGGACATAAAAATCCAACAACCAACCAACCATATGTGTATAGCTCTGTTTATAATAATATATGATACAAGATATTCATCCTGTCAGATAGGAGGTTTCTAAGACTTTTTTTTATGAAACTCCTCAACACAGAGAACCTTCCGGCTTGACCCAGGGGTCATGGCCGTCTGTACTGGCGGGGTGCAGTAAGTAGTGGACCTTGATTGATTGCACCCTAGCAAGTATTTCCAGACAACATTCCCTATTACATAAATGGACAAACAGCAAGACAGTAACTAATGAGTTATGGGTGCTGCACAGGGGGGGGGGGGGGAGACGTTGAGGGATGAGGTTAGGTGTGGCGTCTAGAGTCCAGCCAGGTGTTCAATAGATGCTAGGATGTAAAACCCCAACATACACACCAGCATGAAAGACAAGCATTGTCCTAACCAGCAATGCGCTAATTCAGGCCCTGTCCTGAATGGGTTAACCGCAAAAGGATAAAGCCAGGATTAAGACTTGGATATAATCCTGGGCGCGCAATACTTGATTTTCACTACTGCCCCACCCTCTGATGGGAGTGGCAATAACTATTGGGTGGAAAGCAGATCAGTGTGAAGAATGTTCTGTGGAAGAGGTCTCACAGACAATGTCCACCACCAGCCTGCCCTCTGATGGCAGAAGCAAGAACTATTATCCGCGAAACATGCTCTGCAGGAAAGGTCTCATAGATAAATGCCACTGTGTCCGGTCACAACAAATAGTGTAGTACTTCCGGAGTGGGTTTTGAGACTTGCCCACTCAGGGTCACGTGATTCGGGTGACTTCCGCTGACAGTTGGAGGCGGCCCCGGTCTGTCACCGTTAGCAATGCTCAGCTGTGTCAAACAAAGTTGGGCGGTAATGAGTTGCTGAAGGCCACGTGATGAATTGCGCGAAAGGAAAGCTGACAGAATCTAATCACAGACACAGATGTTTGTGGGACTGGATTTCAACGAGACCGATCCTTAATACCGAGCCTGGCTTACAAGATTGGTTGGTTGTTGGCGTTTGGCATCCTGGCAACATCTAAGGTCATATCAGGATGGGCACTCATGGCGACTTTATAGTGCTTCCCCACTGGGAAACCAGGCTGCCGGAACCATAACCCAAGATTCCACTCAGTCACATTATCCTGACACTGAGCTAACCAGTCCTTGCCCTATCCTAATAATGCTAAGCGCCAGGCTCAGAAGCCACAAGTATCAATTTTATAAGTCATTGGGTTGGTTCGACCCTGAACCGAACTCCTGACCTTCCACATGCGAGGCACGCGCTCTACCGGTTCGGCCACCGCACCCGGTCAGCGTCTTGGTACTAAACAGCATTCAACTGCACAATCATACGAATGCATTCCCAGATGGTTTGCACTCTGGAAAACCTCAGGGCTAACAGGATTTAGGAGTTAGATAAAGTCTGGTTACTCCTATACTTAGATAGACCAAGTGCCTGGGTCCGGCTCTAGCCTTAGGTTATTCTTGGAGCTGATACCCGGCTGATGTCCTGCTATACTTACAGCTGACACCCAGCTGGTGCCCTGCTATACTTACAGCTGATACCTAGCTTGTGTCCTGCTATACTTACAGCTGATACCTAGCATGTGTGCTGCTATACTTACAGCTGATACCTAGCTTGTGTCCTGCTATACTTACAGCTGATACCCAGCTGGTGTCCTGCTATAGTTACAGCTGATACCTAGCATGTGTCCTGCTATACTTACAGCTGATACCCGGCTGGTGTCCTGCTATACTTACAACTGATATCCAGCTGGTGTCCTAATATACCCACAGCTGCTAGTGCTACCCGGCTAGTGTCCTATTATATTATCAGCTGATACCTGGCTGATGTCCTATTATACTGACAGCTGCTACCCCACTGGTGCCATGCTATAATACATCTGCTACCCGGCTGGTGTCATGCTATACATACAGCTGCTACCCGACTGGTGTCATGCTATACTTACAGCTGCTACCCGGCTGGTGCCAAGGTATACATACAGCTGCTACCCGGCTGGTGCCATGGTATACATACAGCTGCTACCCGGCTGGTGCCATGGTATATATACAGCTGCTACCCCGCTGGTGTCATGCTCTGCATACAGACCCTAAACAGCTGGTGCCATGCTATAATACATCTGCTACCCGGCTGGTGTCAAGCTATGCATATAGCTCCTACCTGGCTAGTATATGGCTATACTTACAGCTGCTACCCGGCTGGTGTCACGCTATACATATAGCTGATACCCGGTTGGTACCATGGTATACATACAGCTGATACCCGGTTCGTGTCATGCTATACAGACAGTTGCTACCCAGCTGGTGTCATTATATACATGTAATATATTCCGATAATAATGCATTGGTGGGGGAATGCAAATGTTCTATTGTGAAACAGGTATACATGGCCAGGTCCATAAATGTGTTTATGTAGTTGCTGGCGGTGCTTGATTGATAGGTAAATAGACATAGTAGTGCTGGCAGGACACTGTGTAAGGGGCACTCAGAGCCCTACACCCTACCCCCTCCCCCCCCCTCTGCTACCCCCTCCCCCCCTCTGCTACCCCCTCCCCCCTCTGCTAGTCAGGATCACCACAGCAAGCTCAAGGCAGGTGGGGGCCAGGGGAGCCCCACAGTTTGGTGGTGGTGGGCAGATCACTGGTAACCATGGGAACCAGGAATGCTGGATCCCTATTGGTAGAGCTAGAAATGCTTGTTTCTCATTGGGAGAATGGGGTGGGGTGATACTCTATACTGAATCCATGTACCATATAAATAATAAACCAGAGGGCTTGACTGTCTCTCTTCTTTCACACTTTATACTCTTCCTTCCTCTTTGCTGGTATTGATTTCACTATAGCTTGCCTACACAACCACAGATTCGAGCAGTAGACTTTACATACCGACAGCTGCTACCAGGCTGGTGTCATGCTATGCATACAACTGATACCTGACTGGTGTCCTGCTACATACGCTGATACCTGGCCGGTGTCCTGTAATACATAGGCCTTTTTAAAAAAAAATTTTTATTGAGGCTGTATTTATACTGTCCATAGCATATAAGCCCGGGTACCCAGGATTGTTTTCAATGCTGGCCCGATGTAGTGTTGGTGTTATCTTACCACACAGTAGCTGCTGATAAGGTATTTGATTGCCTGCATTTCAGTAGCAGATAGATAATTGGTTGTATGGTTAGTAGCCTATGTTAGTTTTTAGTTTTTTTCTTGGCATATATGTATTATTTTATTTTATGCTACTCTTATTACTAGACTAGCCTACTCCTATTTACATATCATAGGCTTGTACGTAGCTGCGTGGTGTGTTATCTGGCTACTTTTGGCATGGTTACCTTCCATTGGGCATCCCGCTGGTGGTGCGCCATGATATATCGCATGCCCCTTTACAGTGCAGCTTAGTGGGGGTTTCCTAGCCTCATTTTGCACAGATATTTTTTGTAAGTTTTTAGGTCCGCAATTTGTCGGTCCTTTACCGTTTGGGCATTCCACACCTTGGTAGCCATTTCCAGCGCGCTTCTCTCATGAGCTTTTATTTGGCTTCTGGTCTGCTTTACTAGTGGCACAATTATTTGTTCTAGTAGCCCTTTGTGGTTACATCGTGATTATTTAGTATCTGTAGATGTTTGAGCTTGTTTTTTGTTGTCGTAGGCTATTCTAGGTCGATCCGAAATAGGGAAGGACCATTAGATAGCTAAAGGTTTTAGTTCTAAGTGTAGGTGTTATTGGTTTTATTTTCTGATCACCCTTGTAGTGGATGCGAATACTATATTAGTTTTTTTGTTTTTGTTTTACTACTACTTATGAAATAACCTCTCTACATTTATAGGCTTGTACATAGTTTGTAGCTGTTCGTTATCTACTGAGGGTGGTCCAGATTACCCCCTTGGGGCAACCCCATTTGTGGGCCATGACCTATCACATGCCCTTCTGGGGTTTTGCCCTGGGGTGTTTTCAGGGTCTCCCTATTTTACATATATATTGTTGTATGATTTCAAATCGGGAGTCTCTGTTTTTGATGGTTTGTTGTTGTTTGTTATATACTGAGGGTGGTCCAGGTTTCTCCCTTGGGGCAGCCCCGGTTGTGGGCCATGACATATCACATGCCCATCTGGGGTTCTGGCCCTAGGGTGTCATCAGTGTCCTCCCTTTTTTACAGACATATTTTGTGTATGTCTTTAGATCAGGGATCTGCCTATCTTTTAGCCTACAGCTGCTACCCGGCCTGTAGCCGCCCTACTTGGAGCTGGTCCCGGCGTGTTGACATGTCGCCTCTCCCAGTAAAGATGGCAGATATTATGACTGCCCGTAACCGAGGTAGTAATTGCCCAGTGCCCTCTGGTGTTAGTTACTGTCAGCGCACACGCCAGGTAGGTCACAGCGTTCCACAAACTCGGCACCTTATCCCTTCCACTCACAGCAACCAATGAGAAGGCGGAAAACCGACCACGTGGTCCGTCATGGCTGCTGGCAAACTTTACCACTAGTTGCTTTGGAAGCGGATATTATTGCGCTAATGTTAGACCAGATGCAGTAGGCTGCAGGCTTCCCGTGGGGAAGGTTGGAAGTTTGAAATCCGGTCGAGTCAAACCAATGACTTACGAAATTGATACTTGTCACTTTCTCGACAGGTGCTCAGCATTACTAAGATATGGCAAGGACTGGTTAACTCAGTATCAGGATAATATAACTGAGTAGGATATTGGGATATTAGGATATGGTGCTGGTCTCCTGGTCTCCCCAAGTGGGTTCCCATCCTCATATGACTGTTGATGTTGCTAGGGTGTAAGATCAAAACAAACAAACCGCAATTGTTGAATTCGAATCGATGTCTGTCATTCTATTACAATCCTTATTCGCGGAGCATGCGCAACGAGCTGCTACCCACATCATTAGTTATTGCCACTGCCGCCAGAGGGTTGGTGGCTTGGTGGTGGGAGTCGTCCATTGAACTCACTAGGTTGGCAGGTGGACGGGATGGCTGAGTGGGTAGAGCGAAAGCTTCCCGTGCGGAAGTTGGTGGAATCAATCCTCCGCCAAGTGAAACCGACGACGTATAGCTGTTGTACTTGTCGTTGACTGGTTCTAGTCGGATAAGACGAGGAGTGGTTGGATCAATATCAGAATACTGCTAGTGAGTAGGATATTGGGTGATGGTGCTGATGCTCGATATCCCAGTGGGACTAGTACTATGAAGATATCGTAACTGAATAAAGGTGGCAGCACCAGACGCGGTGGTTGAATCGGTAAGAGTGCCAGCTTCCCGTGCAAAAGACCGTGGGGGGGGGGGGGGGTTCGAACCCCGGCCGATTCAAACCAATGATGTACCAAATTGATACCTCTCACTACCTAGTAGCATTAAACGAATGGGAACTGACTGGTTTGCTCTGTATCAGGATAATGTGACTGAGAAGGGTATTAATTGATTGATTGGTGGTTTCTTTACACCGGGTTGGCAGCATAGGCCATATTCACAGCGAGAATTGTTTGTGTTTTTATTCAACCACCGCTTTTACATATATTGTAAAATCATACAATCAAATATGTGTAAATAGACTCTGATGAATTTTAAAAGCTCACAATCATACAATTTGTGGCGAAGGTAAATACAATTCTAGATGAGTTGGATTTCAGGTCAATCTTCCAGTAGGGCAACACTATAAAGTCGCCATATATGCACACTATTACAAGTCGGTACCCGTCCTGATATGACCTTAGATGCGCATTCAAAAGCAAAACAGTGCGGTTATAAGTTAGATTTAGCGTCGAATTGTTAGTAAATATGGCCAAGGGCATCACCAGCAGCCACAACCCACTCCATCAACTTAGATAGGAGAATAACGATGATGTGTGGTATGTGGGGTGAATGTACGTGGATGGGTGTTTAGGGAGGCCCTTACTACACCCTGTACGCAGGCAACACGCCCCCTGGTGGCTTGTTTGTAATTTCACCCGTGCCACGCTTTAACAGGTGAAGGCATGCAAAACACATGCATGTGAAATTTGATGTGATTATCTTCAGTTTACAGCATTCAGTTTTAAGCCACCAAAGCCACGTGACGATAAACACCGTCGTGGGTTTGTTTGTTTGTTTGTTTGTTTATTGTGGCTTTACATCCTAGCAACAACTAAGGTCATATCAGGACAGACTCTATCTTGCGATAGGGCACACTGATGGCCACTTTCTAGTGCCGACTTATATGACCTTAGATGTTGCCAGGACGTAAAACTCCAACAACCAACAAACCCAATTGGAAGATCAGACTGTCAGCACCATGACTTGATATCCGACTCAATCACATTATCGTGATACTGAACAAACCAGTCCTTGCCCTATCCTATTAAAACTAGGCACCAGGCTAAGTGATAATAAATATCAGTTTTGTAAAGTTCTTGGTTTAACTCTGCTGGAGTTTGAACACATGACCTCCCACACATGAAGCCAGCCAGTGCTTTTACCAATTTGGCCATTCAGTCTGCTGTCGATAAACACTGGTTCATGTTTTCTATGTTGGACAATCATGAACATATGTCTTCTTTAAACCTCACAAACACGCCAAAGAAGTCATATCCATAGATACTGTCTCTAACCTAAATGCACCATGCATCAAGGCGAGACAATAAACGATGGTGTGCGCATTGTCGACCATGCTTAAGCAATGTTTATGACCGTACGCAGTGGCGGAATCGGTAGAGCGCAGGCTTCCCGGGCGGAAGGTCAGGAGTTCGAATTCCAATGACTTATATAAAATTAATAATTGTTGCTACCTAGCATGGTGCTCGGCATTAATAGGATAACACAAGGACTGGTTAGCTCGGTGTCAGGATAATGTGACTGTTGTCAGATATAGAGTCATGGTGCCAGCAGCCTGATCTCCCAGTGGTGCAGCATTATAAAGTTGCCATGAGTGTGCATTGTCACAAGGCGGTACTCATCCTGATATGACCTTAGATATTGCTAGGACATAAAGCAACAGACAACAACAGCGATGTTTATTCTGTGCACTAATTGTTACTTAATTATAAGCTATATATATATATTTTTTTTTTTGGTAAAGTATTTATTCATCTGAACATGACATTTGTCAGCGCCGGGGCACTGGTCTTCCGGCCATCTTACTATTAGAATTGACAGTCTCAATAATCTAAGTTTGATCAGTGCTGTATTAGTTATAGCACCGATCCTGTAGAATTAAGGGAGTGGCTCCTGCTGTATAATGTACAGCACCAGTTACTGTAGTTCATGCAAAAATGACGAGCAGCACCTAGTAGGTGTATACTCGGGGCAACTCAAATAATCGTTGTGGGTTACATTTTTCTCTTATAAAACAAGTTAAGTTCAGAGTTGACAAGACATTTTGTCTGTCTTATATAATGTTCAATGTGTTTAAACAGATTGATAGTTGTGTAGGATGTTCGGTGTGTTGATGGTTTGTTCATGATGGTTAAGGATGGCTGTCAATACATTCTCAGCAGGTAGCAGCAGCTAGCATATTATGTTATTGAGCTATAGCATTGGCCTACGCCAACACGGGTAACTGTATCCCATATTACACCGATCCACCAGAGAGTTTGATGCCCCTGCCTTGCAAAGTTTTAAACTGTTGCCTTGTGGTAGAGGTTCTTGATAGAACCAAAGGCTAAGGGAGCAAACCCTAACAGAAAACCATGTTGCCGTAGCAGCATTAAGGGCAGTAATGAATGGAACTTCCAACATCTCCCAACCAGCCACTGCAGGGAGAAATAGTTTGTGCCTGTCTTGACCTGTTCTTGCCGGTGTGAGACCTCTATTTGCTCCCTGAGAAGTGAGAGAGTGCCGCTAGTAACTTGCAAAAGCCAGCAGCACTTCAACACGTTGCAACCAACCTTTATGAAATGTACAACCACACAAAATCAAATGGAGAGTGGCAGTTAAGTAATAAAAGCAGTCTTTGTCACATTGTGACTGACAGCATGTTGATGATATGATGTATTACGAATTATGTGAGTATAAATGGATGTTATCTTGTCATTCTCCTCATCACTTACCAGATAATATATGAGATATAACGAATTATGCAAGTATAAATATATGATATTTTGTCATTCTCCTCATCACTTACCAGAATATATATGATGTTACTGTTTGTTATTTGTTGGGGTTTTCCATCCTAGCAACATATCTTTATAGTGCTGCCCCACTCGGAAGCCAGCCCGCTGGCAGCATGACCCGACATCCCAGTCAGTCACATTATCCTGGCACTGAGCTAACCAGTCCTTGCACTATTCTAGTGCTAGGCTAGGAAGCAACAAGTATAAATGTTGGAAGTCATCGGTTTGACTCGACGGGGAATCGAACTCCTGATCTTTCGCACTGGAAGCCTGCGTTCTACCGATTGGGTCACCGTGCTCGGTCGATATAAATATGATACATAGCGAATTATGCGAGTATAAATATATGCTATCTTGTCATTCTACTCATCGCTTAACAAACAATACCCTTGGCATCACCATCTTTCCACCTCACGAACTATCGTGCTAAGCATGTGTATATGTATACGTATATATATATAATTTATATATGTATATATATATAAATGTTTATATATATATATGTTTATATATATATAAACATGTAGGCCGCTGGTAAACAGAATAACAAAAGATGGGACTGGTCGAGAAAACATGTATAGGCTCTGGCAAGAATATATTAATAGCCCACCGAAAGTTAAAAATCCGGCCACCTGAGCAGGTCAGGAAGCATTGGTGAACACTTGCAGGTGGCGCCCATGTGGCCACAAGGGGAACTAAGCCCTGGGCAGTGTATAGTAGGTATCCTATGAGATAGTAACCTGTAAAGGAGAGGTACTGATGGTTGTAGTGTCCTTGTTTATATTCTCATAATGGATTATAGAGCGCAGATATATCATATATAAATATACATATATCTATCGATTATGGATATGTTATGAGAGTATATATATATAGACAGATAGATAGATACCTGACCTAATCAGTAACACAGTCGTTTCCGGTGCGATAGGTCGGGGGTTCAATCCCTGGCCGAGTCAAACCAAACTCTTACAAAACTGACACTTTTCGCTACCTTGCCTCGCACCCGAAATCATTTGGATAAGGAAATAACTGTTTGATTGACTCAGTACCAGGAATATGTCACTGAGTGGGATATTAGGTAATGGTACCGGTGACATGCTTTCCGAGTACGTCAACACTATGAAGTCACCCGATGACCTTAGATATTGTTAGGATGATATAGCCAATAATGAAACTAGCTAAACCACTCAGTGTTACTCTGATATAGTACAAGAAACTAAGACCATCGACAACTTTAATATATGAGACTGTCTCAAAAGGTGCTAAGCAATATGGGACAAAACTGTGTCCATTGTAATGATCAACATACTATCTGCTGATGCATTTCCTCAGGATAAACTGATTTGTTCTTTACATGGTGTTTCATAATCCCAATAGAATACATATTGATTTTACGCAAATGTTGTTGTGTTTTCAGTGTAACCGTTTCTTTGCTATTTTGTGTCAATCGTTACAATGGACAAACGAAAAAGAGTCAGCACCTTTTGAGACAGACTCATATGGATAGTGATAAACCAGTTATCGCGTGTAATAAGCTCTGTAGTACCTCCCCGCCCCCCCCCCCCATCCCAGGTGTGGGGAGGTGTGTGTGTGGGGGGGGGGGTGTTCCGGCATGAACAACTCCACACCTATTCATCTTAACAATTTTTTTTTTTTTAAAGACAGAAATTCAAAACCGTCTGACTATGCAACTTTAATATATTCATCTTTAAAATGAAACAAACAGAAACTAAAAACCACCGGGCTATGTAACTTTGAGATGTCCACCTTTAAACACAAATTAAATCAAAAAGACAAACTCAAAACCATCGGACTATGCCACTTCAGCAGCTGTAAAGTCTTGGTAGGGTTGCCGTAGTAATGGAACGTGTGACAGTGCTGATGCCTCACTACAACACACACAGACACACACACACGCACACACATACACTAGTTACACCCAGCAACCAGATCGCTAACTCTCCCCCCCCCCAACCCCACCCCCACCCCAACACCCTACATACTAAACTTGACCGCCCTCCCGACTAACGAAGACGAAGTTATTCAGACGAGGCCGGTAAATAAACCTCTCCCGGCGTTCCTTTCTCGACACTTCCGGTCGGGAACTCAATAACGAACGTTCTAGGCTCTCTGCAGACAGCCTGCACTTTCCCTCCACACCCCACCCCCACTGGTCCCCCCCCCACCCCCGACACCCACCCCTTCCCACCTACGCCCACCCCATCCAAGTTCCAATCCGCATCCTGTTGCCACCCGGCAGTGCCTGAGGATGCTGATCTTGCATTTCGGCGATTTCCGCTTTTATCGACTTGCCCTTCGGCAGAGGTTCAATGGCAAGCCGGCTGGTGTCAGTCAGTAAGGCCCCGGTCACATGCAGGTTAGTGGAGATAATTGAACGTAGTGGAGGCTAACATAGTTGAACGTAGTTGAATGTACTGGCATCCGTACTTCTCCTTGGTAATAAAGTGGGTGGGCCATGAATGAGTTCCGATTTAATCTTTGGACATGTTCAAAAGAGCACTACATTAGAGGCTGAATATGCATCCGTAATGCTAACATACTCTAGCATACTCTAGCATACTCTAGCATACTATAGCATACTCTAGCATACTCTAGCATACTCTAGCATACTCTATCTAGCATATTCTAGCATGCTCTAGCATACTCTAGAGTACTTGGTCACATAGCCCTGGTCACATAGCTGTTAGTGTTAGTGGAATTAGGTGAACGTAGTGAAGGCTAATGCAGTGGAACGTACCGGCATCCATACCGTAATGTATTTTTCTGTACAGTAACATATGTATCTGTACCATAACGTATTTATTCATACCCTAACATATTTATCCAAACCAAAACCTGCCATACCTTAACGTATTTCAACATAGTTTAGCATACTTACACCACATTTGACCCATGTTAGCCTCCACTACGTTCACCTACAACGTGTAGGTGACGGGGCATCAGTCACATGTGCACAGACCAGCTTTGGTGAACAAAGTCCCACCGCCCAGCTAGGTGTCCTGATGAGTACATAGATTACAGCGCAGTTATCAACCAGATGCTTGTTATTCTGCGTCTGTGTAGTTGCTGAACCTGCCTTTTGCGTGTTTGTTTATTAGCCGGAATCGGTAGACCACAGGCTTCCAGTGCGGAAGGTCTGGTGTTTGAATCTCAGCCGAGTTAAACCAATCACATATCAAATTGATACGTGTCGCTACCTAGCCTAGCGCTCGGCAGGACATACACTCTTTAGCACAGTATCAGGATAATGTGACTGTGTGGGATATTGGGGCATCGTGCCAGTGGCCTGGTTTCCCAGTGGGGCAGCACTATAAAATCACCATAAGTGTGCACTGTCACAAGTCGGCACCCCTCCTGATATGACCTTAGATGTTGTTAGGACAAAAAAAAAAAAAAAAACATATAGCAGAATATGAGTGGGAGTAGAATGTTCACCAGTCGGTGATAGTACAGGCCGGAGACTCCAGGTGGCGCCCCTAGTGTGGTTCGCTGGAATCAATGACATAAACATTGATATTTATCGCTTCCTAGCCAGACGCTCGGTATTATTAGGATAGGGCAAGGACTGGTTGGCTCGGTGTCAGGATAATGTGACTGAGTGGGATATTGGGTTATGGTGGTGGTGGCCTGGTCTCTCAGTGGGGAAGCACTATAAAACTCCAAAAACCAACCACCAACTGGTTTAGCCGTCATATATATTAACATGGCATACTCATTTTGTTCTGCCTTGCATAAATATTATACCATAGGGGCGCATCGCTTTGTTGAAGGTTCACCAGTTATTGCTTCTCAAAATCTACTGGAGTCTACACTAAATGTCACCACACTGTAATTCGCTACACTCGGCTGTCATGGAGAGAATACAGGAGGAAAGATAGAAAACAGACAGAAACTGGTTTAAATAAAATTTAATAGAAAACAAATCGGACCTTGGCAGGTGGAACAACATGTAACAGGTGGCGGCATGGCCAGAAATCATACGCTGACTGGAGTGCGTAACCAGGAGATCAGTCCCAGGCGGGTTGTAGTAGATTCAGGTAGATTCAAGTCGAGGATCAGCGCTCACCCCCTGAGAAAGAGGGTGAGTGGGTGGGGAAACGATGTGTACAGTAGCAGTGTCAAGTGGAGACTGAGTGAAAAACAGAAAGGCGATTCAGCAGGAAAGGTACACACCAGCAGCCTCGTGAGCAAATTACACATGTTAGACTCGGACCAACATGCACAATTGTGACAACACACTAAATGTTATCATTGAAAGTGACATATTCTTTTAAAGTTGCAAACTTCGATGCTTTTGAGTTTCTGTCATTTTCTGATATAAATATATCAGGTTGATAGTTGCAATCTACCTTACTTTACTTTGAAGTAGCTTTTATTTTGAATGGCTAAGTTTTAAAATATTTGAAGTGCAGGCTCAATTAATGTTGGCAAGCATGCCAAAATCTAACACAACAGACTTCTGCATTAACAGATGCTATTAAATTGCCCTGGTATTCCCTTCTATGAGGTGACAAATGTTTAATAAATGCAGCGGTATCCAAGATAGATATTTAGAATCAAATGTAGATACTTGTTTTGGTTTTGAAAATTTGATGGTTTCATCGGACTATGCAGCTTTCAATTGACTTATTAATCCCTTCTATGCAGCAACACAGGTGTACAGTTGCATAGTCTGATGAAAGCATCACATTTTGACAACCAAAGCACTTATCTAGATTAGATGTTATGTAGACAACCGAGGTACTATTACACTTGTTATTCGTGTTTTGCTGCATAAAACCTAAGTTATCCATTATTCGGTTCAGAAATGGTGGCTAATTGAACATTTTAAATTTAAATTTAAAATAGATGGACAAAGAATATATTCAAGGACAAAATATGACTATATGGCCTGTAGCATTGGCAACAAAATGATATCATTGGCATGATGATGCTAGCTCTGGTGAATGGGCACCAGAGGTTTGAAGAAGCAGTGTACAATTTCATGCATAAGTTAGTTGAAACAAAAGGTGATTTTCTACATAAATGGACTTCACAAAGCATTGATTTTCTGTAGCTGAGCAAAGTCATATCCTAATGTGGATGATACTATTAGAAAGAAGAAATATGAACCTTTATTTTGCTTTAGATTTTATTTAAATCGGTGAACAACTTAGAACACACCAACAGATTGAAAATGATGAATTTTAAGCCTCCACACACAGATTATTGGTGGATTGGCAAGGCACTTGGGATACCTAATAGAAGGGAATACTACGTCAATTCAAAACCAACTCTTACTGGTGCCAGAATTTTGAGATACAGGCCAACATTATTTGAGTATGTTCAAACTTCAAATATGTCAAAAGTAAATGTTACTTCAATATGCAAATAGGTGGATTATAAGATATTTATCTAAAATATGTTTTACTAAAGAAATATCGAAAATTTGCCATCCAAATTAAAGTAAGGTAGATTACAACAATGAATTTCATATATATATTACAACAATGAATTTCATATATGTATATATATATATATATATATATATATGAATAGTTCAGGTGCATAACCAAGTAAACGCCAATCCAAAAATGGAGATAAACATTGGAATCAAATCTACAGAAAGCAATTTTTTAATGATCATATGAAAAGTGTAACCAGTGAGAAATAAAATTATTTGCAGGGCAACATCTTTTATTTAAACTACATTTTTGGTTTGGCATTTACATGGTTTTGCGCCTGAACTCTTCATATATGCAAGCCGCCTGTTGTTGCTTTATATATATATATATATAAATATATATATATATATCTGGGAAAAAAGGTAAACACTGAAAACCGTCGGACTATGTATCTTTAACAAATGTATCAATATCAGTATCTAAGTTGGAGATATAGAATGAAATCTAGATACGTGGTTTAGTTTCGGAGATTTGATGTTTTCATCGGACTAATCATTTCTTATGTATCTAATTATGTTCGGTCCTCAGTTCCTAATTTATAAAGAAAGTACTAAGCAAATTGTGTTAAAGAATTAGGAGAGGAAAGTGAGAAAAGTATGTATTCAGTGTCTTTATTTCACTGCAGTACTTAGCTCCTTTCTTTGTTGTCCACTTGCAGCTATAAAGAAGGAACAGGAAGCGAAATCCAAGAAAGAGGAGGAGGAAGAGAAGAAGAAAAAGAAGTCCGAGGAAGAGAAGAAAAAGAAGGCCGAGGAAGAGAAGAAAAAGAAGGCCGAGGAAGAGAAGATAAAGAAGGCCGAGGAAGAGAAGAAAAAGAAGGCCGAGGAAGATAAGATAAAGAAGGCCGAAGAAGAGAAGAAAAAGAAGGCAGAAGAGGACAAGAAAAAGAAGACAGAAGAGGACAAGAAGAAGAAGAAGGCCGCCGAAGACAAAGACAAAGACAAGGACAAGGACAAGAAGAAGAAGGTCGAAGAGGAGGAGAAGAAGAACAAGAAAGAAGCGGAAGAACGGCAGAAGGCGGAGCAAGAGAAGAAGGAGTACGAGGAGGAGAAGAAGAAAAAAGCCGAAGAGAAAAAGAAAGCTGAGATGTCCAAGAAGGCCGGCAAGAAGGCCGAACCGGCCCCGGCCTCCGAGCCGGAGCCGGCGGTCGCCGAGGAGAAGCCGTACCTGCCCAAGGAGCTAGTGGATATAACGCTGAATGAGGGCGAGAAGGCTGACTTCACGACCGTCGTCAAGGGCACCGCACCCATTACGTGCGCATGGTACAAACAGGGCGTGAAGATGAAGTCCTCTCGGACCGTCAAGATCTCCTTTCTGCGTGGTACGGCGCGCCTTCAGATCAGCGAGTGTGGCGCTGACGACATCTGCGAGTACAAGCTCGAGGCCACCAACAAGGCCGGCAAGCTAGAGTCGCTCGTCAAGCTTGATGTCATCTGTAAGTGTCACCCGGCATGCAAGCCGCCTTTATTGCTGTTGTTGTTGTCATTGTTGTTGTTGCTCTTCTTCTCTGTCTCTCTCGCTCTCTGTATATATATATATATATATATATATATATATTAATATATATTTATATATATGTGTGTGTATATACATACATTATGCATGTATACATATATAGGGAGATACATATATGTGTATATATGTATACATATATATTCATATTCATATATATGTATGTATACATATATATCCATATATACATATATATAGAGAGAGAACTGATGTTGGAATAGGTTCAATCAGTAGATGACTTAATTCAGGCTCCAGCAACCGATGATTGAGGAGGGAGTAAGGGTTGAGGAACAGGTCGAAGCTTCCGGCCCCATCATATTCGTGTAATTGCTTAACCAACATATATTTAGGGCTTTTTTTTCTAGGCCTTCTCAGTAATGATGATATTTATAATCATTACTTGTGTTTTTTTAACATGTATTATTGCATTATTATTGTATTATTATAGTCATCATTATCTATATTTATTTTTGTTCCTGTGGTTGTATTTCACTGAATAACACACGTGTTCACTGCGGAGGCACTGGCCCTTCAGACCTAGTGACAAATGCATCTGCACACTGAACAAAGTTATGCCAATATACAGATAGATGATTCCAAGAAACTGGGTGGGTGGGGGTGGGGGTGGGGGGGGGGGGGGGGGGGCAAAGCGACATGCATTGAATGGGTAGACAATCAGATAATTTGTGCAGAGGGATATATTAGTTGATATTTGATTTGTTGTTGTTCCTGTGTACTTTATTCTGTACGTATAGGATGGCTTTGTTTGTTCTTTATTTTGTCTGTGAGCTCGTTAATTAGAATGGTTCTAATTTCAGTGGTGGTAAAGTGGTGTAGCATGTACCGTTATTGATGTATATATGTACACAGATTATTTACAAACATGGCTTTGTTTGAAGGCTAATATCAGTAGTCTTCGCAAACAGGTAATGGTGGCGAAATAAGTTGAAGAGAAGTAGAGATGTTAGACTTTGCAGCATGTTGTAATTTCTTCCTTTAACATTTTAAATATTCACACTAGAACATATGTAATGAATATAATGAGGTGTTTCAGTGTAAATCTTACATAACATATGTATTACATTCTCTTCTAAATGATTTACATGGAAATATAATTATTAAAAATAAGTACTTTGGTGTTAAAGTTTCATAGTCCAATGGTTTTCAATTTCTGCAATTGCATTTAGATAAATATAGTAGGTTATTTTTTTTATAATCTACATTCCTTTACCTTGAAGTGTTATTTTAAATATCTAATTTTGGAGGGATTTCATGTGAAAACATGCTAGCTCAATTTGGGGGTGCGCATCAAAGCTCTGACACCATAGACTTCAATAGAAACATCTTCTATTACTATTGCATTGACCTAGTTTTCCCTTCTATGCGGCAACAAATGTTTTAAAAGTGCACTGCTATGTAAGATTGATACGTAGAATCAAATCCAGATCTCTGTTTTGATGTTGATGCTTGTATTGGACTATGCAGCTTTACTCCACATACAATTTTATATTTCTCCGCTGAAAATATTTACCTGGAAACATCTAAAGTAGATGGTATACGAGTAATATTTATAGCAATAATTATTTATATTTAAGTACTTATATTACATATATAAACCCGAGGGATGATCTTCATATTTTAAACTGTGTAATCTATGCTGTTCATTTTAACTGATTTTCCTTCCATCTGGTTATGCAAATGTCGCCTCCCGTGCTTTTTAAAGACCGGCATACATTACACGACAAATCGTCTGGATCGCCATTGTTGGGGAAAATAGAATTCCGATTTTTCCAGAGTTAAGACTCCAAATTCATGTAAATATAATCGGTTAGTTCGGTCGATATCGATGGATTTGTAAAATCGATCCAAAATCCTTCATCGTTCCGTCATTTTGTTCTGTACTCGGAATGGTTCCCGGTCCGTGGGGATCGCGGGATCTGCGTGTTGTGTGTGGCGGGCTTTAAATATCTATCCCTACAGCGTTCGTATGGTAAGTCCATGAAAAATAAACACCACCGCTAAGTGAGTGTGTTATTTTTCATGACTGCATTTTCACTTTATTTCATTTTACGTAGTTCCATTTCAGTAGTATAAAAGGAAAGTTAGCCTATATATGTACACACAGTACGCCATTTGTATATAGATATGCCTTGTCATGTAAGCAAAAGAAAAGTGTATTAGTATGCATCCAAGGATAACAAATATAAATTATCTAATAGTGCATTGTACAACTAGTAAGTATGGGGACCAGTCTGAGAAAAAGGCGCATTGTCAGTTAATATGATTCACATGAGCACAGTGTATATATATGTATATATATATTAGTATATATATGTATATATATATATGTATAGGGTATATATATGTACTGCGCTCATGTGTACATATATGTATGGAATACATATATGTGTATATATTACCATGGCTGACAGCTAGGTTCTTCTGTGATTGAGATCTATCAAGTTGACGGTTGAGGAGTGAATGGTTAAATCTTATCTGGTGATGTTTTCTTTTAGAGTCTTACTTGTCACCGTCATCTCAGATAACCCACATCCGTGGGTTTTAGGTTAGGAAAATAGGCTTCACGCCACGACTGAGCTGCCCATGTAGACATATATATGTAGACATGTATGTATGTATATAGATATGGGTATATATGTATATATGTATGTGCATATATGTATATAGTATCTAGATATATATATATATATATATCTATATATGAAAAACATACATATCCATATATATGAACGTTATATATATGAATATATCCATATTATATATCGATGTATATTATATATAATATACATATACATAGAGTATACATATAGTATATAAGATGGTTATATATTGTATATAATATAAATATATATTCTTAGATATTCATGTATATTATAATATGAATATCTATGCATATATTATATATATATATTATATATACTCATATGTGGTGGATGAGGTGTAAAATCCAAAGAAAACAGGCAAACCACAGATAATATAAATATACACAGAGTGAGAACGGTCACGTGGTACTCTCCAGTCAGCGGCATCACTCATTGTCGACACTTTTTATACCCACAGCTAAGGATTCAGAGGCCGAAGGTAAAGTGGTAACATTGGCAGCGAGCTGAGATGGGGAACACTGCTCCCTAAATATAGCGCGTCTAACTCCTAACACCTACTGATATAGGCTGCAGCAGTGCTACTTTTGAACACCAGGTGCCGCTTCATATCACAGCCTCAGGGTGTTTGTACTCTTATGTTTATGTCATGTCCTGTTGAAGGTTCATCATACATGTCCATCTATGTGGCTTCTTTTTATATTTAGTTTTTCATAGTATAAAGATTTAATTATTTTAATAGTTTGTTTTCCCTTTTTGTTTGATAAAGAACATGGCACACTTTTCTTGAAGGAGTGTTGTTTGTTTCTTTATCCAATCCATTCCAATCCAATCCAATCATCTTTCTTCTTTTAGTAATTCTTTATAAAGCTTCGGTTAAAAGAGAATGAATTTGCAAATAATTTGTCATTGCATATGTAAGTAATTTGAACATGGTTTAAATCAATAGAATAACAATTAATTCCCATGCCATTATCGTACATGACTACACAACTCAACCAAGCTTTCGATCACTTAAAGAAATAAAATAACCATAACATTTTTAGTATTAGTAGGGATCATTAGTAAATTCTAACAAAACAAATACTGACAACTACATTAACTGCCGACTTACCGGATAGGGAACCGTATTACTAATTGACCTTGACTAATGAAGATTTATTTAGGTTCAGTTTTCTGTCTGTCATTAGTAATGCAACCAAGGGAGCAGTGGTCTGAATCTCAGTTCATAGATTTAAATATGGTTGCCAGCCAATGAGTGTTTATTGCATGGTGCACAATAGGCCAAGCTAAGGCCTAGTTCATCTCTTCGCTTTTCTCTCAATCCACAAAGAGAATCTACATAGATACGTATATATAGATATTATGTATTTTAATCAGGTTTTTGTTGGTATCTACTTTAAAATCATCCATCACCTCTGAATATCTTTTCTTTAATTCCACATTGTTCATGCAAAACCTAGTTTATTTTTAATTAACTATTTTGAACATTCAAAATCACTTTGTCTTTGCCGAGATATAGCTCATCATTTCTGCTTTTCTTTTGATGAATATTTTTGACATGGGGGCGGGGGTTGAACGACACAATTTTTAAGGTGTGTTTTCTTTTGGTTTCTTCTTTTCTTCGTATAATAAATAATCATAAGAAACACGCCAATTTAAATGCTACTTTTTGTTTCCTACAATTTTCACCACCCCGCGAGGCGATATTGCGAACTTGATTTTGACTTAACTATCGATATATGAGACATATAAACCAGGTTATATGCTAAGATTGTTCTTTCCAGCTGCTTATTACCGTTACCGTTGTTAGTGTAGCTTTGGTAGTTACTTCGATGTGAATATCCCAGGAGTCCTTCTTATTATCTGGTGCTTCCCTCAGAGCAATGTCTCTCTATTCTAGCACCACAATACATACTGTCTCACCCTCCCCGGACTGCATATTCCACGTGTTGCTGTTTGACTTAAACCCTTCCCTCTGCAATTAATACCATTCAACCGAAATCATTTCCAACGGAAGTACCAATCTAACCCACCATCCTCCTACCAGATCTTGACACACATAAAATATATATATATACATATATATATCTGCACATCTGTGTATATATATGTATATGTATCTATATGCATACATGTTGTATATATATACATTACCTTTATCCTTAATTTTGTAAATAACTTTGTCCATCCTTAGGATATTTTTCTTTCGCTTGATTTCTTATGCATTATATATAATACAATATTACAACTTAATATGCAGCGTTATTTGTAGAGATATTCCTTTCTTATTTTAATATTTTAATATTTGTTTGGTATTAATCCCTGTACACTTTGTGTCACCTCTTTTCATTTTGACACTCCCCTATTCATGATACTAAACATTTAATCATAAATACCTTTTGGTATCATACTTCTATGAACCCTACTCATGAATCCTAATATTGTTTAAAGCCGTGTTCACACGGGCAATGTAAATCGATTCGTAGAAAGCGACTTGCCTAGTTCGCCTCACATTTCCCGTGTGAACGGACGTCTGAGGTGGATTAGGGCTGATTCGATTCACGTGATCTGGATAATATAAACCACCTAAGCGAGGTAGTTTACGTGAGGCGATTTCTCTGATTCGATTTATTTTGCCCGTGTGGACGCACTGAGGCGGATTAAGCACCTCACACGCATGCGCAGTCGACCTTAGTTTGTTGACTTTCCGGTCGATCAAAAGCGCATATTATATAATTTAATTAATGAAACCGCTATCTACGCACAGATATTTTTTTCATCATTTATTTTTAGGGTTTCACTGCCCAGCAGAAGTTTTGATCGTTCCAAACCAATAAGATTCATTAAATACATATCTAGGTCGAACCCACACTCTCTCGGCCGACGTCGACGAACCCAAACTGGCGCTGGTTAGTCTGGACTTGCTCATGCGCAGATTTCGATTTCCGGCCCAAGCATTGCTCGTGTGAACGGGCGGCTAATTCGCCTCACCTGATTCGATTTGCCTGATTCGCCTCACATTTTGCCCGTGTGAACACGGCTTTGGATTCATGACAATCAGTAGAAATCTCTACCCCTTAACCCCTTCTTCAGTCTGTCTATATTTTGATAGCTTAATGTATATTTTGTTAATATTAACTGTGCCATCCACACATTACTAATCACCCCAATACCTGTTCCTGTGGTACAACACTGTCGGAAATATTTTGGTTAGTGGTCTCCTTTAGCTTCAGCCTTGTTTCAACTAATACCTGATCATGTGACGGTCAGAGAATGCAGTGCACTACCAGGGTCACGTTCAACTCCATGCCTCATAGGCGCCTCAGAGAAATTCCAAATGTTGTGCAACTCTGAACGGTGTTTTAGCTGTCGGATGTCCAGAAAATAGGATCCTCCATAAGATGTACTTCCGGCAGCCATTTGCAATTGAAAGAACAGTTCTGAATGGCTGAAACCCAGGAGCCATTTTTGAGGCGTTTTCGTCTCCGACTCAAAAAGTGTGACGTCTCGGAATCAAATGTGAGGCACACGTTGAACGGAAATTGGCAAAAAGATGTCACAGAGACGTCTCAGCGTTAACTCTGAGGTGTATCCTGACCGCGGCCCTGCTGTCATTGCATTGTCAATGGTGTGGTGTACCGGCTTCTGCAGATGGCGTTACAATTGCCTAAGAGAGAAACCTGAGTGTTCTTACATTGCGTCTTAATTGTGGAACTCTTTAAAGCAAATGAAAACTCATAGAGATGTGTATAAATATACAAGAGCTGGGAATAAGGCTCAGTCTGTTATATATCCAGTCTTAGGTTAGTAGGATGCTTCTGAGAGAAAGGTGCCTAATACCGTATAGGAAATAAAATGTATACACATATGTATGTGTATATATAGGAAGATATATATATGTATATGTGTAAGAAACCCCTTATTTTCCAGTGGTTCAATATTTGGTCTTAGATTAGTAGGACCCTTATAAAAGAAAGGTAACTAATCCTGTGTAAGATACAATATATATATTTTTATATATCTAAGAAGATATATATGTATATATATATGTGTGTGTAAGAACTACCTAATTTCCCTGTGGATTTATATTCAGCCTTAAATTGGTAGGATCTTTCTAGACGAAAGGTGACTACTACTGTGTAAAATATAATATATATATATAATATATATATAATATATATGTATAAGAAGATATGTGTAAGAAACACTTTACTTATCTGTAGATTAATACAGTATTACATATTGTGCATTATTCCCTTTTTGTTTGTTAAGATTATCATTTATTTGCATCCTTTATGATTTCATATATATATATATCTAGATCTGTATATATAAATCCAATAATTTTAAGATAATTTGATTTCTTTCACAAGAAATCTAAATTATGCTCCACTCCCCATTGCCTGTAGATATGCTTCATGTATGCACGCTGGCGTGTTCATACATGATTGCTGTGACGTCAGCAGCGTTCTTTGATGATGATTAGCATATATGCAAAACACTCTAGATGCAGAGTTTGACATGCATGTACATGTTTATTAACTGTGTCAAAATCATCTTCATCCACAACAGTAAAGGAAGATATCAAGCTTAAGAAGCCTAAACAGAAGGGCAAAGGCGACGGCGACGATGGCGTAAGACAATAAACTCTTTCTTATCTCTATGAACGTACATTAACAGCACTCAAGCAGTAAGTGCATCCACTGTCTTGACCATGCTGAAACCATGGCTCACAGACAGCTGGATGGTAAGATGTGCTACATGAACTATTTACTCTTTCAGTAAAGGGCCTCTCGTTGGATCAATTTAGATCAAGTCTGTGCGGACTTTGAATCTCTATTGAATCACTCACTGACCTCTAAGTCTTAGGGTCAAAGGTGAGAGTAGTGTGGCAGATATAGGTCGTGGAACATCTCAATTTGATGCCTAGGAGGTCACAAACTGTAACTTATAGTCCAGACAAGCGATTCATCCTCAAATGAATTAAGTAGGGCGTTGTTGTTTTGTTCTGGTATTTAGTCCTATAGACTCATCTCGTTGTGAGAATATATAGAAACTGTTGGATTACTCTTTGTCAATGTTAAGCTCTTTAACCATGTCAACATCTTCTATTCAGTGAATTAAATCCTTCATAGATCAATCAAATGACCTTTATGCTAATCGTGCAAGTAGGATTCACATAATTTGATTACTTAATAATACATTAAGTAACTCTCATGCCACCATGGTACGTTGAATTATATATCTTAATGCGTTGATAATTAAGAACAGTATGCAATGTACATCATCATAGTATCCATGGTAACTATGAAGAACAAGATAAGTGCACCATTTGGGATATTGTGTAATGGATGTCTGTGGCAGTTTGCAGAATCTGGGCATTATTTCGGGATGGAATCCACGCGTTCTATCAATAATAACCTGTCTGGTCTATCAACAACAATATAAAAAAGAAACGCTAACAAAATGCAGCAACTAGTTTTCCCACTAATACCTGCTCGGTACTTCGATTTCCATTTGATGTAGTACCAGTGGGTATAATGTTCAATTTTGCATTAAAGCTCCCAGACAGGTTCATGCATTGTTGTGATATATCACGCATATAACTTAATCGCTTATGACCTGAAAGATGTTCAAAATCTTCACACGAAGATTAGGTACCATTTTTCGCCGCATGGGGGCGTGGCAGATCCACGGGGCGTGACAAAGTTGCACCCCTATTACGAACAATTCATGGACTTGCTATGAATTTGCTAGCATCTTTTTAATAGTTTACCCGATTATTTTGTCACATTAATAATATTACATCCTTTTCTTGTAACCTCCTACTAAGCCAATATCCAACTAACCAAAGATAATGTGTCATCCAGAATATATTTTGTGAAATGGATGCACATTTAACCAAGCTTTTATATATATAGCATTTGCGTATATTATATAAATATATATTTATATATTTATATTCCGTACAGTCCAGTCGACCCATCTCAGTTATTTTTAAAATCTATAGCAGATGGCAAAACCTGTCATGGTGCTGATAGATAAGGAGCCTCGTTACCATTTCAGATTAGTTCTCAACCTTCAAATAACCAGGTCCCGCTACTCAGTCAGGTGACCCCTTCTCGTGCCCGGAAGGGGCCGTCTGTTCTGATGTCCGGCCTTGAATGTTGATTCTCTTCTTCAGCTCTTATTTACGAAGCAATAGCCTTTTTTATTTGTTAATAACAATAATGGATCTGCCACCCCACATTTCTGTTGTTGTTGTGATGCGTCCAGAATTGTCTGGACGCCCATATACTGACACGGTGGCACATTGTGGAGACAATAGAAGCGCGGGTGGTCGGGGGTGTGTGCACACCGGTGACCCAGTCAGTTCTCGAGTCGTTCGAGCCTTGCGGTTAAGCTTCTAACACCCCATGTGGTCTGCACAGGAAAAAGTCAACCTAAAGGCTGTTCCTGGCAAGCAGAAACCAGAGGGTGAGAAGGAACCTGAGGCCGAACCGGAGACGGCACCAAAGAGCACCGGTAAACCACCGCCCGGCAAAGGCAAGCCGACCGATCTGCAGAAACCGGAGAAGACCAAGGCGCCTGGTAAGCAGCGCTTTCCTACTCAACTGTCAAATGGCATCAATGACTGATATGTACCTTATTATCACCCTGATCGCAGCAACCTAAAACGATAAACACCTCAATTATCGCCCTCGTCGCCATAATCCCCGAAAAAGCACCGCAAGCCCACAAAACACCCCAATTATCGCCCATGTCGCCGCAACCCCCCCTAAAAAGTAGAAAACACGACCCATTATCGCCCAGGTTGCCGCACCCCAAATATGCTGCTATGGGGATGTCAATGGTGTTACCACCTGACAGATCCTTCATTATCACCCAAGGTGCAATAATCCAGCACCCTTTATCCTTATTATCGCCCACGTCGCCGTGACCAACCCTCCCCTCACCTGGCTCAGATTATCGCTTACGTTGCCACAACTAAGAAAAAAAACATTATCGCCAGCGGTCCGCAACCCAACCATGCTACTCGCGCTGTGTCAATGGCATGAGTAACTGCCAGTTCCCTCATTATCGCCCAGGTCCCCAATACCCAGATGTAGGCCTATGTGGTGTTTATAATTTATTGAATCTTCCTCGTATATCACTCTCATTGCAGCAACCCAACTCTGTTCGCTGCACTCACGCTACCTCAATGGTGTTAATAATTGAACCATCCAGTCCCCCGTCCACCGACCCACATAATTGCACATTTCGCAGCAACCCAACTATGTTTGCTGTACCCATGCTACCTCAATGATGTTAATATATGAAGCCCCCCCTCCACCACCATTAATGCTGGCATCGCAACAAGCCAACTACGTTTGCTGCACCCATGCTACCTCAATAGCGTCATTGACTATGATTGAGCAATCCCTGCCCATCCACACCCACACCCAATATCGCCCATGTCGCAACAACCCATTTGTGTTCGCGACACACATGCAGCATCATCGGCATTAATAACTAACCGATCCTTCCCCGATTATCGCCCACGTCGCAATGACCTGTTGCACACACATGCACACACATTGATATAAATGTTAACCTCAATTCTAAGGATCCCAATTTCAGCTAGCCGCTACTCCGAAATGGCCATCGAATGAAGCGATTGATCATATTCAAACTCAGTCATCTCTTTCAGTTTCAGTCACAAGACTTTCCCTTCATGTGTTTATTTCAATACTTTAACTTTGGTTGCGGTCAGTCTGTATTGGGCTGGTTTTGGTTGTTTTTTTCTTTGTTGTAAATTATAAATACAAAACCGCGAGCAGGGAGACAGAGAGAGAGAGAGAGAGAGAGATGGACTATCATGCAGATGCTAATTGACGTTAGACTTGCTGAGGCCGGAGTGTAGTCTTTAGAGGCTGTAGTGGTAAGTATACTTGTGCCCAATGGTTCCCAGTTCACAATACCCTCGCTTGTTCCCCGCAGGTGAGGGAGTATTGCTGACTACTGGTCTCTAACGGTGTGGCTAACAGCGCAACAGCCTATAAGGCCAAATATAACAAAATGTTGGTGATCGTCCTTTTGAAATCAACATCTGGGTCGGGCGGGCTGTTTTTATTTTAATGTTTATTTTAATTTTAATTTTTTAATTTTGCTGGAATATGAGGCAGACATAATAAATAGCCAGACGCAATGGCCGAATGACTTGAGCATCCGCCTCCCGTTCTGGTAGACTGTGGGATGCGAACTCGTGGGTTCGAACCCTGGACGAGTCAATCCAATGACTTTAAAATAGATACAAAAGTTGAATTGTTGCTAGACTGAACCATTTTTAACAGTTAAAAAAAAAATTAAAATTCAGGGGCGGGCAATTTTTCAGGTACGGGCGGGGACGTTCACCAATTTGTTTGTTTTTGGCCTAACCATGCCTATCTGAGCCACATTGACAAAGGGAGTCGTGGAGGCATTCACCTCCCTTTGTAAGCAATGAGCGGCGTTCACCTCTTCGTGAGCACCTTATTATGTTATTCTATTCTGTACTCTTGCCACCCTTCTCTCGACCCCCCCCCCCGATTATACTGATTGATTTTATAATGGTGTATGTATCCAAGGTATACATTAGTCATTTGAAATCATCACATTGAGTTTATTTGATATTATTTGTATATACATATTAATATCATTTGTCTATGCTTCATAAGTTATGTTAAATTTGTATGGTGCTTTTATTTGTCAATACTGTTGCTATATTCCCATTAGTGTGTCCCCAATCTTTGGTTCATAGCCCTCCCCCTCCCCCCCGCCCCCCCCCTCCACCCCATCCTTCTGATAGTATTTGAATACGTTGACCTATATGATGAGCGTAGTGTTCAGTCTCTATACCATACATCCAGTGTATTTAGGCATAGCTTTATTGCTGTAGATATTTGCATCACCTAACTGTAGCCAAATCCCATCCATCAACACAAAACATAGCTTATAATCAAAGTAAATTTGAACATGCACATTCGACAGATCCCCATTAGCTATCTGAATTTGCCTACTGGGACACTGGAGTGGGATGTCATTAATTAAGTTAAAGTTGCATAATCCGATGGTTTTAAGGGGGTTTTCCTACCATGTTATTTTTCAAATTCATAATTCAGTACCCGTCCTAATACGACCTTAGATGTTGCTAGAATAGGAAACCACACAAAATATATTAAAATAGCATATATTGATCCTGAAATGTGCAGTCCTACGTACTACAAACTATGTTATCACAGCCGTTCTAGTTCCATTGAATTTGGTCTTAAATAGTACATAAAATGTTGGTCATTGTAAAGTGAAGAACCAACTCAGTATATTGACATGAATATCGTCAATTATATTTGTCGAGGAACCTCTCTGGTTAGGAACTGTATCTTCATACCTACCATTCAAGCATTAACGGGCAGTGCCAATTTCCTATAGTATTAGTGCTACGGTAGCCTGTGTCATCATGTATGGCCAGTTTCCCCATGTCTGTATCGAACACGCATGAAGAAGAAGGCAGGGAAGATGAAACCTTGACTTCACTATGTATTCCTTACCGTTCCTCCGCTCTCCACTATGTCACAGAGCCACGTGACCTGCTCCCTGACCAGCCAGGGCACAGGTAACCTCTAGTGGTGGGCCGTGGCCACTAGCCAGTTGTAGAAAGGAGCGGTCCATCAATACCTCCTCCGGCGAACCTTCTGCCATGTGTCACCATGCACAGACAACAGTGGCCAGCATAGTTCCTGCTGCCACCACATGGTGGTGAAGCTCATGTATGAACTACTACAGTACCATCAGAACTCCACAAGGAATTCTTGTAAATGAAAAGGAATACATACAGTCCATGACCTCAAAGTTTAATGGCCGGTGCACACCTACCGTTTACGATTCGCGCACTAAAACTCGCGACTCGACCCGACCCGCTTAAAACTGAAAACGGGCCGATTCGTTTTTCGAATCGCGAATCGCAATCGTAAACGGCCGCTTTTAGCACTAAAAACTTAGTTTTATGCGCGAATCGTAAACGGTAGGTGTGCTAGGGGGTCGCACACCTAACGATTTTTGGGCAGTTTTAGATCGTATACGGTAGGTGTGCGCGGAAAAACGGTAGGTGTGTACCGGCCATAAGCCACCATGTATTGACTCATCGTGAGCAAGAGAAAAGGGTTCATTTCAAAGGACAGTCGTCCAGTTTCCCCTAACTCAGATTAGGAGTCTGACCTAGAAAGAAGTCAGACACTCTAACCACTCTGCCATAGAGAACACCTCAGATTATTAGGTTGATCATTATAATCTGCTTTGCTTTAGTTTAAAGTAACTTGATTTTAATGGGTTAACTTTAGAAATACTTGAAGTGAAACATGCCAAATTAATTTGGACATGCATGTCGAAATGTTGGGCATCATATGTTTCAGCAGTGACATGTTCTATTAAATTGATTTAGTATTCCTTTTCTATCCATCATAGTGAATATAGCCTTTTAGATTTACTGCCGATTGGCCTTATGCTAGGTACACATCTACCGTTTTTCCGAACCCACCTACCTTATTCGATCTAAAATTGCCCAAAAGTCTTGAGGTGTGCACTCCCCGAGCACACCTACCGATTGCGATTCGCGATTTAAAACTCAATTTTAGGGCTAAAAGTGCTTCCTTACGATTGCGATTCGTGATTCGAAAAATGAATCGACCCATTTTCAGTTTTAAGCGGGTCGGGTCGGGTCGTGAGTTTTAGTGCACGAGTCGTAAACGGTAGGTGTGTACCTAGCATTAAACAACTGCCAATTAATCAACCTTCTAGTTCTACGCAACAATAAATGATTTTAATAGTGCACCTATATCTAAGTTGGATATGTAGGATAAAATCTAGGTTAGTGTTTTGCTGGTGGTTTTGGTTGCGACAGTGTTATCCTCATCATGGAAAACTAGGCATCTTTAACACAAGGTTGCTACAGCGAAGTCGACCCTTCCGCCGAGCTGTCCAGTCAGATATATAGCATACAGGGTCATTGCTGTTGTCCAGACACGCGCTATAACATCATACAGGTCTAGCTCTGCCCTGTCCCGACCATTTACCCTATCACCAGATTCCCAAGTCATGAATTGACTACAACCTATGTGGTTCATTCATGAATGGCCACAACCACACATAGTCCGCCTATCAAATTGCCCACCCCCCCCCACTCCCACTCCTCCCCTCTCATCCCGCCCCCCCCCCCATTCTCCCCCGCCGTCGACCTACTTATTAATCTACCAATATCCTGGTGTTCATTGTCATGCATCCCCCTCCCTCCCTCCAACCCCCGCCCGCCGTCCCACCCCCGTCCGCCAGCTGCCTCCGTAACCCACCACCATAAACCATGTGACAATGGTCACGGAGAACTGGTTGCCTGGAAACCATTTGCCGTCTGCTCGCCCGGCCGACTGCCTATGTCAACACTGTTTGTTATATATACATGCCATATATATACCTGTTATATACACCTGTGATATATATCCGCTATATATATACCTGCTATGTATCTATACCGAGCTGTAGTTTGTCACCTGGTTACTATCGCCTAAAGCTGAGATTCCATTAACGCATAGTGCGATGTGCAATGTGTATCACACAATATATGGCCGGTGCTAAGTGTAAGTAACACGTGTCAAAGTGATACTAGTTATATATAGTGTCATGTTTACTATATGATACTAAATATATAATGGTATCATTTTGTCAGGCGTATAACTATATATATATAAATATATACAAATATATATATATTCATATGTATTTATGTGTATTTATCTATATATATTAAGCAATGTGGTTATTTTTTCCTTTTCGCCAGTGTTAAAAAGAAAGTGGTAAAACCACTGTCAAAAGTCAAAAGTCCCATCCGGATGAAATAGTGTCGGATATTGCTCAGCGATAACAATGAATGAATACAAATTTTAATTTTTTGTAATAAAAAAAAAAATCATTCAGGGCAAAAAATTCATTCTGGCCATTCCGTCTTTGGAAACATCATCTGTGATGTCATCATGTCACGGTACCCCCCCCCCCCCCCCCACCCCCTCTGACCCTTCCTCTCTTCCATCTTTCTAAATTCATGTGCGAAAAATGCACCCCTCGCTAACTGGCTAAGAATGAAACAATTCGATCTTGCACAGGCACGATTGACCAAGTGTGCAAGCACCTGAACGCCAACACACCACAATCACCATTCACCCAATGGGATCCTGGTGTGACCTTAGATGTTGCTAGAACATACAGCCCAAACAAAGAAACCAATGGGATCATGGTATGTCCTTAGACGTTGCTATGGCGTAAATCCCAAAGAAAGAAGCCATTAGGATCCTGGTATGTCTTTAGATGTTGTTAGGACGTGAAGCCCAAACAAACGAAGCAAACCAATGGGATCCTGGTCAGATGTTGCTCCTGCTAGGACGTATAGCCCAAAGAAAGAAACCAATGCTATCCTGGTATGACCTTAGATGTGTTTAGGACGTAAAACCCAAACAATCAAAGCAAACCAATGGATCCCCTTCAGCTGTGCTGATTTTTTTTTTAAAGAAAAAAAAAAGAAATCCTATTTACGCATTGCATACATCGCACTCACTGTATAGCTAAGCTTATCGGTGTCAATGGAATCCCGGCTTTAAGCCCGTCGTGGCGCGCCCGCCTAGTGCGATGTCGGTTCTTAAGACGGCTTCTTACACCAGCTTCCCCACTGACCATTGACTCACGATGGGCGTGCTTTCTCTGGACACTTGTTACAGCCACTCCGAAGATAGTCGAACCCAAGCCCCAGGCAGAGGCCGAAGCCCCGCCGGCAGGTAAGGTTGACGACGTCATGGCGCTCGCGTTCTGATGACGTCACACGCCGAGTGGGTGACGTCACGTGGTTGGCGAATGGTTAGATGTAATGTAATTAATGTAATGTTGACAACTGGCGCCTGTTAAGACGTCTCCTCAGACAATACTCACCCTGCTCACACTCCCAACCTCATCCTCCTGTTGTTGGATATTATTAGTATTATTAATATTATTATTGTTGTTGCTGTTGTTGTTGGGGTTTCATTCCCCTCCCACGTAGATTTGTATTAAAGCTGCATAGTCCGATGAAATATCAATTTTTCAAAACAAAATCAATTATCTAGATTTGATTTTACATATCTAATTTAGATACTGATGCACTTATTAAGCATTTGTTTCTGCATAGAAGGCAATACTAAGTCAATTTAACAGAACCTGTTACTTCAGAAGTCTATGGTGTCAGAGTTTTGGCAAGCTTGCCAAAACTAATTTTCCATGTTTGCACTCAAAATATCTCAAAAGTTTACCACTTAAAATAAAAGTAACTTTGAACTAATGTAAAGTAGATACTAGTGATCGATCTAATATATTTATCTCAGAAAAAAATAAAGAAATTCAAAACCATCGGACCATGCAATTTTAAACCGCGTCGCTCTGTGTCAGTCAGTTCATGTTGCGCATTGTTGCGAATTAATCGATTAATACTTAATTGCTAAGAATCGTTGACTCTCTAGTAAAACATTACGACCGGTTTTACTAACGCTGGCATCTATCTCCCAGTGACTAGTAGAGTTGAGTAACCCTGACCGCAGTCGCTACATTCGGCGTTTTACTTCGTCCAAGAAGAGTGGTGGTGCTCTTTTGGGGGTTGGGGTGTAAATTGTTTTATTCTTTAGAATATCACAATTGTCAGCACAAAGGCCATAGAAACAACAATTAAAAAACACAGAAACACTTCAAAATCTTGCTCAAGAATTGTAGACTCTAATCCTAAATAAGTACCCTTATATCATCTTGCTTGTTGCATCATGTATATGTTGTATTATTCTTTAAATAATTATGTATGATATTGTGTAAGTAACTGTGCTCGTTTTGACGAGAAGACTAGTTATAGGCCATGGACTAGGAAAGACCCACGTGCACCCCTACCCCCTCCCCCCCTACACACACATCTTAATGAACCAATAGTGTGTTCTTTTATAGCTTTAGGATGTCCTGAATGTGAAAAGGAATTTTAACAGTGAAAATATAGGGATGCAATAGCTGTTATGGCCATTAATATTAGGATACCGTATAATCGCGACATGCACGACTTGTTATGCTATTTCTACGGCACTGAGAAATGACCAAATTCATTAAGTAAACAAATTATTTGTGTAATGCCAGTAGCCATTTACCGCTAGTTAAGTTGTGGGAAGAAGGTAGTCAAAGACCCTATTATACTAAGACGGCTCACTCCCTATCTCTCCCATGGTGATGGTGATGGTTACCTTGTGGTGGGTTTGATCAGCCCGGCTGCTGGTTGGTGTTTCACATGTAAACACATACAATTATATCATACATGAGATAGGTAAGTATGAATACATATCAATATAAAATTGCTATGAACAAATGCACATCATCATCAGCATCATCATCATCATTGCCATCATCACACATCTTTCACATTCATATATACATTTATACATATAATGTTGCAACTGTTTAACCAAGAGAACAGCCAGCGCACCAAGTGGTGGGTTTGATCATTTTTATTACACAGTACAGGCTGAGTGAGCTGTCTTAGTATTATAGGGTCTTTGAGGTAGTGGAAAAGAATTCCGATGTTGGTGGGAGGAGAGCGGGTGGGAAGGGGGGGGGGGTGAAAGTAGACAATACTAGAGAGGATGGTCATCATCAATGTGGGAGCTACTGGAGCAACTGTCCAACAAGGTGTATTCTCAGGGATATATGTATATAATAGATGTATATAAATATAGACATATACATAGATATATGGATTATATAAATATATGAATCCATTTATATATATGCGTGTGTATATATATGCTGATATATATATTTGAGGAAGATCGGGAGTTTGGTTCCCGGTCGAGTCAAACTAATGACTTTACTTGTCACTTCCTAGCCTGGTGCTCGGCATTAATAGCATAGAGCAAGGACTGGTTAGCTCAGTGTCAGGATAATTTGATTGAATATGTGGGATATTGGCTCACAGTGCCGGTGGCCTGATTTCCCAATGGGGCAGCACTATAAAGTCAGCATGAGTGCACACTGTCACAAGTCAGTACCCGTCCTGATATGACCTTAGATGTTGCCGGACGTAAAACTCCAACAACCAACAACCAACCAACCAAATATATATGTGCTGCTAGGAAGTAATATCCTAACAAACAATATATATGCTCTGTAATGGATTATGGGAATATAAACGAGGCAGCCTCTCCGTTTCCTCTACGGTTAGCTAACCAATATTCATCATGAATATACATGAGGGGTTCTAGTTCCTTGTTTCACCACTGGGGCGCCATCTGAAAGTGGTAATTAAGTCAATACATATACATGTATGAATACATATGTATGTCTATATAGACATGTTTATATATAAATGTATGCACAGACATATATATATATATATATATTTATATATATATATATATATATATATATATATATATATGAGTCAGCCTCACGAAAATGGGCCAATCGGTGGTCAATTGAAGATGTCAGCATCGCAATTCTTAAAAGTGTAGTGCATTTCTTTGTTTCATATTAAATTATCCTAGAAACAAATAAGGTCGTTGTATTTTCTCGACCTTCACATTCAGGATAAATTTAAGGACTTTCCAACACCTCTGTCAATGCTAAACTATAATTATACCGATCGACGCCGACATCCAATGATCGACGCCGACAACTTTAACAGATGTCGGCATCACAATTCTTAAAGTGTAGTGCATTTCTTTGTTTTATATTAAATTATCCTAGAAACAAATAAGGTTGTTGTATTTTCCAGACCTTTACATTCAGGATAAATTTAAGGACTTTCCAACACCTCTGTCAATGCTAAATTATAATTATACCGATCGACACTGACGTCCATCCTCGACGCCGACAACTTTCCTCAATTGGCCTCTTTTCGTGATCCTGACTCATATATATATATATACATAAACTCAGATGTACATAAGGTAACATCATACCACAATTAACTATATGTAGATACATAGGTATATATATATATATATATATATATATATCTGTACTTATACATACATAAAAGAATTTGACCCCTGCGCCCCTCAGTATATCCTTAATGGTGCACATCAGTGAGTTTGCCCAACGTTGAGACTATTAACTCAAGTATCACACATATTAAATAGCACTGCCCGCCAGGTTACTCAACACATATTCTCAACTTAGCACTACCGGTGCGCGAGATGTACAGGAGACACTTCTGGTTTAGCCGCCTGCGTGCGCGACCTTCCAAATCCCACGAACCTTCCCCATGACGCGCTGCTTTCCTCAAAGAAAATTGGACATTTCTGAATCCACGCAAAAAAACAACTAAAAAAACATTGAGAGAAGAAAAAAAAATGTTATGAAAAGAAAAAAGTCCACGTCACTTTGTAATCATAATTCGCTAATCGCACGACATAATCAGCTTTTTGAAATGGAGAGAAACGTATTCTATCAAATACATGTTGCTGATTTAATTAATTAATTAAGTTTAAGTTTGATATGTAGTTAAGTTGGTTGTTTATTCATACCCCAGTCACACGAGGCCTGCGTTCGCTTCTGATCGATTCGCGACGTCAAAACGTCCTCCTTGCGCCCTCCCTACGCCCTCATTGAGTGCTGTCGCCGCGAAGACGCCAACCTCCCGGCGTCCAATTCGGAAATTGTGGGCGCAAGGAGGTTGCTGCTGCTGCACGTGCAACCTCCTTACGCCCTGTTCCGGCGGCGCCATTCAAAATGGTTGGCGCCCTGGCGCCGCCCTGGCGCCGCCCTGGCGCCGCCCTGGCGCCGCCCTGGCGCCGCCCTGGCGCCGCCCTGGTGCTGCCCTGGCGCTGCCCTGGTGCTGCCCTGGCACCGCCCTGGCGCCGCCCTGGGTTGGTACCAACACATGCGATGCTGCAGTCACCGTGTGGTCTGCTCCGACCTGGCGCTGACCTGGCACCGACATGGCGCCGACATGGCGCCGACATGGCGCCGACATGGCGCCGATATGGCGCCGACATGGCACCTACAACGCATTTGAATCAGTGTATCGAATGGAATGCTGGGTGGTTGGCGTCCTTTTGGGCGTCGGGAGGTTGGCGGCGAACGTTGGCTCTCGTGTGACTGGAGTATTAGAAACTAACGCTACGTGACTTATGTTATTTTAAAAGAAGGAAATAAGTCAATAATCGTAGACTACTAAATTTTAATCGTAATGTTTACTTACATTGCCTTGTTCCTTTGTGCAAACTTCTTCTGAAAAGGTAAACTAAAGAAAGGTGAGTCCCATCAACATTAAATTCCTTACGCGTACCTCTATGGGTAAAAATGTGTGTGGCTATTAGTACATGATACATTCTTCCAAACAGGAATGTCATTACTGTACTGTTTACATATGTACGATATATTTTCATGTGGCAAATATGAATGAACCTACCATCTCCTTCACCGTCTCATGATGACATCGTAGTGTCCATTATGATTTCATCTATCATCCTGATTATCAGTCATCCCACCTTATGAACCCGCCCCATTCAGGGAGTGAGTGTGCCTGCTCAAGGAGTGAACCCGTCCCGTTCAGGGAGTGAACCCGTCCCATTCAGGGAGTGAACCCTTCCCGTTCAGGGAGTGAACCCGTCCCATTCAGGGAGTGACCCTGCCAAGGGAATGAACGTGCCCTGTTCAGGGAGAGAACCTGTCCTCTTCAGAGAGTGAACCTGCCCAAGGAGTGGACCCACCCCATTTAGGAAGTTAACCTGCCACATTCAGAGAATGAACCTGTCCAATTCAGGGAGTGAACCCACCCCCTTCAGGGAGTGAACCCATGCCATTCAGGGAGTGACCCCACCACATTCAGGGAGTGACTCCGCCCCATTCAGGAAGTGAACCCGCCCCATTCACGGAAAGTACCTGCCCCATTCAGGGAGGGAGCCCATTCAGGGGGTGGCCCTGCCATATTCAGGGAGGGAATCTGCCCCATTCAGGAAGTGAACCTGCCCCATTCAGGGAGTGAAACCATCCAGGGAGTGAACCCGCCCATTCAGGTAGTGAACCCGACCCATGTAGGTAGTGAACCCGACCCATTCAGGGAGTGAACCCGCCCCATTCAGGGAGTGAACCCACCCCATTCAGGGAGTGAACCTGCCCCATTCAGGTAGTGAACCCGACCCATTCAGGGAGTGAACCCACCCTATTCACTTAACTTAACCTAATTCATTCATTCATTGCATAGTGAAGTGTAGTAGGGGTGGGGTGGGTTTCGGACAGTTCTTTCTTATCTGAGCATTCAGCTGTCATTTATTTATTTATTTTATTCTGAGGTGTTTTTTTTTTTTCAGATGAGATTTCACCATTCAGCTGTAGTGAATTATTTATAATTATTTCTTGATCATAATGAGACCCTAACTTTCTCCCTAAGTGTGCTTGCTTTTGTGATGCCCTTTTCTGCTCGAGTTGTAGGTAGTGTCCCTGTTTTCGTGTGCCTGTACATTAACTTCCATAACAGCACAAATTCTTGTGACCTTCTGAAGTCTGAGCAGGTCATATTGTGTTCTGATATAGGTGTCGATCTACTCGCACTTTGCATTCTGTCATCACTGGCGGGTTTTATTGGGACCCTAGTCAGCCCTTGTCTGCGGATCCATCAATGTGGATATTTATATATTTGTATATGCATATATGCATATATATATATATATACACATATACACATATATATACATACATATGCATATATACACATATATATACATATATATACATATATATGTGGATATTTATATATTTATATATGCATATATGCATATATATACACATATACACATATATATACATACATATGCATATATATACATATATATACATATATATGCATATATACATATATGCATATATACTTTTATATATACATATGTGTATATATATAAACATGCATATTTGTATAGAAATATGTATATATCTAAATGTATATGCAGTTATACACATATATAGATATATATATGTATATATTCACACATAAATACATAATTATATATATGTCATATATAGGACTATATGCGTTGCTATTGGACCATTGTGACTCTGCCAGCAGTGATGGTGTTGAATACTACTATTAGTACTAACTTGATTAGTGGCCCAATAATTGCTTTACAGGACTCACAAGTGAGAGCCATGTCACCCGTGTCCTATATTCTGACCTGTCTCTTACCTTGCAATGACTGTTCTTGCCACCTTGAGGCCTCGTCTTTCGCCTTTATTCTCTGACTCGTTCTATTGTGATATATGATGTAGATTGGAAACCTGTGAAATGCTAGTCCGCAAATACACTCGTATTTGGTGAGCTAAATATTTCCTAGGTTTTATTCCAACCACATTGCTGGACCATTCACATATATAGGCTCACTCTGCCTGGGATGTTTCTGTTTGCCTCAATGTTAGTTTTGGTTTATATGAATAGCACGGGAGCACATCAATGTTAAGCATAATTCAAACCTGATTGTTAATTTCACAATTTAACTGAGATGCCATTTCTAAGATCGACCCTGATTAATAATATTATGACCATTACTCTGTTCTTTAATATATATGTAGATTAGTACAGTCAAATTGTATTAGTTAATCTTATGATACCGAAAATAACTGTCAAATATAATAGACTGTACATCTTTCGATTTGAACATAAAGCGGCTGTCACACCTCGCCGGATTGGGGAAACAGAAAGAAACCGAACAATGTCCGTTTATATCTGGCAAAGTCCGGTTTGTGTCCATTGCATATCCGTTGCATATCCATTGATATCCGTTGATATCCTGCCCCATCCGTTAGAAGTCTTGGACATGCACAAAACTTGGAACGGATTCCGGCAGATTGGCGTCTATGTTTCTTGTCCGGTTTGAGTCCGTTTAGTCTGCTTATCATCCTTTGGCTATCCGTTCATGTCCGTATCATATCCGTTCGTCAGGCATCCTTTGACCCGATATCGCAACATTTTGACACATTTTAAAACATTTTGATACTAGACAATTCTTCCGTTGCTCAATCCGGCATAGTGTGACAGGCACTTAACTCTAATTTGAAATATTTTGCTCAGCAAGAAATAGTTTGTAATAGTAGTTTTTTTTGTTATTTGTTATTTTCAAAAACAGCTATAACTTTTAGCAACATGGCTCAAACTGTTATTTCTGCATATTGCATGTAACTGTAAGCTATTAATTACAGTAGGTCCGCTGTTTATCGTGGGATCTTTTTAGGTTCAGAATTGTTGGTACCGTGGTGAGTAGGCAGGGTCAGGCAAAGACCAACAACAGAGAAATGTGTTGGTGTTGTTCTTGCTCTTGCTGTTGAAGGTATTTATTATTTTGGTATAAAGCCTTTTCATCTACACTAAGGTGAATAATGTACCAGGTATGGAAATATATAGAGTTGTTTTTTTACTCCAAGTGTCCTACACATATTTTCGCTGTTTTTGTTATTGTTGTTCTTGAAAACTTTGGATCATTTTAAGGAGCACCAAAAAGTACACATTTTGAATGCACATGTATATACGTATATATGTATATGTATGTATATATGTAGATATATGTGTGTATATATGCATATATGTATATTTATGTATATATATGTATACATATGTGTATATATGTATATATGCATATTTATGTATATGTATGTATATATGTATATATATGTATATATATGTATATATATATGTATATATATATGTGTATATATGTATATAAATGTATATATGTACATACATATACATATATCAATCAATCCAAGGTAAGAACGTCGCAACAAAAGTTTGCGACCTTTCATTTCTAATTCAAAAGCGCTTTCAATCCTTCCACCTCCTAACTTTTGAGTTGGCTTTCATCTTGTTCTTCTTCCTTCCTTTCTTTCCTATTTCCTCCTCCTTCTTTTTTTTTATTTTTTTTTTACCTTTTTCTATTTGTTGTTGTTCTTCTCCCCTCTCGGTTCCGTTGCTTGGCCGTGGCACAGTTACCTCCTCCCACACACAGAACTCACCACACACAAACGGTCCCACTACTAAACCAGCGCCACGAAACAGCACCAGCTCCCCGCACCTGGGCGAGTCCCTCAGGCAGCGGCTCTGCGAGCTGTCCGAGACGCCCCGAGAGAACGGGCTCTCGGACGCCGAGCTGTCACGTGACGGGCGGCGAGGCAGTGCGGGCTCGACCAGTTCCGAGTGCAGCTCTGACGATGAAGAAGACGCTGCAGTGCGCGCGACCAGACGCAGACGCTACCCGCGGCTGTCTCTGCGCAGCCAGCCGGGGCTGGCTATAAGGGAGGAAGGTAAAACAGCATGGTGCTCTCTGGCTCTGGCGCGACCTCATCGGAATAAGCCACTTCCAGTGTGCTTGTGTATGTGTGTCTCATGTCATACGCGACACATGAAAACTGAGTACAAATTTGAAAAGTTATAAAAAAAAAATGTCTTTAACCAAAACAAAATCCACCCGTCCCTCAAACAAAAGTTGAATTAAAGTAAAAGCAAACTTACCAGCAATAATGAAGATCCTAGTTAAAATAAGCTATGATATTTTATTAGTATTTTTTTTTTTTTAATTATATATATTTTTTTATTAGTTGAAAATATCCTCCAAAAATCAGTTTAAAATAGGTCATTATGTTAGGTTTTATTTTGAAAATGCGATAACAAATTGAATATATTATATAATGTTTGGGTATTATTATTAGAAAAGATTTAGACCATATTATTTTCTTATTCACATTCTTCTGGTGGAAATCAGATTAATATTTTATTGCTATTATTATTATTATCATTATTATTATTATTATTATTAGAAATACAAACACCCGAAAATACAAGGGGAATATGCAATGGTGTTTGTTTACTCTAATTCTTTTAAAATATTATTATTAGTAATAGTATTGTTGTTTGAAAATATAATATAAAATCCACGGAATATGAGTCCATGATGTCTGACTATCGCACTTTGAAATTTATTCCCAAGCATATAGCTTCTGACATTAGTGTTCCCAATACCCAAGTGAAACACAAATTGAAAGCCGGGGAGCGGTGGTCTACGCTTCTAGCGTATTTGTATATTCGACCATTGTTATCTATTTATAAATGTTATTATCCCTATTACATCCGATGTTGTATTTTTGTCTTTGGACACTTTACTTTCGGTTATAAATGATCTCTGCAGAAGTAGAATAGATTTTTTAACACTTTGAATTCTCTTTCAACGACAAGAAAATGTCATTGCTATCCACAGAAGTTCAATTTCTTTCTGAAAACTTTGCACCAGTTCCTTTTAGCGATTTCGTCATTAATATTTCAAAAAGTTCAATTTCATTTTGAACACTTTCAATCTAGTTACAAATTTTTATTTTTATTTTTGTCTATAAAGTTGAACTCATGTGTAATTATGCTTCCAGTCTCTTTAACAAAAATCTATTTAGCAAAAAAAAGTTGTCTTTACAACTGTGGTCAATTTTACCCCAACATTTGCATCTTTATTAAAATATTCAGTCTGTCTAGAAGCTTTTGGTCATCCATTGATATTACACAATGGTGATTGATATAACCGGTGGCTGTATCACTGAATTATCTCTACTGTAAACACCTATTTTACTACTAATTAAATTGGTTAAAATACCAACACCTATAGATCAAATTAGGCATTTATTTGTTTAAATGCCCACTTCAAACGAAGAACAAATTATTCCAAGACAATGCCCAGTCATTCCCGTAACACAGTATCAAAGCTAGTGGATCTTGGAGACTTGCCTTTTTAGGACTTTTAGACATCAGTGGTTGTGTAAATGATTTGTTGATATTGTGTCAAGTTCAAGCTTTAAAGCTGAACTTGATTCTGATGAGAAGTCAATTCCTATGAGGTTTCAATGCAAGCATCCCTGCATGGCGCTGTTTCTGTACAAATCAACGTGCACTTCTCAACAATTTCTATATATGTCTAGAGAGTGGCTTTTTGGTGGTTTTCTTATTTTTATTTCGAGGAACAAATCAGCTCCCCTTTCAGCTTTGTACCACTGCTCAATCGGCCGTAGTTTTGATCAGCCATTTACGCTATTCGAATCTTTTGATTTCTTTTTGAAATTGTATAGCATATTCTCATTGCTTTATCTACGTTAATAATCAGGGATGGCATTTCTCAGCGAAATCGCTGATCTCAGCGAAAACCGAGTTTCCAAATCAGCGAGGAAAAATTCTGTCCATGAAAAAAATTAACTTTTAATTATTTGCTAGTCTTGAATTCTTAAAACAGTTAGAATGTCAAATACAAAATATGTCCAAGTAGGTGCCAGATTGCACCATTTTAATCGTAAGTTTTAAACAATTTCCGAGGAGGGCATGCCTCTGGACCGCCTTAGTTTTTCAGGATTAATAAAAATAGTTGTCACTGGGACCTCTGAACAATGAGATGCAGTGTGAATTCAAGGGGATATATTTTTTAATAAAAAAATTAATTCGAAATTGGAAATACAATGCAATTGCGGATTGTGAACTTGTACAGAGAGGCATGAACCCAACCCTACATCCCGCAAATATTAGCCTCTAACACAGAAACAACAGTCCGACCACTGGGCCCATCGTTTAAAGAACGCCCACAAGAAAGAACATGTGCAAGCGTTGCCACTATTTAGAGTTAATACTCAATTCACCATGATTCCTGTTTGCTATGTGTAGAGAGATTAGATCTTAATTTCTGGAGGGAAAATGAGATGTGGTTCCAACCAGTTGGAATGTTGTTTCAGTCTTCCTTTTTATTAACACACAGGATGCCATTCCATGGGTTAGAATTTAGTTAGGCTTTGGCTTGTTCATTTTTAGCTAGGTTAGGCCTAGGCTTATTCATTATTAGCTAGACTTAGTCTTCTTCATTGGTAGATAGGCTCAGAGCTTTTCATTATTTTTAGCTAAGCTAGGCTGAAACTTATTCATTGGGAGCTATGCTAGACTTAGGCTTATTATTTAATGTTAGCGACTTTAGGCTTAGGCTTCTTTGTTAGTAGCTATGCTAGACTTAGGCTTATTCATTATTGTTAGTGAGGTTAGGCTTAGGCTTTTTCGTTGTCCTCACAACACCAGCTCCTAGTCTGTGTGCGTAGTATATCCCGTCACACCGCACATTCTGCTGCTAGTACAGATAAATGAATAACTTAAGTGGCATTAGTCCAAAACCAAAATAATGCATTAGGTAAATAAATCACTTTTCTATATTTAAATTGTTTTCAATATTTCCATTAGCTAAGGAATTTACCGTTTCCATCCAAGCAGCCTGTCTAGAGTATATATATATATATATATATATATATATATATATATATATATATATATATATATACATGTATATATATATATATTACTTTGTGAATAACCTTGTTTAATCCATTCTAGGGGAAATAGTCCTAAATAAGCTTTCACTAAACAGTTAGAATGTAATTGGCAACAGTATTGAAAATGTACAGAGAATAGGTAATAAAAGTATTTTGGGCCATTGTGCATATTTAAAACCCAACCTAACCAGCTACAAAGCTCTTGGCTGATGCAATCCTTTCTAGAATCACCCACCCATGACTGATGGAATCCATTATAGAATCACGGAGCGATGACTGGTGAAATCCTTTGAATAATCACTGAACCATGGCTGATGAAATCCTTTGCAGAATCATTCAACCATGGAAGTCCTTTCAGAACAACTCATTCAGAGCTGAAGAAATCGATTGACTGATGCAGTATAATCACTCAACCATGGTTGAGTGATTATACTGCATCAGTATAATCACTCAACCATGGTTGATGAAATGCGTTATGCAATCACTCATCTGTGCTGAATTCCTTTGCAGGATCATTCAACCATGGTTGATGAATCTATTTATAGAATCATTCATATGTGACTAATGAAATCCTTTGTAGAATCACTCAACCTTAACTGATGAAATCATCGGCGGAATCACCCATCCATGACTGCTTAAGTCCTTTCTAGAACCAGTCAGGGCTAGTTAACAAGATCCCTTTGTAGAATCACTCAACCGTGGCTGATGGCATCTTTTTTTTCTATAAACACTCAGCCATGAATGACAAATCAGGAGCTTTGGCAGAACAAATCAGCCATCAAGAGAACACACAGTCTCTGAATTTTCAATAATGTTGTTAAATATGGACCTATGGTTAAACTAGGTAGTTTGCACACACAATTAATCTATAATGGTAGTGCTAGCAGAGTGTAGTCACCCGAGTGGGTAGTCAGTACAGTAGACAAACACATAGTCCTTGAAGAGTAACATTTTTCTCACTAAACTAGATGGGGCATGGTTTAAGCCATATTTCTGACCGACCAAATATCAGCTTTCCGTAACATTGATATGACCTCAGCAAGTTCACTAACCCATCTGGAATCATATCGATGGTCTAGTATTTATATCTTTGTGTCTTTTTAACCTTTTAAACAAAATAGAAATAGAGATGGTTTGAGATTGCATATAGAGTAATGCGTTACCTTTAGACACCATGGTATGGCATTCTGATTTGCTAATTTGTTTTGACCAATCACAGACGAGAACGAGGCCTGCAGTGGTGATTCAACTAATGGTAAGTCCCCCTGGTGGATATGAGGAGAACGACAGCATATAGTTCTAGCGGTATCTCAATTTTTGAATAGGCGTCATTTCCTTGATCATTTTAAAATGATTTGAGGGTTTGTTTTATTTCCTTGTCTAGATGATATTTTTGCAATATATCTTCGTTTCTTTTATTATATCTGTCTTTTGTAAACATTGACAATTATCATTTTCAGTTCCATTGCTGTTCAGTTACTTTGTATGTGTACACTCTGTTTTGTCTGTAGTTCTCGTCTTCCCAATGTCTTAACCCTATTCACCAGTGTAAACCAATGGAAGGGGTAAAATTACCATATCATATTTGCAAGATCAAGAATATTACTTGACAGCTGTTTAGTTTTGCGTCTTGCGTCTTAAATGTTCGAGGATCTGTGTTATGCATTAACTCATGATTTGGGAGAGCATATACAGAATATTTAGTGAATTTATTATCCTATCCCTTTGGACACTTACTATGAAGATAACCATGAGGCAGGGAGGTCAGTAACCAATTAGGTCAATCTCGTGACCTCATTAGTCTTTCGCCCATTCTAAATGGACCAGGATGTCTACATCAGTAGGTCAGCCCACATCACATGATCATCACGAGATGACAATCTGGGTCATAGCTACAGGTGGTTTGGCAAGCTTTCCAAAATTATTTTGGGTTCTTTCAGTTTAAATTCCTCCAAAATTAGCAAATTGTCATCAATGTTACTCTGGATTAATAAATAGTGAGTTATATTTATCTAAAGAAAAAATCCAAAAGTCATCGGAGTATGCATCTTGAAAGACATGGCAGGGAGAGGCACCAACGCCAACTTCCGGTGTGTAAACACTCCGACGTCACAGCTTCAGTGGTTCCCCAGGGACAGAACCTCAGAATTCCTGTATTGCTATATACATACACTCGTATTTAAGGCGAAGTACATTGAGAGTGATGTCTGTGGATCTTGTCAAATGAACAAGAACCAAACTCAAAGGCTCCACACAGGCCTTCGGAGTTTGGGCTCTTGGGTTCAGGTTCCTGTGTGTCGTTAGTGTTCTGACCGCCAGGAGGCGCCACTGTGGTGACAGCACTATGACGCTGTCAGTCTCCTGCTGTTATTGTGGCGTTGTCAGCCTACTGCTGTCACTGTGGCAGTGTTAGACTACTGCTGTCACTGTGGCGCTATTAGTCTACTGCTGTCACTGTGATGATGTTAGTCTACTGCTGTCAATATGGTACTGTCAGTGTACTACTGTCACTGCAGAGCTGTTAGTCTACTGCTGTCGCTGCAGCGCTGTCAGTCTACTGCTGGCAGTGTGCGCTATCAGTCTACTGCTGTCACTGTGGCGCTGTCAATTTACTGATGTCACTGTGGCGCTATTAGTCTACTGCTGTCACTGTGACACTGTCAGTGTACTACTGTCACGGCGGTGCTGTTAGTCTACTGTTGTGGCTGCAGCACTGTCAGTCTACTGCTGTCACTGCGGTGCTGTCACACTGCTTTAACTTCATTCATTCGCTCATTCACGGTGTCAAGCGCGACAGGTACTGATTGTGGCAGTGGCTCGAGCTCACTGACAGCTCTGAGCCTGTGATTCAATCTGCAATTGCTTTCTTGCGCTCCCCAACTCACCTCGCCACTGCCCTCCACCCACCACCACAAACTACCACAACTCTTGCATACACACACATGACTCAAAACTGGATTATGACCAACTGACACCACACCACATATTTTTCGGAAGGTAAGTTGTGACACCTAAACGTCGGTCACATGTGTACATTAACTGGTGATTAGGGTTCTACTAGGTAGGACCTAAACTGGGTGTGACTTTTGCGTGCGGTCTACTCTGATTTCAACTCTACACCTAACCCTAAAAGGTTAGTTAAATAGGGATCATAGAAGACTACATAGATCTGAGCCGTCTATTTAATTAACTGTTTATGGTTTAAGGCTAAAGTCCTGATACACCGCATGCTAAAGTAGTACCCAGAATAGCATAGATGTGTATTTAATTCAATTTAAAGTTTGTTATCCTTTTATTTCTTTTTTTGATTAGAAACAATTTTAACTCATTCTTTTTCCAATAGACGCCTTCGTAGTTTAGGTGTCAGTATTCAATTTTGAAATTAATTAGATTATTCCCCCTTCCCTTTATGTAATTGTAAGCCTTATTGCTTTAGTGGTAGTTTAACTCCCACGCTAAGAACAGTCTGTCCCTGCAACTCTGAGTGGATGAAGAGGCTGACAATGACATCCACCTGATGAACTTTCCGCTTTCTTCTAGCTTAGACTGTAAGGAATAATGAAAAGCATCACCCTGGTAACTTGCACAGCAACACATATCAATATTTACAGAATCCTATATGGGTAGATGACGAGTAGGTATGTTGTATCTGCCCTATAGGAATTCAATGACACGCGGAATCACATTCTTGTGGTGTCTATTTAATACTGGGGTTCAGTTCCTGATTACCCAAGATGCTTTGCGACTACCAAGTAAAAACAGACAACAATGAAAATGACCCAGATACTGGACACGGCAAGTAATTAGTCACTGCACTAAAATGCTCATTTAAGGCTGTGTATCCATAGACTGTTCCCTTGTGGCATGTTCCCTTGTTCTGTGTTCACGTGTGACCTTGTGATGTGCCACACAGACAATGAACCTGTTTTGCTGAGTGGCTATTCTCATAGGTTGGACCCAGGGACTGTAGGGCCTTGTGTACTGCACATGTGATGTAGCCTACTGAGCAGGAACATTGAGAATGAACAGGTTCATTCTCTGTGTGGCATATCACAAGGTCACAAGCGAACACTGAACAAGGGAACACGACACAGTCTACGGATACATAGCATTAAACAGCTGTAACATAACACGAAAGGGTCGTGAGAGTGAACCAGAAGTCCACTCAGTGGTGGATCTTGAGTGCTTCGTGATTTAATTCCAGACGCAGGCCGGCGTGTGAGTGTTAGGCCGGATGAAGAAGAGGACACGTCAACATTATTTGCAACTAAACCAAAGAACCAGACAATAGATGAAGGTATGTGTCGTTTAAGTAATACCCCACTCACACTATTGATTGTTACTTCTTTGCGACCACAAAAAGGGGTCATTCCAAAAGAGGTTGCAGCTGATCGCAAAATGGTCGCTGTTTGTCATTGTATTTCCTGACAGATCCTGATATATTATGGTGTACCACTATGTGTCATTGTATATCATGATGCATTATGCTATGTTATGGTATTCCATTGTATATTTTGTATTACCTGAGATATCCTGATATATGATGGTGTACCACTGTATATCATTGGATATCCTGATACATCATACTATATCATGGTGTACCACTGTATTTCATTGTATACCCCGATACATCATGCTATGCCATGGTATTCCATTGTCTATCATTGTATATCCTGATGCATCATGCTATATCATGGTATACCACTGTATATCATTGTATTTCCTGAGACATTATTCTTTGCCATTGTACACCACTGTATATCATTGTATATCCTGATACATCATGCTATATCATGGTGAAGCACTATATATCATTGTATTTCCTGATACATTGTACTATATAATGGTGTACCACGGTATATCATTGTATATCCTGATGCATCATATTATATCATGGTGTACCACTGTATATTATTGTATATCCTGATACCTCATTCTTTTCCATGGTACACCACTGTATATCATTGTATATCCTGATACATCATGCTATATCAGGGTGTTCCACTGTATATCATTGTACAGCTGATACATCATAATATGTCATGGTGTACCACTGGATATGATTGTATATCCTGATACAGCATACTATGTCATGGTGTACCACTGTATATCATTGTATATCCCGTCGCATCATGCTATGTTATGGTGTACCATTGTATGTCATTGCATACCCTGATACATCATGTTATATCATTGCATGTGACTGATATCATTATATATCCTGATACATAACAATATCTCATGATATGTCACTGTATATCATTGTATATCCTGATGCATTATGATATATCATGACATACCACTACACATAAGTGTATGCCCTGATACATCATGCTCTATCATGGTATGCCGACTGAATACAATGGCATATCATTGTAGATCCTGATACATCATCCTATATCATGTATGCCAGTCTATATCATTGTATATCCTAATACAGCATGGTCTATCATGGTATGCCATTGTATAAAATTGTATATCCTGATACATCATGCTAAATCATGGTGTTCCACTATAAATCATTGTATGCCCTGGTACATCATGCTACATCATGGTATGTCACTGTATATACTTTTATTTCCTGATACATCATGAGATATCATGGCATACCACTATATATCATTCTATGCCCTGGTTCATCACACTATTTCATGGTATGCCACTGTAAATCATTGAAAAGCCTGATATACCATGCTATATAATGGTGTTTCACTTCATATCATTGTATATCCTGATGCATCATGCTATATCATGGTAATCAACTGTACATTATTGAACACCCTGAGGCATCATGCTATATCATGGTGTTCCACTATGTATCATTGTATATCCTGATGCAACATGCTATATCATGGGATACCACTCTACAACATGGTATATCCTGATACATCATGTTATATCATGGTGTTCCACTGTATATCATTGAATAGCCTGATATACCATGCTATATCATGATGTTTCACTTCATATCATTGTATATCCTGATGCATCATGCTATATCATGGTATTCCACTGTACATTATTGTACACCCTGATGCATCATGCTATCTCATGGTGTTCCACTATGTGTCATTGTATATCCTGATACAACATGCTATGTCATGGGATACCACTCTACAACCTGGTATATCCTGATACATCATGTTATATCATGGTGTTCCACTGTATATCATTGTATATCCTGATCCATCACGTCTATCATGGTATACCACTGTATATCAGTGTATACCCTGATACATCATGCTATATCATAGTGTATATCACGGTATGCCGCTGACCCATTCAGCCCGGTGCTACTGACACAGCTCCATTTGTCCCACACCCCATCAGGCAGCACACTTACGGTGGAGGTCTTCCTGAAGGAGAAGGTCTCCTCAGTGAAGTGGTACGCGGCTGGCAAGACGATCAGCAAGGAGGCTCGCACCACGATGATCTACGATCAAACGCAGAACAGGTGCTTCCTGGAGATCAAGAAGTGCAAGGACAGGGACGAGTCCCAGTACAAAGTGGAGCTGTGCGACGAGAAGGGAAAGCCCATCGACTTTTCTGGATTCTCCGTCTTCGTCAAGGGTAGGTATTGGCACATTTGCTCATTCTATGTCCATGTTTGTTAAGGCGGCAGTAACATGACCAACATAATTTTACTTTAATCAGAATTATCCTGATTGAATATGATTATTCCTGGTTGGTATATGTTGAAAGTATCTATTCACTCTGAGGTATTTAGGGCCCAATTAAGGCTGTGGGGCGACTGTAGTTTAAGTTCAGCAGTGTCGTTAAGTTAAACTAGAGTCAAACCTCTCTAACCGACCACCTCCACAGATCGACCACTCCCCTATATCGATCGCTTTATTTGTGTCCCAAACGATCGCCCATACAATACCATTGTAACAAAATGAAAAACTCACTAAACCAACCACCTCCCTGAATGGACCATTTAAAATTGGTCCCATGGTCAGTTGACTTAGAAATGTTTTACTGTATTAGTTTAAAACAGCCCTAAAGCTGTTAAAGCAATTCTTAGTAGTTCTAAGTGTAATTTTAAAGAGTTAATGTTTCTAGAATTTTATTATTTCGATAATATATAGCGAATATTTATAGGGGGAAATGCATGTTAAAATCACATAACTATATCTTTAAAATTGCATAGCCTAATGGTCTTGAGTTTCTGCCTTTTTTTTAAATAGATCAATATATTAGGTTAATCGATGAAATCCACCTCAAATTAGTTTCGATAAAGTATAAACTGGAGGCCCAAAGTACCTAAAGCCAAATAGGTGCAGCCACGGTTAATACGGCTCTGCTTATCTCAACCATGTGACCAGTTCAGTTGCTCAATTTGTGTTGGTTGGCCGTGAACCCAGCAGGTGGCGACACCGTTCATTGGTGCCTGGGTATCCCATCAGATGGCATGGCGGTCGTGGGAGCATCCACGTACCATAACTTGTCCATGCTATGTTTTGGTTTGTTGGTTGTTGGAGTTTTACATCCTGGCAACATCTAAGGTCATATCAGGATGTGTGGTGACTTGTCACAGTGCACGCACTCATGGCTACGTTATAGTGCTGCCCCACTGGGAGACCAGGCTGCCCAGCACCATGAGCTCATATCCCACTCAGTCACATTATCCTGACACTGAACAACCAGTCCTTGCCCTATCTCAATAATGCCAAGCGCCAGGCTAGGAAGCGGCAAGTATCCATTTTTTAAGTCATTGATGTGACTCGACCAGGGTTCCCACCCTGTCGGTTTGAGTCCCACGATCTAGTCAAATGGGAGACGGACACTCAACTCGTTCAGTCATCCCACCTTGTTGTCAATTTATATAAGGTGTAACCTATTAGTATTATGAACATGTGTAGACAGTCTACTTGGATCTACAGCATCTACTCATTTGATGCTCTGTGGTCATCGTTGTGACACACCCATGGAGCACTGAAATAGTGTTGCCAACTCTCACTAAGTTACCGTGAGAGTCACAAAAATTGAAGGTTCTGATCAGGCACCTCATAAGTCAAGGGTGAACCCAAAATTCCCACGAATTTGTGTACTTTTGTACAAAATCCAACAAATTTCTCTACTTGTATACACAGTTTCTGTAATTTGTATTAAATACAAATAAAACTCATGTTATGCATATGCTAAAATGTCATCCTATAATCCCTTAGAAATACTCTCAAATAGTCTAGTTTAAAGCCATTCTAACAAAGAATTCTGGAATGGGGGGGGGGGGGCATCCCTGCAGACTTCTCTAGCACGCTTTCAGCTTCCGCCTCTCAGGTTCCATGTCCATGACACAAAACCTCAAGGATTCTCTGTACCTCCAGGTTGGCAACATTGCTAATGAACCAATCTTTATTCCAGATCCCAACCAATCAGGACTTGACTTCCGAAACCTGTTGAAGCACAAGTAAGTTCCCATTTTAACTATGCACAATTCCTTTTGGTTATTATTATTATTATCATTATTATCATTTTTTTAATATTTTTGTTGTTGATGGGATGTTTATGCTGTCCATAACATAAGTTATTATTGTTATTATTCATAAACCATGTGGTTAAGATATTCAACCAAGTTGGGCAGGCTAAACATTTATGTGGTATGTGTTTCCCATAGACATATTGCGAAATGTTTAAATCAAGCACAACACAAATATATATTAGCTAACATTTGTTTGTGATGTTTTTCCAACATCTTCATCCACATCCACAAACGCAGCTGACCATGTGTTCATGTTTGCATTCAATGTCCTGATTGTTATACCCCAGTCACATGAGGCCTGCGTTCGCTAACGATCGATTCGCGACGTCAAAACCTCCTCCTTGCGCCCTCCTTACGCCCTGATTGAGTGCTGTCGCCGTGAGGATGCCAACCTCCCGGCGTCCATTTCAGGAATTTTGAACGCAAGGAGGTTGCTGCTGCTGCACATGCAACCTCCTTACGCCCTGTTCCGGCGGTGCCATTCAAAATGGTTGGCGCCCTGGTGCCGCCCTGGCGCCGCCCTGGTGCCGCCCTGGCGCTGCCCTGGCGCCGCCCTGGCGCCGCCCTGGGTTGGTGCTAACACATGCAATGCTGCAGTGACCATGTGGTCGGCCCCGACCTGGTGCCGACCTGGCGCCGACCTGGCGCCGACATGGCACCGACCTGGCGCCGACCTGGCCCGACATGGCACTGACATGGCGCCGACATGGCGCCTACAATGTATTTGAATCAGTGTATCAAATGGCACGCTGGGTGGTTGGCGTCCTTTTGGGCATAGGGAGGTTGGCGGCGAACGCTGGCTCTCGTGTGACTGGGGTATGTCACTTACTTAACTACAGTCCAGTTCAGAGTTAGGCTTAAAGGAATGATTCCCTTCCATGGCAATGTTGTTCCTTATCGCCTTGTATGTTACTAAGGTAGATAATATCCCGTCACAGGCGGTGCGTGCCGATTAAAATAGCATATGTTGTGTATGCTGTATTTTAATCCGAATACTACGCCTAATATTATGATATTGTATTGACACCCACAGGAGAATAATGTGTTAATATGCTTAGGCATATTAACATAATACATGAATATGTAATGTGTATGAACTCCAACTATAATTGGCCACACATGTTCACAGATATACACATATGCACAGCAGTTCGCCCGAGCCATAACATTCAGTTGAAAAAACAAATATATATGTGAATATATATGTGTATATACCTTTCAAATCATTATGCATATATTTACATATATATATATATATACACATGCATATACATGTGTTTACATATATATATATATACATGCGTATATATGTATATGTATACATATGAGCCTGTCTCAAAAGGTGCTAGCTCTTCATTTTTTTGTCCATAGTAACGATTGACACAAAACAGCACAGAAACGGTTACACTGAAAACACAAGGACATTTGCTTCAAATCGATATGTATTCTATTGGGATTATGAAAGACCATGTAAAAAACAAATCAGTTTATCCTGAGCAAATGCATAAGTAGATAGTGTGTTGATTGTTACTATGGACAAAGTGTTGTCCCATATTGCTTAGCACCTTTTGAGACAGTCTCATATACATATATATAGACATATTTACATATACATATATACACATATATCCATATATATATACATATATACATATATATCCATATATGTCCATATATACATATATACATATATATTGACATATATATAGATATATACATGCATATATAGATAATATATCTACACACATATGCATATTCATTTGCCTAATATTAGATATGATTAAATACATATATATGCATAATTTATCTCATATATAGACTTCAGTTCAGCTGAATCTAGAGACACAATGCCAGTATCTTCACAGGTGCGTTTTAGGTCCCTCATTTAAAAAACAAAAGATAATAATATGGCGGTACTTCCACATTTGGTATATAGAGTAAGTACATCAAGTCCCTGTCACACCTCACCGGATTGCGGGAAATGGACAGAAACCAAACAAAGTCCGTTTTGTGTCCGTAGAAGTTTTGAAAATGCACAAAAATATAAACAGATGCCGCCAGACTGACGTCTACGGTTCTTGTCCATTTTGAGTTTGTTTCGTCTGTCGGCTGTCCGTTTCATGTCATTTCATGTCCGTTTCATGTCTGTTCGTCTGGCGGCCTTTGCAACACTTTGACACATTTTTATACTTATCACCACCGGACTAGACAATTCTGTCCGATGCTCAATCCGGTGAGGTGTGACTGGGCCTTTAGAGTCACATGGTCCGATGGCGTAGTCTTCCTGCCATATTTTTGGGGTATCAAGATGTCATGTTGATCATTATTATCTAGATCTACTTTACTTTATTCTGAATGAACTCTCATATTTTTAACTTTGGGGATATTTGAAGTGAAAACATGGAATATTAATTTCCGTGTGCACAGCGACAATGCTGGACATTTAGAACTGTATTTACCAACACTTTCTAGCTTACTAGCAAAGGATAGGAGTACTAACATGCAATAGATGTTTAAGGGGTGCACCTTTATCATATATGGAATGATATGACATGAGATAATAGAGAGTGCTTTATCAGACATGGAGGCTCAAATTTACCTCCATGTTTTGGCATAGAAAATATTATCCTTCCATCGGATAACGCGGCTTTAAACTCGTGCTTCATCTATTCATGGGCGATCTGTTAAAGTGTATATGATAATAACGGTACTTTGAGTTCATGTTTTTTACCGTAGTGTTGTCAAACTGTTGTTGTTTAATATAGTGTTTCCATGTGTATATTAATATGTGCTTTGTTGTTGTTACAGAAAGTAAGTTGGGTAAAGTGTGGTAGTTTTTCAGTAACAGGTTAGATGAATGTTATGTCGTAGGGTCCACCTTCCCCTTGTTCAGTACTAGTCGCGCCGCTTTGTGAAAACACCGCTGTTTGTGCTTTCATGTTGTTACAAAAATGTATCCAAGCCTAATCTGTAGTTGGATTGCATCGCAGGAAATAATACAAGGTTATGACTTAACTGTACATACACAATCAACATCAGCATCAATTAATTAAATTCTAAGTTCATTTTCTAACTGAACGACTATTTTTCTCTGTTTGTTTTAATTTTTAATTTTCTCGGTAATTGTCTATGATTGTCAGCATTAATGAGAATGTACAGATTAGTGGCTTAATGCGTAGATAATGAAGGCCTGCCGCTGTAGTGATACATCGACCTGGTGAGAAACCCGGCCTGGTGAATTGTATGACACTTGACAGGCTGATTGCATAACAATTGTGGATGCACCTGGGAACTGAACAAGCTATGTCTAGAGGTAGATGGACCTAATCACCGTTTTTTAAAGTTTGTTTTTTTATTGAGGCTGTATTTATTCTGTCCATAGCATGTAAGCCTGGGTACCCAGGCTTGTATTCAATGCTGGCCAGCTGTAGTGTTGGTGTTGTCTTACCAAACAGTAGCTGCTGATAAGGTATTTGATTGTCTGCATTTCAGTAGCAGATAGATAGTCTGTTGGTACGTTTGAGGAGTTCAGGTGCAAAACCCCATAAACGCCAATCCAAATATTGAGATAAACATTGAAGTCAAGCCTTCAAAAATTTCATTTTTTTATTTTCCTATGGTTTGTTCATTGCTCCATAACCATTTGATCACAGAAAGAGTGGAATTGGTGAAAATCAAAATTACCTTCACCTCAAAATCTGTTATTTTAATTAAAGTTTTGGATTGGGTTTTGTGGGGTTTTGCGCTTGAACTCTTTGTATGGTGACCTAACAATGGACAACGGATCCAGGGCCAGGCTATATATAAGGAGTGTTCGCTTGCGTATGTGTTATGTATAAGACTCTGTTTAGTATGATTTTTTTGGTATATATTATTATAATTATTTTTTGTGTACAATATTATATATAATATAATCGAAATTTAAAAGCCTAAACATTGTGGTTATTTTGTTTCTGCTTCCCCAAAATGCGATTTCAGTTGAACGTATAATATAATCAAAATGTATAACTTTAATAATTTGCTGCTGTTCTATTCACCTTCAAGCTTCTTTTTTTCGAGTACAATGCATATAAAATAATCAATAATTGAAGTTTTATTTCTGTGTGTGTTTATTTTTCTTCTTCAAAATTATATTCCAAGTGAATATACAATATAAGCAGTATTTAAAACTTAAATTTAACAACGATTAGTCTTTTTAAATTCAAGCACAAAAAGCCATATATTGTGATGTGCTGACTTAGATTTGAAAGATTTGAATATATTTCGAGACAATTATTGCGATTAAATAATAAATGTCTCCTTTTTTTCTTCTTTTTTTTGTTACTGCAATGCCAATATTTTTAAGACAATTTATGTGTTAACCACATGAATTCGGCCAATGATGATACGATAGAGATGCTCGTTAATAATAATAATAATAATAATAAGTGTAGAATACTACAGATAGAAGCAGAACGGAGTAAATATTGTCTACATCATCAAATCTTGTCTATGCAAACATCAACTGCCTTGTCACCATGATTATTTTTATAACACTTGGTGCATAACTTGTGTTTGTCAATTTGTATTTCGTCCTATACGTATCGTTTCATTAAAATCGTGTGCATATCATTACCAGTATGCTACGAAAGAAAAATAATATGGGTAGCATATATGCTAACACATACAGGGGCGTAGCCAGAAATAAACAAATTGGATGAACTAAATTGTTCGCACGTGCTTACGTAGATACAATATTCACCCCGTACTGCTGCAGTAGGGGTGCAAACCAACCTTATGTAAAAGCTGGCGAAAATGCGGGTCAAAGAATTGAGAGCCTAATCTTACAATCTAAGAAGCAACAATTATTCTTTACATATGTCTTATTGATAGCCCGCTACCTTTGAGTTGAAAAATATAATATAATATATAGTTTAATAAGATTTAAAAGTGAAATCGACGGCGTTCTGCGGCCGCCATCTTGTCTTTTTGCATTCTCTCCCATTTCACCAACTCTGTGCCTATATGCATAATATGGGTAGCCATTTGATACTGGAGCCACATACTGGAGCCTCACTTCCATACTAACGCTATTTTCGCCTGTATTTATATAAGGCTGGTCTTCACCCGTGTACTACAAGTACCGGGTGAATCTTTTATCTAGTGCTTACGGTGCAAAACGGAAGCTTCGCCCCTTGTTTATGATAGTACCAGACCTGGTGGGTAATAAGATTGGTTGGATGGTTGTTGGAGTGTTACGTCCTGGCAACATCTAAGGTCATATCAGGACGGGGGTGATAAGAAAGTGCATTGATCAACAAGAACAATTTTCTCATTCTATTTAAGTCTCTTGTTAGGCCAATTTTGGAATACTGTCCACAAATTTGGAGCCCAATTTTTCGGAAAGATATTCTGGAGATCGAAAAGGTTCAGAGACGTGCAATGAAATTAGTTGCAGTTATAAAGGACTTACCCTATGAACAACTGCTTAGGAAATTTAAACTTCCTACCCTTTCGTACAGAAGGAAAAGAAGTGACATAATTGAAGTATTTAAAATTATGAAAGGTTTTGATGAAATAGATATGAACCAATTTTTCACCTTGAATAAAAGAGAAGGCAGTCGGGGCCATACTCTCAAACTAGTAAAAACCAGAGCCATTTCAAAGTTAAGGCAACACAGTTTCTCAAACAGGATCATAAATATATGGAACAGTCTCCCACAAAATGTTATTGATGCTGAGTCAATAAATTCATTCAAGAACAGATTAGAAAAAGCATGGGCTGATGATCCAGGGAAATTTGACCCCTTATTCACCACATGCTACTAATTATTCCTTGTGTTGCATATTTACTTGCACTCAAGCAAAAATGAGAGACAAATAAGTGTTCACACTTCCTGTCTACCATTCGCTATTTCGCTTACAGCACGACCATGTAGCAATGCCACTGGTTATGTAGTACCAGAGCTGGTAATAAAAATGTGCATATTGTAAAAGTTATAGTATGGGGAACAATTTGACGTTGAGAGAAATTGTTCGCATGTGCTTAGATTGCGACAATATAGCTACGCCCTTGACATACATTCAACATCCAAAACCGTGGTATCCTGTTATCTTATGGAGATTATCTAAATAGATAATATATATTATATACTATCGTATATTAACTATGGTATCTTTATATATGTCTATAAATAGGGAGAGAGTTAATGCCGATGTAGTTTTTAAAGATATGATGTAGCACAACTAAGAGTGTAATGTAGCATCACTAAGAGTCCTTGAATTGTCAAATGCCTGAAAAGTTTGCTGAAATCCTCGCAAATTGTTAGTTTTTGAAGATGTCTAATTGCCTACTGCTCTGTTCAGGGACGTCAAGAAGAAGAAGGGTGTAGACGATGGTGAAGATGTGAACCTCAAGGGCCGTAAGTATTTGTTAGCTTTGCAACTATTTCCTTTTATTAGCTAAGTTCCAATTTAAAGTGTAACATCACGACTAAGTTAAGGTTATTTTACTGTTTGTTTCACACGAGGTTTTTGTGCGAGAATTTCTGGAAACAGTATCCAACTGTCCAATGCGAGTAATATGTGTTTCATGAAGACAACATTATGTCCCTATGAATTAAACATATGTGCTTTATAATCTATTACGGGAATATAAACAAGGACCCTATCTATCTTCAGTTCCCTATATTATGGTATACTCACTATATTCTATCTAACTGACCCTGTGTAGTACACTATTGGCCACACTGGCGCCACCTGTGAGGGGATCTAAGCACTGTATGCCAGCTGTGTCTTGCCATTATCGCCTATAGACCCGTTTGGATGGTCAAATTTTGGCCAACTGTATATATATATATAGACATATATCTGTACACATATATATGTAGATGTATTTTCCACTATGTTTATATAATGTTATTTACATTATTTATGCACAAATACACATATATATATGCATATATATATGCATATATATACACATGTATATATATGTATATGTATATATATGCACTCGCCAAACCAAGCTTGGCAAACTAAGGGTTCATCTGAGATCATATAATAGGTGAAGTATATAGTTCGTTGAACTGCCTGAAGTAGATTCAGTGAAATACCACTTCAACCTATTGAGAATGGGCTTCATAGTGTTATATATGAACACAAACTCCCCACTGTATAACTGGCCAGTGCTGCTCAGTACATATGGAAGAGCTACCTTTATACAGGCTACATAGTGTTCTCCTGATATGGTACCAGATAGGAGCTTCATCACCATACTGAGCAAATAATACCGCAAACTCTGTACATATAGCACCTGCTCCTGAGCTACTCACAACCCCTCAAACTTACCAGTTCATAGGTGTTGTAACAAAACACTAAATACCCCAGTCGGATTCCTGCCTCACTCTATAATAATGTACACATCCTTTACCGGTGCTGTCAAAATGAATACATTGCCCTGTTTTCGATGCACTGTCGGAGTTTTGAAGTACTCCAACCCCCAGTGGTTGGAATACTCGAAACCGCTTCAACTGGCAAGACATGGGCCCAATGTGGAATTCATTTTACTCCCTTGAGTTTATGTTTCCTGGACCAACTTACCACCAACCATGTGCTTGCAGAGTCTGATGATGGTAAGAATTCCCAAGGCGGCCACAAATGCCCCATTCCCTGATCGCCTCTCATACCCACTGTAGCTAGCGCCAGAAGCTCACCTCACATTACGCGATAATTTGACCCCCTTGAATCCTTGAATCCCCAATGACTGTTAGCTAGAGCCAGAAGCATGGCTCACACTACATGATAATTTGGCCACCTTGAATCCCTGAATCCCCATTGACTGTTAGCGAGAGCCAGAAGTATGGCTCACACTACATGATAATTTGAGCCCCTTGAATCCTTGAATCCCCAATGACTGTTAGCTAGAGCCAGAAGCTCATCTCACACTACATGACAATTTGGCCACCTTGAATCCCTGAATCCCCATTGACTGTTAGCTAGAGCCAGAAGCTTGTCTCACACTACATGACAATTTGGCCACCTTGAATCCCTGAATCCCCATTGACTGTTAGCTAGAGCCAGAAGCTTGTCTCACACTACATGACAATTTGGCCACCTTGAATCCCTGAATCCCCATTGACTGTTAGCTAGAGCCAGAAGCGTGGCTCACACTACATGACAATTTGGCCACCTTGAATCCCTGAATCCCCATTGACTCTGAGCTAGAGCCAGAAGCTAAATTAATCAAGCGCAAGTAATCAACTAACTGCTCAATTAACCAGTCAGTTAATCGCCAATTAAGTCAGTCAATCAATGGAAACCTGGAACTGGAAATGGGATCCCCGATTCAGGATAAGCAGGGGCTCAAATAAGGTTATCGCATACTGTAAGGCGGCCTTTAAAGTCATGCATACGTTGCATGGCACTTGTGTTTTTTTTATTTGTTTGTTCCTCATGATAGATGCTAAAGCTACATAGAATTCACAGCAGTGACTAGTGGGAAGCTATCTAGGTAAAGTTATGCAGGTGAAGACTAGGTTTTATCTGTAGAATTGGGAGTCTGTAGTGTAGGCTTTGCCCCTGCTTCGCTTGCTTGCAGGACACACTGCATGTGGCACACACTAGTGCTCACTGTCCATCTGTTGACAGTAGTGTAAGCTTTACATTAATATGGCTAGACTGTTCATCTGGTCGATTTGTAGTACTATGCAAAACTGCTGTCCCAACTGTTTTGTTATTTACATGTATTCCATTGGATAAATGATTCACACCTCTCCAGAGTAGGAGTGAATGATAACCCAGTCTAAGTCCAAGCAAAAACTTCCTTGTTATAGATAAACAAGCTGTGGATGTCCTCGTTCCAGTGGTCAGTTTTTCTATGTTGGCAGACAGTGGAGGAACTGGGAGAGAATGGGGGGGGGGGGGGAGAACAAGATGGCGGCCACTGGATGCTCTTGATTCAACTTTTGAAGTCCAGTAGCCTCTATGATTTTCTCAAAATTTTGCTTTTCAAAAGCGTCGGCTATAATAGATAAGTATCTGAATAATATATGTTGCTATTTAGATTGGAGATTCATTTGGATAGATCCATAACTCAGTCTCCTGACACTTTTTACTATAGGCTTGTATTGTTTAGCAGGCCCTGTCACAGAGACAGCCATGTGGGAGTAATTACTATCCTAGCGACAGTCCTTTAATTCAGACGTATTATCCATCGGTTAGATACTAAACTATTTGCTATCGCATTAAGTTAAGCATCGTGTAACCAATCAATTCAGAGAGCTTTGAATCTACCAGGGGCCTAGCTTCCATATACATGGGTACGCAGCTGCGTACCACTTCAGATTACAAATATTTGTTATATTAAAATATATCACGTTCGATAGCATTTTGTTCCATCGCGCTATATTCAAATAGTGTTTTATTCCGTCACCGAAAAAGTCTGTGTACCACTTCTAAACTCGAAGCTAGGCCCCTGTCTACAGTACGCTGTGTTCTGCATATGAGTGACCTTGACATTGGTGAATGACGTGTAACACTATGCAATCTGGAAGTGCTCATTCTGATGCCTGTCTCTTCTCTCTCGTTGTGTCTTCCCGTGTGTACCTGCTAGCCAGGTCTGAACCTGCTCTCTCCACTGAAGTGGAACCATTGTAATCATTTCCTCTTCTCCACACGTCCAACAGTATTGCCAGTTGTATGTTGTCATCAGCCACATTTGTCAGCATCTTCATCATGACGTCTGTGACAGCCATTACAATAACCAATAAGATCTCAACACTTTGAGTCACAGTTTCCATATTGAAAATATTTGTTATTTACCGTTGTTCTTTTTATTATTCATGGCTATTTCAAATTGTGTACAATACACCTAAACACGGTTTGGCGGCCATCTTGACCTGATTCCTGTTTGCAGGTACACAAACGCACATGGTATTGATTGTCAATGGCAGTGTCTCCAGTTAGCAATCTTCATACAGAAAAAGTTCTCTCTAAAACTACACGTACCACCTAGAAACAAGCTGATTGGAATACATATAGAAAAACATGTTTAACAAAAAGATTATATTGAATTGATATGGTTAGGGTTCTGGATTTCTATTAAATTTGAATAAATCTGACATTTTGCACTGCGCGTACGGCAAACTCAATGCATTGCAGATGGTCGTGAGCAATCTTCAGAGAGAAAAAGTAAAATATCTCTAAAACTACACCACCTAGAAACAAACTAATTGGAATAACACATAGAAAACATGTTTAACAAAAGGATTATATTAAATTGATATGGTTAGGGTTCTGGATTTCTATTAATTATTAACAAAAACTAACGGTTTGCACTGCGCGTACCGGCAAAACCCAATCTCGGCAATGCATTGTCAATGGCAGTGAGCAATCTTCATACAGAAAACGTTAAATATCTCTAAAACTACAACACCTAGAAACAAACCGATTGGAATACACATAGAAAACATGTTTACAAAAAAGATTATATTAAATTGATATGGTTAGGGTTCTGGATCTCTATTAATTTTGAATACAACTGATGTTTTGCACTGTGCGTTCCGGCAAACTCAAGGCTATCAGTCTTTGTTTACCTATAACCGGAAGTGGCCTCGTTCTCGCGAAAGTATGACATGCCCATATAAGGCCAAACCGTGTTTAGGTGTATTGGTTTTCCATTTTCCGCAAACACTGCCATGTGTAGGCCTACATCAAGCATATACAAATCGCCTTATTTTTCTCTTCTTTTTGATGACTGCAACTTATTCTGTTGATGTATTTTCGGTGGCAAACACATTTAATTTTAATAACATTAATGTTGATATGTATCTGTACATATCAGCCTGCCATCGCAGTATTAAATATAAATTGACCCCATATTCACATTAAAACATAGATTTACACAGCCAGCCGCATTGTAGCATAAACAGAGACTAAGAACTGACACTACTACTACGATACATAGACGTATTGGTGATTGTGTTGAACACAATCTGACCTGAATGCAACAGAGATCTATATATGTATATATATATATAATATCATTTATATATATAATATATCTCAAATATATACCGTCCAATGTAGGTACCTTTTAGTGTGCTTTCCATTCCGAATTTGTTTATACAAAGTTACACAATACCCACTTACAATCGAATTCCTCAAATTGATTCCTTAAATGTTCCACACACAACTATGTAGAATTATATCCATTGCGACTGTTCAGGGATGGTATCTAAGCTGGTAGTTTGTATATTATGCAATCCATGTCTTTACTTAGTGCATGAGATGGCAGTTAGCATACGCTTATCTGTACATCGGGTAGGATTGACCAAATCTTTGCGTTTATTGTGTTATCTTTTATGCTGAAGTCTGCGAACAGCTCCCCAGAGGCAATTTTATCACGTGGTAAAATTGATGTGCCAATGGAAAGATTCAAAGAAGGGATTTTGCTATGCCAGCTCTTACTAGTGCTATACATCTCATGTAATAAGACACAGATAATAGCTAATGAGTTAGTCATTCGGTATAATACTGTTTGGCTCTTTGTCTTAGCTTAGTCCACTACGACACATGTTGTATACACGTATAGATGTTTGCCTATGTTTATCTATCTGTATATGTATATTTATATATTTACATATGCTTTATGTTCATATATATTCATTTGCAATTTATATATAGTTAGATATATTTATGTATTTTTGAATACATATTTAGATATATTTAATTGTATGTATTCACATTATAAATATATGCATATATTATAGATGTAGTCATGTATATTATTTTTAGAATCAAATAGATATATGTATATTCATATACATTTATATATATATATATATTCATTTATATATATATATATTTATATATATTTATATATATATTGACATAGGTATATATTTATAATATTATATATATTATATAAATGCATGTATATTCATGTATAGTCCTATGTATTACATATATTTATATATTACATAGATTTATATATAGATTTTTAGATTTTTATATATGCTTATATATTCATCTAGATTTACATATATTTATAGACATTTATATATAGATTTATTATGTTTGTATACCAAGGCAATATACCCATGGCTATAACGTTCGTATACCTCCAAAGTTATTGTACAAAGTAGAGACGTGTTCATAATTATTTGTGCTAATTAATTATTATTTATGACCCGGTTAAAGAATCAACTGGAAATCCTGCACACGGAAATGCCATTCCAACTGTAGCACTAAGCAATGCAATAATATAATCATTATCAATATCAAAAGTAATAATCTAAAAATAATAGATCTTTCACTTAGCTTGCATTATTTATATCACAACTATTTGTCTCCACTTTTTTTTTTGTAATGGAACAGTTCTAGAGGCAAACATATAATTTTGTATAAACTCAGCAGTGATGGGAATATCAACACCCGCGGCCCAGGTAAATAACATATCCTCAGTAGTTTGTATTGGTCTGGTGCTGAGGCTGACATAGCACCTGCACTGATTGCATTGCAGACAAGGAGCCTGAACCTGAAAAAGTCAAAACCCGCCGTATGTCTGGATATGAACTGTCTAAACGCAAGGTAAGTCCAGCGGACCGCCACGCCCTCTGGTGAGTTGAACGGACTTTATTGTTGTGAAGTGTCAAATCTCATGTGGAAATGTAGCCACGTGACTACTGCCGATAACTACATACATATATATATATCTCTTTGGTTGATCTAATCGATACTGCTTGACAATATATTGGTTTACTTGGTGGGTGGGGACTGGGATTTTCTTCGGAGTTTCTTTCTTCGGAAAGGAATACAGATATGCACTGACTCTCTTATCCTTTCAATTGGAACCCGTTGCGTTTCTACACATTAATTGATGATGTGTTCAAGTTTGTTTTTGTTTTTTTTGTTTTATTTAAAAAAAAAAAAACTAAGAAGTTTTACCCTCCCTTGTGCTTTGCTGTGATTTTTTATAAAGACCTGTGAGTTCCCCCCCCCCCTACCCCCTCCATTGTATTACTTACTCAATTTGCCAAGAGTCTAATTTGTAAACATTTTCTTCCAATTCCAACTACAGGCCAGAGCACACTACTCACACCGGGTTGTCGTCGACAAATTTTGATGTTTTTTCAGCAACGACGATGATAACTTTTGTGTTAATGCGTTTTGTATTATTGAGCCAATTTTGTGACAGCTCACAATTTTTGAAACTATGATGTTTAAAAATATATATACATATATTTCACTCTGATTTTCAGCGGTCTAATATTGCGTTCCTACTTATTTTTTAAACATGCTTTGTGTATGTATCATTCTTTATTTTGACAAATATAAAAAGTAGTTGCTGCTTCTTATGTCTTTACCTGTCCATTGCCTCGTTTTCATCACGAGAGATCCTCGATTGATTCGCGCTTAATAGTTTATTTGTTTAAGTTCTTTCTCATGTCTCACCTGTTTAATATTCAAAGCTTCTTGACTGTAGCTCTCCCTAGGTAGTCATTCCCTCCTGTGTATATCCTAACCTTTGCTGAAGCCGCCATAGACACCCAGTATAATCCTTGTCACCCAAGAAGCATCCACGGCTAAATTGCCATGGAAACCCCACCAGCTGTCAGTGTAATATAGCTAGACAATTATCTTGTTTTCAGCGCATATAAAAGGGTCACTTCCATAGAAGGCCTACTTCCAAGTTGCGCGCATTGCAGCCCCTATGTAACTTAAAATGCCAATATGTAAATGTATGTAAATGTGTGTAACGTATGTCCATTTGTAAACAACGTAATATTCACCACCCTTCAAAACATGACGTCACACCACTGGCGCTTCCTTCCCGCCGTCCACTAAAGATTACGCAATCGCGCACCTCCCCTATGAAGTGTCCATTATCAGTGAGTCGCGCACCTATACCTACCCCCCCCCCCCCCCCCAAAACAACAACATGTAAGCCATTCCTATCCCAGTTAATGTTACCCTCACAAGGGGTAAGCGCCGCACCCACCCACCCACCCTTCCCTAACCCTCTGTCTCTCCCACTCTCTCTCACTGAACCTCCTGTAAAAGAGAGAGCTCTCTAACCTTGCCTTCCAGCAATTTGACTCGTCCTCCGGCAATCTGGACCAAAACTCATCAAAGCCTGAGGAGGAATCGCCGAGCGGCCACAGAAAACAAAGCACTACAAATATCCTTACACCCCAGATAAACGTTACCTCAGAACCTGCTCAGGTACCTACAGCAGCAAACTCTGCCTGCCTTCTCTCTATCTCTCTAACTCTAACCCAAGCAACCCACAATGCACCTTGTTTTCACTTGCACCTTCACTACGCTCGGCCGTATCCATGTGTGTTCCATCCACTGACGGTAGGCACTTGGACATTTTTTTCTTTTAGTTTTTTGTTGTTGGTATATTAGTTGATTAAGCAGGGGCAATTTCAATCATGGACAATTGGTCTTCCTCATTCCACTGCTCCTTGCCCTATCCTAGTAATGATGAGTGCCAGGCTAGGTAGTGACAAGCATACATTTGTAAGTCATTGGTTTGACTCGACCAGGGTTCGAGCCTGGGAGTTCGAATCCCATGACCTACCAGAACGGGAGGCAGACGCTCAACTCATTCGGCCATCGTGTCTCTTTTTCTTTTTCTTTTTAGAACTGGATGTGAAACAGTTGCAAAATCGTGTTGGTTGTACTTTTAAAGAGCATGGATACATATATATATATATATATATATATATATATATACTTTCAAAATGGTTATCTCATTTGTCAAAATATCTTAACTCGGAGCTGAGATGCGTGCGCTTCAATACCAGTATGTTATGGTGTTGGTTGTAAGTTGATTGGTTGGTTGTTGGGGTTTTATGTCCTGGCAATATATATGGCCATATCAGGACGGCCAGGATGCAAGGTGCCGTAGACATCCTGATACAGGCTTATTTAGCCTGTCAAATCAGTAGTGAATCAGTAAGAGTTGAGACTTATCAGTATATGGAAGGGTGACCACCTGGGAACACAAGGCGCAATACTACCAAGTGTGAATGACCATTAAGCAGGATTAATAATATTCACTGTGGGGGGGAAATAACCAGGATTTCTGTGAAGCTTCATCTCCAAGTGAAGAAGAGCGAGCTCAAGAAATCAACATGTTATATATATATGTATATATATATATTTGTGTGTCAAGTATACCGCAATCACCCTTGATGGGCACAACCAACACTTACCATTGTGGTCACAGTGAACACACGTGTAGCAAGCCGCCAATTAATGCACTTTGTGTCCAAGTGCCTACTGATGATTTTATTTTGATAGATTGTTGACATGAGTGGTGACTGCCTGATGATTCACAGCTGACTGCCATGATCAGATTGGACAGTTTCTGACCCACAGTCATTGTGTTGGTGGTTTAAAATGAAAATAATGTGTTCATTCAAGTATCCGTAGAAAACTGATTGGTCTGTTAGAAATCAAGTCCTGCACCGGTTCTGGAACTGTACCCGCTTGTGACCATTAGCCGAAGTGAAAGGAGCTATCATGTCTTTCTGTGTGACAAGCGTAACATATGTACACACATACAGTTGTGCCTATGTGACTTCCCAGACAGCGTTATCATGCAACGGTGATGACCACCTGGACTCTGAGGAGGAGGAGGAGGAGGAGGACGGGGATGACTTTTTCGATGGGAATGACGCTGTAATAGCAGACCACATCGGTCGTGCGAGTGGACAGTCCTACAGTCGACGCCTGTCTCTGGCGTATGCCATTGATGACTGGCCAGCGCTCACTGTGATAGAGAAGCCGGAGTTCCGAATCAAAGAAGCAAAGGTGATGTGTTCATTGGGGAGGAGTCTCAGCTTGGCACCTCAGTGTGTGATCTGGGCGATTCCCCCTTTACTGGCATTGTATTACACGCGTCTTGTAATGTATGGTAGGCTGGGGAGGTATTGGCGTATTGCGTAATAGTAGTGGTATTGGGATACAGATTAATACTCGCATAAAGGCATCAGTAATTAGTACAGGTAGCATCACATTGGAAACGCCGGTTCTCATCCGATTAGCAAAGTTGGAAAACGGGGGAGGGGAGGCGGGGGGTGGGGGTGGGGGGTTGAGTCTCATCCGGACTTGGATGGGTGATGACATTGGGAATAGGATGTGATGTAGACATTCTAATACAGGATTATAGTCTGTATGGAATCAGTAGTCAATAAGTAATAGTTGAACCTCATCAGTACTTGAATGGGTGACTGTTGGGAATAGAAGGTGCTGTAGACAGTTGTATAATATAGTATAACCTGCCAAATCGATGTATTACCATAAAGTTGTGCACATTTTGTTTTTCATGCACTTTCACATTTGTGATATCAAGCCTAAGCTAGTTTAAGCAGGAACATAGTGAAGAAATTAGCATATATATTATATATATATAGATATATCTTGTACCCAATCACAATGAATAGGCATTGATTATATATATATTGATTATGTATATAACCAATGCCTATTTATTATTTATGCATTGATTACATATATAATCAAGACCTATTCATTGTGAGTGGGTACAATAGTTAATATATGAGCTTTAAATACCATGATTTATAAAGACCCTGAAAATAGACTAAGATGGTCAGTTGTGTACTCTGATAAGGAATACTATATCCAGCAGTATGTGTATAGCCAGTGCCATATATGTGGTCCAAGATAAGTAGCGAATACATAGGCCTACTGTGATTAATCCTGTCTTGAAAACTATCTACACATCAGAGTGTTCAGTGGTTTCAGAATAGATTTAAAACACAATTTCAAACAAACACAATCTTCATCAATAACACGATATGTCACTTCAAGCCACAGTAAAACCCCACAACAAGCAACACAGAAACTGTGTAGGGATACCTTGCACTCTTCCTAGCTCCCCCATCACTTGGTTGGTTAGATAACAAGGGAAGGCATACACAGCATCTGCAGGAGAGCATGTTGTCAAAGTGTAAAACTGGCCTTGTGCATACCCAGCTCCTGTGTGTGCCCACTCCTGTAGAGCTGACAATTGGAGTGGGCACACACAGGCTGGCGGCTAATGTTTATTTATCTCCCTGTTTCCCTAGGGTGTTAGGTTATCGTATATAACAGCACAAACCTGTAGGAAGAGGAAGACAAGCACTCAGCAGGAGCCAGCCCAACATGTCCAAAACTTCCCAGTGCACTTCTGAACCCTTGACCAGTAGAGAAATATTTAGTTTTTTTAATAATTAAAATAAACCCTGCAAGTATTAACAGTTGACCTTCATCTTAACCGAAGATAGGTGTACATGAAGGCCACAGTTTACATAACTTTATCAGTTTTTCAAATTACAGAGACTTAAATGTAATATATACTTCTGATATTTAAATCTGATATCTGATTTTGGCATCTAATTCTGGTATATATGTCTTATCATTATCCTTATCCAAATTACAGAGATATAAATGTAAGATCTACATCTGATATCTAAATTTGATACCTGGTTTTGGTATCTAATTCCGATATATAATGTCTGATCCTTATCTTTATCCAAATTACAAAGACTTAAATCTAATATCTACTTCTGATATCTAATTCTGGTATCGGATTCTGCTATCGGATTCTGCTATCGGATTCTGATATCAGATTCTGAATTATGTCTGATGCGCTATCGAATTTTGATATCTAATTCTGATATATAATTCTGATGTCTAATTCTGATATCGGATTCTGATATATAATTCTGATACTTAATTTGGAAACCTAATTTTGATATCTAATTCTGATATCTAAAATTCTGATATATATAATTCTGCTAGATAGAATTCCTATGTGTAATTCTAATATCTAATTCAGATGTCTCATTCTGAATTTCTACTACAAAGTTGTTGTCATTCACTTTGAGCTTCACATTGTAAGGTATATTTGAGGGTCTCATTCTCTTGGTCGAGGGTTGAGAGGTGCATCAGAGGTAGACGGTGTAAGCAGTATGGACAAGTCAAGAAGCCACCGCCTCCGTCTGTTGGTGGAGGGTGTCTTGGCTTGTGCACACTGCTTCCAACACAAGAGAACCTCACAGTAACTAATCCCACTGGAAGGAACCGTCACTGGGACAAGTAGGAAAGGATTGGACATGGTTTGGTGCATTAATATCACTGATGTAAGATCAAGCATATCACTGTTTACACATCTTCTCATAAGAGGTTTTCATATATGAAATCATAGTCTTTTTGTAGGGAGGCAAATTGATTATGGCCATTACCAACAAATACAAAACAAAAAGCTTTTGAAATTAAAAGTTTCTTTCACTTGAAAATAGTTAGCAGATGTGCGACTGATTGTAGCAAGTATTTCTATTAGCTATCAGAGCAAATGCAAGCCATGATCATGGTCATTACCAAAAGAATAGTTGAAATAAAAAAGTTTCTTTCACTTCCAAAATAGTTACCACATGTGCGAATGATTGTCCCAGTTTTTATATTAGCTATCAGAAAATATTGTTATGGGTTTTGTCCTCTCTTTTCCTAAATATAAATGTGTGTTATATATTTTGGTTGGAAATAGTATAGCCCAAAATGGTCATTAAAAAAAATGTTTTTTAGCATTGTGATTATTGTTGTTAGATTCCTAAGCCTAACATGTGTTAAGCAGAGCAAATCTAAAATTGTGGGGAAGGTTGGTGAGGGGAATTAAAGTAAGCTTCCGTCCTTGTGGTGACCCACTTATCGACTGTGTATCGGAATATCAGTGCAGGCCAAAGCTAGCTAATTCATGATGAGGTAAGGAGTCGCATAATAGTGCTTTTATTCAGAGAACCGTAAACATACAAGACAACTGGATTAATACAACTCAAGCACTCAACCTTACGATTAGCAAGTCTTACGTGGGTTGTGGGCGGTTGGTGGTAGCAGAAAAGGTAGTTGGCCCAACCTTGCGGGTTCATGTCCAGGCGTGAAGTAAGTTAGTTTGAACCTGGACGTGGTTGTGATGTCAGAGGGCCTGTAGGAGTAAATCCACGCTAGGTGGCACCACAATCGAGAGGTTTCGAGTTCAATGTGCGGATTGAAACATTGTTAAGTCGATAGGTGGCAGCAACAGTGTGTGTATAAACAGTGTAGATTCGAACGACTCCTTGCCGTGCCGAGAATTAACCATGGTAACATGTATGATGGTTCATATCGGTTCAGACCACTCATGTTACCCAGTAACATGTACGATGGTTCAGACCACTCATGTTACCCGGTAACATGTACGATGTTTCATATCGGTTCAGACCACTCATGTTACCTGGTAACATATACGATGGTTCATATCGGTTCAGAGCACTCATGTTACCCGGTAACATGTACGATGGTTCAGATCACTCATGTTACCCAGTAACATGTACGATGTTTCATATCGGTTCAGACCACCCATGTTACCCGGTAACATGTATGATGGTTCATATCGGTTCAGACCACTCATGTTACCTGGTAACATGTACGATGGTTCATATCGGTTCAGACCACTCATGTTACCTGGTAACATGTACGATGGTTCATATCGGTTCAGACCACTCATGTTACCTGGTAACATGTACGATGGTTGAGACCACTCGTGTTACCTGGTAACATGTATGATGTTTAATATCGGTTCAGACCACTCATGTTACCCGGTAACATGTATGATGGTTCATATCGGTTCAGACCACTCATGTTACCCGGTAACATGTATGATGGTTCATATCGGTTCAGACCACTCATGTTACCCGGTAACATGTACGATGGTTCATATCGGTTCAGACCACTCATGTTACCCGGTAACATGTACGATGGTTGAGACCACTCATGTTACCTGGTAACATGTATGATGTTTCATATCGGTTCAGACCACTCATGTTACCTGGTAACATGTATGATGGTTCAGACCACTCATGTTACCCGGTAACATGTACAATGTTTCATATCGGTTCAGACCACTCATGTTACCCTGTAACATGTACCATGGTTCAGACCACTCATGTTACCCGGTAACATGTACGATGGTTCATATCGGTTCAGACCACTTCGAGGGAACTAAGCGATCCATCGATAGCTGTAATGGGGACCAATTTAGCTGTTCTTCAAATATGCCTTTAGGTACGGTGGGTGCAGTTATTATCGGAATTCCGGTAGCGTATATGAACCGGAGGTGGAAGTGCATGCAATACAATGCCAGTCGTGAACATGCTATCTTTCTTTCAGGAAACACGGATATCCCTATTAAAAATGAGCGACATGAAATGTATCTATTTGATGTTGTCTGGGGCTCTTCTATGATAAGGTTGCATAGTCCAATGGTTTTGAGTTTTTCTCATTTTCTGAGATCAGTATATCAGGTTGATCATTATAATCTACCTCAGTTTAGTTTGAAGTAACTTTTATTTTAAATGGCAAACTTTTGAGATATTTGAAGTGCCAACGTGCTAAATTAATTTTGGCGAGCTTTCCAAAACTCTAACACCATAGGTTTCTGTAGTAACAGGTTCTATTCAATTGCCTCAGTATTCCCTTATATCTGACGACAAATGTTTAATAAGTGCACCAGTATTTAAGTTAGATATGTATAATCAAATCTAGATAATTGTTTTTGTTTTGAAAATTTGATGTTGTCATCGGACTATGCAGCTTTAAATACCTAATGAATAGCATCCACCACTTTTAATTTTATATAAATTTTTAATTTGAATGTATAATATTCTCCTTTTTTGTAATGATGTCACTGCATCAATTCTTAGGTCCAAGGTAAACACTATACGGTGACTGTATAGTCACCCACCCCACTCCCCAATCACACACATATCTGATTGGTCAGTTCCTTTGGAAAACTATATTGTATAGAAGCCTCCTCACAGTCCAAGTGTCTGGCTGGGGCGAGGCAGTTGCAGGCCTGGTGCAGAAGCGCTGCAGTTGTGAGAGGTAGTGTGCTGAGAATGACACGTGTGTTTGCACCTTCCTACACCGTTGCCACCATTTTGTTTGCTGCTTCCCACCAAGTGTTGGAGTTGCGTTGCTGTGCCCTGGTTATTGGTTCACTGACCTGCTTCATTACACTTGTAGGTTTATTAGTAATATATATATATAATATATATATATATATATTTAATTTAAGGAATTTAAATTTTATTAACAAAATTGTTAAAAAAGGAGGAAAGATTATCATTACTTGTCAGTTATTATGCATGACCTATAGTGAAATTGTTCAAATCATATGACTTAGAATTGGTCCTTCAAAAATGGCCAACAGAGATCTAGGCAATTGATTTAGTTCAGAAATCTATTAATATTCATTATATGTTTGCATTTATAAAGTGTAATGCATATAAAGCAGAGGAAGATGGACAACATACATCATTTTAATGACGCTTTAAGTTTAGGTAAATTGTATTTTGCTCCAAGATGAAATCTGCAAATTGTCATGGTATCATGTATGTTTATTAATATGTTATGCATTTAGGGGAGAGCCCAACAATTTAAAGCTATTGATTGATATGTTAATGGGATGTAGTCTGTGGCAATGTATACGTCTCAAGGATAGTCGACTATGCAATCAGATGTTGTTGAAAATGAACATGTTGTCTATTTTCTGGTGAAAGCAATAACCAGGACATGATTGTAATTTGTATTGGGTGATGTTGGTTTGTGTTCCAATTCCATGCTACATAAGTGTTGTATGCATTGTTCATGTGTTATTATAGTTAGAGTGTAGAGTTTAAGACTTAGGATTAATTGTGTATGTGAAATAATTGCTTGGAATACTTGAAAATATATTATTAGCAATTGTATAATTACCAAATAATGCCGGAAGGTATGTTACTCTATGCGGAATATGTCTGTACAGGTTTAGATCTACACATACAATCATAGCTAATCATTATATATATGGATATATTCATTTATGTATGTACATACACATTCATATATCCATATATGTCTATACACATCTGTATGTATTCATATTTATGGATATATCTATACATATATTATAATATATGTGTATATCTGCGGATATTTTTGTATATATGCATATTTTTGTATATATGCATATTTACATAGGTATATAGGCATATCCTAGGTTTTAAATATATCACCAATACTATATTCTAGCTTTGTCACATTGTAAACTGTAATGTTGTGTGCAATCCAAATGGCATCGAGCACAGAAGAATATAATTATTGGATTTTAGAATTAATAAAACCACCTCAATAATTCGCATGTCTCTAAAGCCAACAAAGTTATATGTTTTGTGGCATTTATTTGAAAGAAAACTGATCCGTTGTTAGTAAGTGGTGGTAGTCTAAGCTGACTTATTAATATAGAAAACAATCAACATGGCGCACATTAATAACCATTAATTAATAATAGATTATGTCACTTATGTGTGGATTATACTAGAAATGTGGGACAAGCCGATATTATGTAACAATGTGCGCATGTGTATAACAGTAGTCAGCAACTGAATGTATAATCACCGAGAGGTAAAAGAGTAATAATTCATGAAATCCTGAACGTGGTCATCTTTTGTCGGATTCTAGTCTGAAAAATATGTGTTAACTGTAGGCATGCTTTATATTGAGCTAGAGTTGTGTACATTTCAAAGGTATTTTGCTATAATTAAAATGAAGTAATTATTCTTTCGGTAATATTGAAAGTAAATACAAGAATGACAATGCTATTTGTATGAATGCTGTAATATATATATATATATATGTATATGCATGTCTTTATATGCGTATATAAACATGCGAACATATGCATATATATGCACATATATGTGTATATATGTATATATACGTAAGTATATATGTGCATGCATATATGCATAATATGTACATATATATATACATATAAACATATATATTCAATTATTCATATATACATATACCTATATACATATGTATACATATATGCATATACATATATTTGCATATATACATATATGTATTCATATACATATATGTATATTAATATACATATATACATACCTATATATACCAAGTCTACATACATGTGTATGTATCCATATATATTGTGTATATACTGTAAATATATATATATATGAATATATATTCACATAAATAGGCATGGTGGTATCAGTTAGGCTTCATGAGTAGTAGCCTTAAATATATTATAAGGTAAAAAGGTCTAGTGGTCCATCCCCGTAATACTAGCACTAGTCATCATTAACATAACTGAGGGCTTTGAACATGATGGACCCATCGAATATGACACTTCTGTAGCTAAAACATGAATACAGAGTGTCTGTAGCTAAAACATGAATACAGAGTGTCTGTAGCTAAAACATGAATACAGAGTGTCTGTAGCTAAAACATGAATACAGAGTGTCTGTAGCTAAAACATGAATACAGAGTGTCTGTAGCTAAAACATGAATACAGAGTGTCTGTAGCTAAAATGTGAATACAGAGTGTCTGTAGCTAAAACATGAATACAGAGTGTCTGTAGCTAAGACATGAATACAGAGTGTCTGTAGCTAAAATATGAATACAGAGTGTCTGTAGCTAAAACATGAATACAGAGTGTCTGTAGCTAAAACATGAATACAGAGTGTATGTAGCTAAAACATGAATACAGAGTGTCTGTAGTTAAGACATGAATACAGAGTGTATGTAGCTAAAATATGAATACAGAGTGTCTGTAGCTAAAACATGAATACAGCGTGTCTGTAGCTAAAATATGAATACAGAGTGTCTGTAGCTAAAATACGAATAGAGAGTGTATGTAGCTAAAACATGAATACAGAGTGTCTGTAGCTAAAACATGAATACAGAGTGTCTGTAGCTAAAATATGAATACAGCGTGTCTGTAGCTAAAATATGAATACAGAGTGTCTGTAGCTAAAATACGAATAGAGAGTGTATGTAGCTAAAACATGAATACAGAGTGTCTGTAGCTAAAATACGAATAGAGAGTGTCTGTAGCTAAAACATGAATACAGAGTGTCTGTAGCTAAAACATGAATACAGAGTGTCTGTAGCTAAAATATGAATACAGCGTGTCTGTAGCTAAAATGAATACGAGTGTCTGTACTAAATACGAATAGAGAGTGTCTGTAGCTAAAACATGAATACAGAGTGTCTGTAGCTAAAATACGAATACAGAGTGTCTGTAGCTAAAACGTGAATACAGAGTGTCTGTAGCTAAAACATGAATAGAGAGTGTCTGTAGCTAAAATATGAATACAGAGTGTCTGTAGCTAAAACATGAATACAGAGTGTCTGTAGCTAAAATACGAATAGAGAGTGTCTGTAGCTAAAACATGAATACAGAGTGTCTGTAGCTAAAACATGAATACAGAGTGTCTGTAGCTAAAATACGAATAGAGAGTGTATGTAGCTAAAACATGAATACAGAGTGTCTGTAGCTAAAACATGAATACAGAGTGTCTGTAGCTAAAACATGAATACAGAGTGTATGTAGCTAAAACATGAATACAGAGTGTCTGTAGCTAAAATGTGAATACAGAGGTGTAGCTAAAATGTGAATACAGAGTGTCTGTAGCTAAAACATGAATACAGAGTGTCTGTAGCTAAAACGTGAATACAGAGTGTCTGTAGCTAAAACATGAATACAGAGTGTCTGTAGCTAAAACATGAATACAGAGTGTCTGTAGCTAAAATGTGAATACAGAGTGTCTGTAGCTAAAACATGAATACAGAGTGTCTGTAGGTAAAACGTGAATACAGAGTGTCTGTAGCTAAAACATGAATACAGAGTGTCTGTAGCTAAAACATGAATACAGAGTGTCTTAAAAAGCACTGTGGATCTGCATTGACCTACCTCAAACCCACACCCATGTTATCCACACTATCCTTTGGTCCTTCCACCGCCCCCGCCCCTCCCCCCACACACACGCCCTCTCTATACACTTCACGCGTGTGCCTGTTGCGTTGTCACTCATGTCCAGTTGTCTCACACCGATCTCCCACCACCACCGCTACCACCGATACTACTACCACCACCACCACCACCACCACCACTGCCACCTCTACCGCCCCTACGGCCGCCGCCGCTGCTGCCTTCGCCACCGGGGAGCAGACCCCCGAGAGGCGGGGCTCCGAGGAGATTAAGGTGCCCACCTTCAGTAAGGCTGACGTGGAGCAGCTGGAGGTGGAGCAGAAGCAACGTCGTAACTCCATCCTCAGCCAGAGACGGACGTCGCTGGTCGACGTCATTCCAGACCTGCCCAAGTTGCGCCGGCGCAAGCCCCAGGAGAAGGTACATCAGCCGTCCGCATCCACCCGCCCCCCGCCCGCCACCCGCCCCCCTTCCCGCCGCACCCGGCGCCACCCCTGGGGACCTGCCCGGCTGTGGGAGCCCCCGGGGTCGGTAGTCAGCCGGCCGCCGCCTTATAGCTGTAGTTGATTGATGTAGCTGACTTGTCACTCTTGTTCCTTGCTTTTAAACATTTTTAATATATATTTTTAGGTTGTTAGCATTCTTATTTTCCTTGGGTTTTTGATATTTGATCGCATTTCACCCTCTCTGTCTCTCTCTCTTTCTTTGTTTCACATATTCTATGCCGACCATTTCTCTCTTATATTAGAAGGGTGCCGTCCCTAGTTAGATAGAGTATATATATATATATAGAGAGATTTCATTCATAATTCTCATCGTATTAATTAACCTCACACCTAATCCTAATTCCATCTCATTTCCCTTCCTTCACGATCCTCCTAGGGTTAGGTTTATAGTTGTTCTGGTAAAAAAAAAAAAAATGTTAAACAATGGATGAATTGTTTGCGAGATATCCTGTGATTTGGCAAAAGAATGACAAGGATGTGTAAATAGCGTTTATTTTGAGATGCCGCAATCGAGACCGGAGACAAGCCCGCCCTAAGGTGCAATGACAATAAAATAGTAATAGGTAGATGGGTGAGTGGGTGGTAAGTTTGTTCGGGTTGCCAGCTCACCAGGAAATGAAACAGCGACCACTGGGGGAGGGGGGAGTGCGTCAGGGGGTTCCGAAGAGTAGAGCGGTGGGGAAAGCAGCAACCAATCAGGAGGCAGTGGGCAAGGCGACCTGGGAGGGGTGGATAGCGGTGTCACTTGTCGTTCTGTGCCAAATCAAATGCAGTTAGATCAATTGCGAACAATAACATTGCTTACCTGCAGGGAGCGGGGTAGTGGGACGAGGAGGGGTGTGATTACTAGTTATGCTGATCTTTTATGTTCCTCTATAACTTTTAGTATAAGGACTAAGGCTTGTTGACTTCTTCATAGGTTTAAGCATTTTTTTCGCTAACACAATCTTGGTAGTCTTAGAACAAAAAACCCCACAAAATTAGGGTATGTCTGCATATTGGCTCTGGTAGTAAATACTCTTCAATAGAATTACTCTTTGTATCACGGTTAACTAGCTGATGCGTCCCCGCGTCTCTGACGCCGCTCACGCCGCTAGGGGGATCGTGTCCGGAGTACCACTGCATTTCCACCTTTTTTTCCAACAGCAAACCACACTTACTTAGAGCCACGTGTCGCCTCCTGCTCCACACACACACACGCACACACCCGCCTCACATAGTCTCACGTCTGCAACAGTGTGCAAACCCACCAGGAATCACCATCTACCAAACTTAGCAAGTCACCTAGTATAGAGTGAGAGATAGCGCTTTGACGGGACCGATGTGCGCTCACCTTTGACATTTGACCTTTGACCTTTCAACTCTTAACCTTCCTTCAGGGTCTTCTTTGTTCATACTGTCTGCGCCTGCGTTCACTGAATGTCGTCCTTTGGTGATGATGATGACGATGATGATGATTAGCGAAATGTACATACATGTGTGAATAATGAATGACAATGGTGGTTGCTATGATGGCATTGCAGTGTTGCCTTGTGGGATTGACAAAGACTTTTGAATTGACAGTAGGCATGCAGAGCTGACTGGATGGCATGATGTTCCCGCCATGCAGCACCTAGACAATCATGAAGGGGGCACCGCCTTCACTGACAGAGCTAGCTGGAACCTTCCATCTCCAACTACCAGAAACCAGCTCATTCTCGATGCTTTCTTGAGTTGAAGCCACCGTCTGCATGTGATCTTTTTTCTTATTCCTCCCCCCTCCCCCCTCCCACTCCACCATCCACCCAGCCCTCCCCTCAACCTCTCTCTCTTCCCTCATAAGTTGGGTAATTATGAGTTCTTTTGATTTTGACTATTTTTTTCCTTTAAGGCTTTAGGTCCAATATTTTTTATTTAGGTAATGGATTTACCTGGATTTAGCTTGATCGTTTAGATCTCTTTGCTTATTATACATTCCAAGTAGAGAAAATGAATGCTTTATTGTTTTGCGTGATGGCAACATCTGACATTATATTAGGACGTTTGTAAGTCGACACTATTAGATAGAAATATCTGATGGTATATTTGTGTGTATATATACATATATATATATCAATGTATATGGATATATATTCATATATATATATATATATCTTCACTTATATATTAATATCTATCTTAGCCTAATTCAAGTTGTAATTAGCAATAATTTTCCTTAATATATTTCTTCCTTTAATAAAACAAAAATGTCATAATGCTTTATGACTTTGTCCCTTTGATTCTGAGATTCTTAGATTCTGCACATTTTTACTTTGCCGACTCCTTTCCATTTTCTATTCTTTTAAGGTTCTACCTCGAGTCGTTGTACCTCGGGGGTGGGGGTTGATCTTTCTTTGAATATAAAACAAACAACAAACATCATTTCAATTTCTCACACCAGCTCAGCGTGTTCTCTCCTGTCTTCAATTACACCAACACTTCAGTCCTCTGTTGTGTTGTTATCAATCAATCAATCAATAGTTCCATCCTCTAGTCGAGGGTTGGATGCAATGGTTCTCCACTTGTCCCGATGTTGTGCTGTTCTGATAGACTGTGAATAATTCAAGCCTGTCCACTGTGAAATATTTGTAAACCATGATGTTCTTGGTCTCCCTCTCCCCTCTGCTGCCATTCACCTTCCCTTCCAACAATGTACTGGTATATTGAACTCTGACGAATGATGTGGCCAAAATAAATAAGTTTCTTTGTCTGTATAGTGGCAAACAAGCTTTTCGTATTTTTAATTTTTCTGAGAACTTCTTTGTTGGTGATCTTCTTTGTCCATGATATTTTCATCATCCTTCGATAAGTCCACATCTCAAATGCTGCTAAACGTTTGTACATTTTCTTAGAGATTGTCCATGTCTCTGCCCCATACATTAGAGTAGACCACACATAACATATATGTTATATACATGCTATTTCCCCCTTTCCAAAATCATCGCATTCCACTTCATGTTTTGATGGTGGGAGGGTTTCAAATACCTCAACAAAAAATTATTTTAAAGAGAATCATTATTTAATCTTTATAAAAAAAACGACAATAAAACCCTCTTTCCTACCCCATACTTATATACCATGAGTTTCATTACTTGCAGGTTGAACTGTGTCAATCGTATCGTCATCAGGTTTCATTAGCCAATACCTACTTTTTCTTACTTCCCCTAAACCTGGAAGCTTCCACGGCCCAGGTTCACTCTCGCAACCTTGTCACATTCCACATCTGCGTCCTAAAATCCACCAAGGAGGCATTAATAGTCATGTTCTGGTGCCTGGACGCCTTGCATTTGCTACATTGGCCCGACTGTATGCCTATGTATATGTTTTATATTTCATTTTAATTGAGAAAGCTGCAGAATTTGTTTAAAACGCTAATCACAACCTTGCCTCCTTTTCTCCAGATGCTCTGAGGTTGTCGACCTGTCAGTCTCATTGGTTTATTTATGCGCATGACCGTCAGCTTCTGTGTGCGTTTGTGTGTCTTGTAGGCTTTTTTTCTTACCCCATCCCCACATCTTTTCTAATATGCACTTATCGGTATGGGTGTCGTCGAATTTAGGCATTTATTTACAAGTGGCTCAGAAGCTGACGAACATGGAAGTTTAGAACCACCTTTTATTTCGTTATAGGAAACAAAATGATTTCTTGCGCATACTCATCGCATTTCCTGAAAGGGTGTTTGTTTCTTACTGGTTTTACATCCTTTCAACATCTAAAGGCATATCAGGATGGGTACTGACTTGTGACAGTGTCAGTGCGTACTCATGGCGACTTTATAGTGCTGCCCTACTGGGAGACCAGGCTGCTGGTACCATGACCCGATTTCCCATTCAGTCATACTATCCTGATACTGAACAACCCAATCCTTTCCATATCCTAGTAATGCCGAGTGCCAGGCTAGGCAGCGAAAAGTATAAACTTCGTAAGTCAGTTCGAGTCGGCTGGCTTTTAAAATTCCCGACCTTCCACAGAGGAAGCCTGCGCTCTTAACAATTCGGCCACTGTGTCCAGTCGCAGGCGTGTCTTGTACTGCGAACCTGAAATGACAACATGTTTGAGAAAGAAAGAAAATCAGGGTACTTGGTTGTATAGCGATGGGTGCTGAAATAGAATTTCAAAAACACTTTTTTTTTAAATTTAATTAATTTTACCATAAATTAAGTCGCTTCAAAACATATTGATGTGTTAAATGAGGCAACACTCATTAACCGAATACAAGTAGAATAAACTAACAACAAAACCAACCTCATTTCAACAACGCCTCACTAACAGTATACAGTGTGTGAATCTGGGGCAGGAGAGGGGTGCATGTAGAAGGGGGGAGCTTTTAGCCAATCAGTGCGCTCCTTGCTTACGAGTACCAGCGCTACCAATCAGCATGCAAGTCTCGGGAAGCCCACGGGCTGCCATGCATATTGTTGTCCACGTGTCGTGTTCTTTCATCTGTTTACAGTTTCCAAGACAATGAAAAATGCGATTATGTAACTCTTTATGTCCAACCCGCCAAACCCTGGCGCAAAGTTATGTTTATTATTATTTAATAAAAAGAAGAAGAAAAAAAAACTCTTCTAATTAATCTGATTAATAGTAATATTTACACACGCTACTTTGCTTGAGTTCAATGTAATTGTTGTGGGTTTTTTTTCTCTCATTTTGTCTCATCTGTTAATATCTATGCGCAAAGATAACTTTCCAGTTTGGCTATTGCAATTCATATTCCTGGTTGAATATGCATTTGTAATATGTGTATTCATACTCGTTGTATTTCTCTGTAATATCCTAGTAAGAGCTTTATAACCTTGTTACTTCCACCGTTATCCTATGTTGGCCTTAATTGGAAATAAGGGGGACAGTGCTTTGGTTGGTGAATATTATCAAACTTGTGTTGTAATTATCCTCTTTCAGAATGAACTGGTTCACACACAAAGTACAAACTTTTCTTACACCACCAATCCTGAAAGGGCCCTTCTTTGGTGCTACATGAGGTGGACCATCATTCTCTACAAATGGTACTAAGGCGATCTGACCGGAACTACTTTCACATTAGGCTAGTCCGGACATGAAGCAATAACATGAATCGAGAAAAACGTAGCAGTCTCTGTCATCTTCAAAATTTTAATATTCAATCCAAAATACATTATTGCAAATTGGGCATTTCTAATAAATAACTGATGTAATATTTGGTTGTGTAGTAAATAATTAATATCGGCTTCCCGCAGTTAGGGTTACAGGATTTATAGATAAAAGATTCACCCCGATCCGGAGTAGAGGTGAATGACAACGTAGTCTAAATCCGGGCGAAAATTGCTTTAGTTTGGAACAGGAATTGCAATTCCTGGTCCCAGTATCCAGTGTCTACCTACATGCCCATAGAGTTGGTGAAACGGCAGAGGATGTAACAAAGCAAGATGGCGATCACAGAACGCTGTCAATTTTACTTTTAAAGGGCGTTAAATTATATGTTTTATTATATTTTTCAAATCAGATGTACCGGGTAGATACGACAATGGATGTAAAGAATTTAACTTTTTAATTTAAGAATGTATCTGCTCATTTCTTTTAGCCAGCACATAGATTCTTTTGGCCAGCTTTTATATATGGTTGTTTTTCACCCATACTCAGGCTACTGCAGCATGGGGTGAATCTTTTATCTACAGGATTTACTTATCACGAATTGATATTAACCTAGACGTGGCTGTTAGTGTTATGCAGCCTCGTCTAGTCTGATGTAAATCCAGCGATCAGTGTCTTGTATTCCTAACTGCGCAAAAATGTTGCTACGAATAGCCATGGTCATGAGGAACCACAACAATAGACTAACTGATCCGAAGAAAGAGATTGATTTTTTTCAAGTTACGATATTGTTTTGTGTTATAATAGGAATTCATAGCAAAACGACAATGTTGCGCACAGACAGGAAGAACACTTGAAAAAAAACAAAAAACAAAACTCTACCTTTCCTGTTTGTTGAACCAAGGTGTATAATGCTCTTTCTTGACCTGACTTTAATATAAAAAAATAGCAACAAGAATCATGGCTGGAGAAACTAGAAGACATGAACTGCAAAGAGAAGGACGAGTCGTTCAAGATGTCCTGCAAGTTCTCCAAGGCGAATGCTCCAGTGTGTTGGCTGAAGAGCAAGCTAGAGGTCTTCCAGGGCAAGAAGTACAACTTCGGCAAGAGCGACGACGGCACTTACTCACTGACCATCCAGTCTATTGGCATGGAAGATGCCGGTCGCTACTCGTGTGTGGTCGACGAAAAGAACACCACAGCAACCCTCACTGTGGAAGGTAAGGCTTGCTAAAATATCACACACACAGAATATACTCACTGAAAGTATATATTCAGCATATTAGATTGCACAGTGATGTTACCAAAGACACTATAATACTAAGACAGCTCACTCCCTATCTCTCCCATGGTAATGTAAATTTTGCAGTGCCACCTTGTGGTGGGTTTGATCAGCCAAGCTGCTGCTTGGTGTTTCACATGTAAACACATGCAATTATATTATACATGAGATAGGTAAGTATGAATACACATCAATATGAAATTGCTATGAACAAATACACATCATCATCAGCATCATCATCAGCATAACCATCATCACACACCTTTCACATTCATATATACATTTATACATATAATATAGCACCTGTTTAACCAAGAGAACAGCCAGCACACCAAGTGGTGGGTTTGATCATTTTGATTACACAGTACAGGCTGAGTGAGCCGTCTTAGTATTATAGGGTCTTTGATGTTACCCAGCCTTCAGACACTTTTACTAATGGGTTATTTAGTAGCCATGTCACAGACACAGAGACAGTGCTGCGGGAGTAACAAATCAGGGTAATGGCGAGGATAAATTGTTACTGGTTTTTGTTTTGGAGCAAAGTTATCTGATGACGGAAAGCTAGTCAGTGCCCTACTCATTCGGCCATCTTATCAGGTGGAGGAGTCCTTAGATAGGATGGAGCCTGCGATTTAGCGTTGAGTGTTCACTGATGACACGCGCTGCTAGATAAAAGATGTACTGCTATCCAGAATAGGGGGTAAATGGCAACCCTGCTTAAATCCAAGCAAAAACTGATTCAGTATGAGGGATGTTGTGGTTGTTCGACTCAGGCCCTCAACCAAATAGAGGAGGGCCTGTGTAGGTGAGATGGCCGCTTGTGTGGTGGGAGGACCTGCTTGGCGCCTCCTCTGTCCGGAAAAGGTGTGTATGGTGCCGTGGTCTTAAGTATGCAGGGTCGTCATGAAGTTCTGAGGCGGCCACCTCTCCTCACCGTCGTGTTATGAGAGAATGGAGAGAAAAAAACCAGCCAAGATAATAGCCACAAAAAGCTTTCGATTAGACTTTTGTATTAATCTACATAATTTCATAATTCTTCACTCAGCAATAGCGGGCGATGATAAATAAGAATTTCAATGATATATTTAACACTGTAGATTACAAAATTTTGTTGGGATTTCCATGACGCAGCCTTCTGACACTTTTGCTAATGGGTTGTTCAGCAATGCTGTCAGAGGAAAGGCTGTAAGAGTAACAACCAGATGCGATGGCCGAATGAGTTGACCTCCTGTTCTGGTAGGTCATTGGATTCGAAGCCCAGGGTTGGTCGAGTCAAACCAATGAAAATTTATACTTGTCACTACCTAGCCTGGCGCTCCGTAATACTAGGATAGGGCAAGGAGCAGTGGAATGAGGAAGACGAATTGTCCGCGATTGAAATTTCCCCTGCTTAATCAACGAATGAACCAAAACAAACACAAAAACTAATGTGCTGCTTGCTGTTCTCACTTACAGAGAAGAAGGTGGTTTACTACTTCACCCAGAAGCTGCCTCCCAAGGGGAAGGTGTGCCGCAAGAGGGACATGGTCATGGAGTGCATGATTTCGGACCCGAGACCTTCCGTCAAATGGTACAAGGACGACGAGGTCATAGAAGTAAGTCAAGCTTGTCTTTGGAGACATCTTCTAGTCATTGCTGTTAGTTTTGGTTAGTTGCTGTTTATTGCTGTTGGTTACCTTTTTGTCATTGATATCTCATGAGGATGTTCCTGGAGAAAAATCAGAGCAACCATCAATGTGTGATATATTTATTTCTCTTTGTGTGACAATTTTGTTTCAGTGTGGACCCGTGACCATGGGTACACCCTGAGTGTACCCATGGTCAGTGAAGAAGGTATGCATCGTCTCAAAGAAACTCACCTCAATATTGGGTTTTCGAGTGTGTTTTTATTTTATTGTCCTGAAGCTCATTCTCCTCTGTTATATCAGAATTTCTCAAACAGAAATGATATTAACGTCAATTGGTGAAATAAGAATCTTTGAAATTTAATTTATTTATTTTATTCACTTAAATTCTTTTTTTTGGTTTTCATTTATTACACTTAACACAATTATTTCAGTTTTTTATTTCAGTTTTTATTTGTTTCATTGATTATTTTGATTTTGTTATTTCATTATTTATTTTACTATTTCAATTAATTATTTTATTCTTTATTTAATGATTTTGTTTGTTTAATGATGTTTTTTTACATGATTGCTTGAATTTATGAGCGGGAATGCGATTACCGAAGACTAAATCTACCAAATAATGAAAAGAGTAAAAAAGTAAACAATGCATTTCGAATAGCAGCAGCATCCGACACTTAGAGACCGCTGGTGACGATGTGGTCGTGCTTCCACCCTTGCAGTACACGCCGGGGAAGTACCAGATTTCCCGTCGGGAGAACAGATGTATCCTGCGGATCCAATCATGCACACTGGAGGACAAAGGCGAATACTCGTGTCGGCTTGAGGAGGAAGCCACAAATTGCATATTACAAATAGATGGTGAGCACCCACTGGTAAAAGAGTAAGAAGGACACTTCCCATAGCAGACCGAGGCTGGAGAAGCGATGCCTGAAATTAATTTTTCTGAAACTGAAACCCCCCAGCTAATAGTCTGACGTCATTCCGATATTGTCCTGACGTCGGTGACGCGCAGGTAACGACTTGTGACAATGCGCACTCATGGTGACTTTATAGTGCTGCCCCACTGGGAAATCAGCCACCAGGACCATGACTCGATATCTCACTCAGTCACATTATTCTGACACTGAGCTAACCAATCCTTGCCCGATCCTGTTAATGCCAAGTACCAAGCTAGGAAGTGACAAGTATCAATTTTGTAAGTCATTGGTTTGACTTGACCGGGAATCAAACTACTGATCTCCTGCACGGGTGGCCTGCGCTCTACCGATTCGGCCACCGCGTCTGGTGGGACTCAAGGGGAGGGAACACTAACAAGAACACTAAAAAGACAATTGAACCGGACAAACTTGAAATACACAAACTCTCACACCCGTACTAACTTACTCACAACCAAGAACCGAAAAATAGATAAATGAAACTACCACTATATAATCAGTTCGCAAATTGTGTCTGATGGCAAAGTGTGTCTCTGAGTTCTGTCTGTGATTTTTTTAAATTCATGAGTGTCTATTGATACATAATTGATTGTATGCTTATACATTATACATAAAAGCGATGGTTGAATTACAAAAACAACAATTCTCGCCATGAATATGGCCTATGCTGCCGATACGGCGTAAAGAAACCACCAATCAATCGTATCATCTCCCACCCACAGAGCCTGAGTACGAATTCGACAAAAACATACAAGACACAGATTCATATGAAGAAGAAGACGCCGAGTTCGTCTGTGAGGTCAGTGACCCAGACGCACAGGTCACGTGGTGGAAAGAGGACAAGGTACGTCTATTTATAGCCCGCATTGATGTCATTCTGCTGGGTTCGCATGCGCCATACAAAACATCCATAGTACTGTAGCCCATAGACTGTATTATGTACAAACCTTCTGGTATTGTGTAATACAAGTATGGAATCTAGTGCTGTGTCATACTTATTGAACACATGGTTTTATATGCACATAAGTCATATAGGTTTGATATAAATAAATTAGCATACCATTATTCAAGGAGAGCGATTGCATATAAGCATACTTGTTCAATAATGTATTTATTGTTTATTTGCGTTTAAATTTACCTTCCTATACCATGTAATTACTCCTTGTTCTCACCCCCCCCCCGACCTGTAAACATGTGTTAATTCAACCAATAACAAAGGAACACCCATCATCACTCCATTCCACAGTTGTCGAACTGATTGTATATATATTATACATATATATCTATATATATATGTATATTCACATAGAAAGAGCTTTAATCAAATTAATGAATTAATTATCTAATTATGGACAGTGTTTAGTTCCCATACCAACGCCTAATAACATGTGGTATCATAGTGATTGCCTCTTGACAGTCATCTTATGGCCGTTTTGTTGCACACATTTAAGAGTGTTGGACACACAGACTAACTGTAGATTAATCAAAGGCCCAGCCTCAGATTTCAAGTTGCAGTTGGACAGAAGCTGGGAGGTCTGTTGAGATGTAACGCTGATATGAAGCAGGTTGTGCCCGTTCTGTTCTTATTAACTTGGTTTTAATTCATCTCTTCTTTGACCTACATTTACTTTTCAGTATGGTAACGGTAGTGTGAGTTCCGTTCTATAGAATCGAACCTTGACTTTCATTGAATGACTTTTTTGTTTGTGCAAACATGGTTGAATGGTTTTACAAATGTGCATATTTATATGTATGGAAATATATTCATATATACATATATATATACATTTATCTATATAAATACATGTGTACATGCATAATTATATGTATATACACATAGACCTATATATATATATGCATATGCGTATTCATAGATGTATTTGTTTATGAATACATATATATGTATACAGATATGTATTTATATGTTTGCATATGAATGTTTACAACTATTTGTATATAAACACAGATGCGTATATGCTTACATACATATATATTCATTTATATGTACATATATGAATATATATATGTTTATATGAGTCAGGATCACGAAAAGAGGCCAATTGGGGGAAGTTGTCGGTCGATCATTGGATGTTGGCGTCGATCGGCATACTTATAGTTAAGCATTGACAGAGTTGTTGCAAAGTCCTTAAATTTATCCTGAATGTAAAGGTAGAGAAAATACAACAACCTTATTTGTTATTAGGATAATTTAATATAAAACAAAGGAATGCACTACACTTTAAGAATAGTAACGCCGACATCTTAAATAAACCACCAATTGGCCCATTTTCGTGAGGCGGACTCATATACATATATGAATAAATACATATATATATATGCAGAAATGTGTATATATACATGTATTTAGTAAGTATGTGTCATAGTATGCTAGGTCAGCTCTTGTGTCAACTTAGAAAGGATCCATGCTCACATTTAAATGAACTTCAGCATTTGTCGATTTACCCTTCCCCTTTTCATTGTGAGCTGTAGGGTCTCGGAATTTTAGGAATTTTGCTCAACAATAAAATCTTGTTTTTCTTTTTTCTTTTGGTCACCGAGTAGGATATTGCTTGGGTGTTGGTCCTGTGATTACGTGTGACGAACTATTTTGGTGGTGATCTAATTTTGTAGGCTCATTTTGAAAAGATGTTTGTTTGTGCCTGACACAGTATATATATATACTTGTAAAAGTCGCATCAGTAGGAATCTGCCATTGATTTGATTGTGAATGTCCCTGCCTTGTCATGACTGCGCATACATAATTAGTACAATAATGTATCAATATATCCTGCTTGGAATCAGTATCCATAAGAGCCTCAGTAGTATAGTATTAGCTAACTTAGAAAATAAAGGAAATATGCTATAATGTATGTCCAAATCTGTTTCGATTTACATAAAAATGAAAGTAAAAAGTAATTCACAAGCATGCTGTAATATATATAATACATATAGTATATATATAATATATATAATATATATAACATATAGAATATATAGAATATATAGAATATATAGAATGGCCAAATTTATATAATATATATAATATATATCATATATATAATATGTATCATATATATTTATAATATATATGATATATAATATATATAATACATATAATATATATAATGTATACAATATATACAATATATATATAATATACACAATATATATAATATATCATATATATTATACCTTATATACTATATATATATATAATATACAATATATTATACATTATATACTATATATATACTATACAATATATAATACAGATAATACATATAATATATAATGTATCTAATATATCATCCATATAATGTATATGATATATGATGTAATATATATTATATAATATATCATATGATATAACATATAATATATTATATTTATATTATATATATCATATATATGATATATATTATATATATATTATATATATATTATATATTATATGGTGTGGTCATCGTTGGTCTTCATATATGTCGTTACTTTAGGATTAACACGTAAATCTATATATGCTATGACACTTGCGACTTAGGAGCAGTGAATTATGCAGAGTGAGCGGATGGAGGATTACTGAATTTTAATATTAATTAATTAATTGTCGCTGGTGGGAAGTAGACAACTCTCATTTCATCCATGCACTCCATTGGTGGTAATTTCTCATATCCTCGTCGAATCCTTGGACTGTCTACTGGTGACAATGTACATTTAATCTTGCTCAATGCTCAGCCCACTTTAGGGAGACACCTAAGGAAGCCATGGTTCTGTCTCTGTCTGAATCTGCATGGAAGTGTTCGGTGTGCATTTTGTAATGCAAGGAAGCAATACGAGTGGTCTAGCATCTTGCATTGTGGTTTTTAGGGGAATTTGTTTTGCACGTGCCTTTTTTTTTTACCAACAGCATTTAGGATCGGAAGAAAATGCATGTTTTGGGGTTTTTTTTTCAACTTGTCGTGAACTATCGTAATAACTGGAGATATTGGAAGTAAATATCACCCCTCCCCCCTCCTTAACGATATATAATCATGGGCGATCAGTAGGGTTTCCATCATGCCCCGCATCAGCCCGCTTTGACTCCACGCCACACTGCACCCGCACCACCCCCTCCGCAGCGACCCCCGCCCCGCCCCCTGCACCGCCCCGCACCGCCCCCTGCACCGCCCCCTGCACCGCCCCCTGCACCGCCCCGCACCGCCCCCTGCACCGCCCCCTGCACCGCCCCGCACCGCCCCCTGCACCGCTCCGCACCCCGCCCCCCGCACCACCCCTCGCACCGGCCCCTGCACAGCCCCGCTGGCCCCTGCACCGCCCTACACACCGCCCCTCGCACCGCCCCCTGCACCGCCCCGCCTCGCCCCCTGCACCGCCCCACACCGCCCCCTGCACCGCTCCGCACCGCCCCGCGCACCACCCTGCACCGCTCCGCACCGCCGCGTGCACCGCCCCCGCACTGCCCCCCGCACCGCCCCCTGCACCGCCCCCTGCACCGCCCCGCACCGCCCCCTGCACCGCTCCGCCCCGTGGACCGCCCCCCGCACCGCCCCCGCACCGCCCCGCACCGCCCCGCACCGCCTCCTGCACCGCTCCGCACCGCCCCCCCCCCCCACACCGCCCCCCGTTCCGCCCTCTGTACAGCCCTCCGCACCGCCCTCTGCACCGCCCCTGCACCGCCCCCTGCACCGCCCCTGCACCGCCCCAGCACCACCCCTGCACCGCCCCCCCCTCATACCGCCCTCTGCACCGCCCCCCCGCACCGCCCTCTGCACCGCCCCCTGCACCGTCCCCCGCACCACCCCTGCACCGCCACCCTACGCCCTCGGCACCACCCCACCTGAACCGCCCTGTACACCGCCCCGCACCGCCCCCGGCATCGCCCCCTGCACCACACCGCACCCACACCCCGCACCGCCCCCGCACCCCGCCCCGCATCCCACCCCGTCCCCACCACTGCCCCGCACCGCCCCCCGCACCATGCCCCGCACCGCCCCGCACCGCCCCTCGAACCCCGCCCACACCCCGCCCCACACCGCCCCGTACCACTCCCATGTACCCCGCCCCGCACCGCACCCCGCCCCGCACCGCACCCCGCCCCGCACCGCCCCCGCCCCCACCTCTCCCTGCCTCCCGCCGCCCGCGGCACCGCGCAATGTCCCACACCGCCCCCCCCCCCCTTGCACCCGCCTCCTGCACGCCTCCTGCCCCACTGAACCCCGCATCACACTGCTTTGTCCTACCCTGCCCAACCCTGCCCCACTCTGTCCCACCCTTGCCCGCCCGGCCTCGCCCCCCCGAACCCCACCCTGCCCAGTCCCTACCGTACCTTTACTACCACCAACGCGCCTCACCCCCCCCCCCCACCCCACCCAGCCCAGCTCTGCCCCACCCTGACTCCATGCCGTACTGCCCCACTCTGCCTCACCCTATCCCAATCTGCCCCACCCTGTCCCACCCTGTTCCACCCTATCCCAAACTGCCCCACCCTGTCCCACTCTGTCCCACACTGCTCCAATCTCTCTCACTTTGTTACACCCTATCCCAATCTGCCCCACCCTGTCCCACCCTATCCCAATCTGCCCCACCCTGTCCCACCCTATCCCAATCTGCCCCACCCTGTCCCACCCTATCCCAATCTGCCCCACCCTGTCCCACCCTGTCCCACGCTGCTCCAATCCTCCCCACCCTGTTCCACCCTGTCCCACCCTATTCCAACCTGCCCGACTATGCCCCTCCCTTCCCCATCCACCCCCACAAGCACGTCTCAGAGCGCATGCGCTGACGCTGGCCTGCACCATTGCAGAAAATCGACGTCAACGACCTCAAGTACATGATGGTGCAGACCGGCAAGAAGCGGGTTCTGCGCGTGACGCGCGTGTGCAGCACGGACGAGGGCAAGTACATCTGTCGGTTGCAGGACAAGGTGACGGCCGCCAAGCTGTTTGTGGCGCGTGAGTACCCACGTTATCTCTCACCACGCATGCGTCGTTCGGCTCTCTGCTGGGCCTAATGGCAGTAGTACTGTGTAAACTCACTAGAATATAGTCGTTGTATGCATATATATATATATATATATTTATATATATACATATATGATATAGATGATATAGATGATGTGTAGTATATATATGTTAATATATATGGTACATATAGTAGATATATAGTAAATACAGTATTACTAGTAGATATTGTAGCACTAGTATGTATACTATATATAGTATACATAGTATATAGTATATATAGTATACATAGTATATATAGTCTATATAGTATATATAGTATATATAGTATATATAGTATATATAGTATATATAGTATGTATAGTGTATATATAGCATATATAACATATATATAGTATATATTGTATATTTAGTATATATAGTGGATGTAGTAGATATAATATATGTAGTGGTTATAGTATACATAGTAGGCCCTATTATAGTATATATAGTGTATATATAGTACATTGATGTATACCAACGAGTCCCTAATGCATGCATAACGCATAATGACGTATCCCGACGTAGCGGCCAAAAATCTCATACGTCGGCATACGTTGGCGCGATGCATTGTAATGTGAGCCCCTTTAGCAAATAATATATGAACAGAATACAAATATCACAAATTAGCATATCAAGAGGAATAAATAATTAAAAGAGCAGCACGCCAATTTATATACATACAATACTTATATTACACATATAGTATATATAGTAGGTATAGTACGTGTAGTATAAAGAGTATATATAGTATACATAGTATACATAGTAATCATAGTATTAGTATACGTAGTAATACCGGCAGCGAAATTTAAAAATATGCATAGGGTGCAATATTTGTATTCCATCCTGTAGACATTGAAATTACAAGCCTAAATCCAAAAGCTGTTAGGCTATATATATTATTGTTCTTGATATACTAATTTCTTAAGATTAAAATATAAAGATGTATTAATTTTGAATTAAAAGTGGAACTTTCACCAAATATAATAACAAGTGGAAGGATGTGAGGGGCGTTCTGCTAATCAATTTCCGTTCTACATATATGCAGGAATTTAAATTGCTAAATTAATTAGTCAAGCAGATTTTTAATAAGACAATGTCAAAAAGTGCAATTCATAACAATAAAAATCATTCTGATTTGGCCAAGTAGGCATTTTCAAATCCTGGTATTTTCTTGGAAAACTGCAACAAGACTGAATATATGCTACATAGTTCCCCTATTCATAACAGTGTAACACCCTATTTTTCTTCAGAGCTCTCTCTGCAGAGAATCAAAAGATATTTGCATCCTAAAATGTCAAAAAGTGTGAGTGTTTGCATCTAAACAGCATATGTAAGTGCATTATTTTCAATATTTCAATGTGTGAAAGCTCATTGCAGCAAAACAATCTTTTGAATCTTCCTCATATTTGGCACAGTATTACAATAACCATTGACCGAGACGAATAGATATTATTGATATCAATATTATATCCAAAAGTATGGAGAATATTGAACTATGATTGAACATATAAAGACAAATTGTCAGAAAACCAAATATATCTTGTTTGTTTGTTTTTTTGTTGTTGTTTTACGTCCTAGCAACATCTAAGGTCATATCAGGACGGGGCCCAAATATATCAATTTAATGAATCTTTAAATGTTCATTGTAGCTTAGCCAATTGCTTAAACTTCCTATAAATTGAGAGTGCCCATCATCTGGCGGTAATACACGTCATCATATTAATATTCTGTCTAGAAATACAAAAAGTGCATTTTGATTGCACTTACAAAAGAAAAGTATACAAAATAAAAAATAAAGATTTGTTCATCAAGCTTTGAACACTCACTGTGGCTCATCCAATAGGTGGATCTTCTTCAAATTTTGCAGACATAGCATATGGAACTAATGGATATTAGCTATGACAATAATTTAGCTAATAATCTCAAGAGCTGCATTTTGATGGCAAATATAATTAAAAGTGTCTGAAACCAAAAATATTGATTTAAATAAATCTTTAAATATTCACTGTGGCTAGAGCAATGGTTGGATCATCCCCAAAATTGGCCCAATATTAGATGATATATTCTCTGACATATCTCAATAGACATCAATGTCATGTTCATGTTTCTACATGGGTGTCCCCATTGTGAAACTAGTGTGGTCAGCAAAGACCCAAACAGGTTGGTGTCAATATCTGTCTGTGGCTCCTTGCACTAACTAGCACTATACTAAGATTGGTATTGTTGGAAAGGGAATCAAATTATCTATCTATACATACCAAATCTTATTAGGTTTAAAATATTTGTTAATTCAGTAGATGGGCTTTAAACATTCAAAATTATTTAAATTGCAGAATCTGACCTGATTGACCGTTTTGACCTAGGGCAAACCTATATGGTTAGAAAGCTGAGGTCATTGTGCTTCTTCCGGTCCCATCCATGACTTTCTCCGAGGTAGTGCAAGGAAGCGCAAGCCCATTAAAATACCCTGTTTTTACAGTTGTTTTCATTTACATCAGTAATGAAGGAATATTCACTAAATACACTCATCATACAAATGGAGTTTACTTAAATAAAAATGTATTAGATATTCTATCCAACAACCCCATCGGATAGAACATATGTTGATGTTCTAGGATATGAAATCTCATCTAAATCATATACATACAGAAATAGTTACAAGCATGTTAATATTGATGAAAAAAGCACCATTCCTGGACTTTTAATGGGCGCTGCCGGTACCTTGAATAGTATGCATAGTATCTATAGTATGTATAGTATATGTAGTACATGTAGTATATAGCATATATAGTAGGTGTAGTATATATATATCTGATGCATATGGTAATATGATTAATATAATATATATGATATATATGATGTGTATGATGTGTATGATATGTATGATATATATGCTTTGTATGTTATGTATGATATGCATAATATGTATGGTGTAGGCCTACGATGTGTACTGTGATATGTATGATACATGTGATATATACGATGTATATGGTATATATGATAAATATGATATGTCAACATATTTATTAATTATATCTACTTATTTATGAATTATATCTACTATATATAAATATATATGTATACTTATATGTGGTATAAATAATGTATGTAGGTGACCCGACCTTTAAGTCCTGACCTCATTATTTCCTCCTCAGCTGACGTCATCATCAAGGAAGCGCTGCAGAACGTGAAGCACATCGAGCGGGAGACGGCCCGGATGCAGTGCAAGATCAAGAACCCGAAGGACTATCCGATCGAGTGGCTGCGCAATGGCAAGGCCATCGACCCGGAAGACACCCACTATGAGGTCATCAACGACAAGCCGGTGCATGCGCTTCTCATCAAGAACCTGAAGATGGACGATGAGGCGGTCTATACCTGCAAGATTGGCACGCGCGAGACGTCTGCAAAGCTTATGGTCGACATCGGTAGGCACACTTAGGGATTATTTATATTCATATAGTGCAATATACGGTACATATGTATATTCTTATATATATGTGTACATATATTCTTAAATATATTCTGATACCCCACTCAGTCACATTATCCTGGCACTGGGCCAATCAGTCCTTGCCCTATCCTAATAATGCCAAGCGCATGGATATGAAGTGGCAAGTATCAATTGTTAAGTCATCGGTTTGACTCGATCAGGTTTCGAACCCATGGGTTCAAATCCCACGATCTATCAAAACCGGAGACGGACATTCAACTCATTCAGCCATCCTGCCTGGTGGTCCCTGGTGGTCCCTGACAAAGGACTGCTGCAACCCGGGATTTGTAAATGCGGGGCGCTGGCAGCCAATGACTTACAATTTGATACTTGTCACTACCTAGCCTGATGCTCAGCATTAGTAGGATAGGGCAAGGAGCAGTGGAATGAGGAAGACCAATTGTCCACGATTGAAACTTCCCTTGCTTAATCAACCAATGTACCAAAAGACAAAAACTAAACAAAAGTAGCGATGTGCTTCTGACTATCGCTGACCTTCACTTGCAGCCGAGAAGGCCCCGAAGGTCAACCATGACATAATTCCACGCGAAATCACGATCAAGGCGGGAAAGCCGCTGGACCTGGAAATCCCTTACACAGGTAAGGTGGCGACGTCTGGTTGCAGCGCTTTCACACAGGTGGTGCTGCCACCCTGGTCCCTCTTCAGCCCACTGGGCGGCGTTGCGAGTGGTGCTACTTTAAGTATGCCGCGTCCACGCGGTTCCCCGCGGTTTCCCGCGGTTTCCCGCGGTTTCCCGCGCCCCCCGCCCTCTCGCCGATTTTGGGTGTGTGTGTTTTTTTTGTATCCCTCCACCCTGCCTCATACGGCGCTTTGCTGCTTTGTGTTGTTGTTTGTGTGACCCCCTCCACTCCCCCCCCCCCCACGGCCCCCCCCCCCTCCACCGTCCTTCAAATTGCACTATCACAGCACAGACATTGTGCTAATATCAAATACACACTGCCGTTATCGACCCCCTACACCCCCACACCCCCACACCTTCGCACCCAGACACCCCACATCCCCTCCCACTCACCACTACCACTGGGAAGTAAACACATTATAGTCACTATATTATCGCTCATCATAGAATCAACCGAACAAATAATATAGATCTAGTGGCTAAGCCATTACACAGCAATCCCATTGGTTGGAGAAAATAAAACAACGTAAAGCTGTACATTTTACTCACCTTGCCAATATTCTATGAGTATTCTTTGAGAATACATTTCCGTTGCATTGTATAATAATGCCACTATCCATATTTATATTTCCAATCTCAACGAAATGGATCAAATACATTGATATAGTATATCTACACCGTAAATAATTTCTATTTAATTTAGAACATTTAACCAACCTTGTAATGCGATTTAAGCATGATGTTTATTATTCTCATTCATGTTACTTCTTAATTATGCGATATGTTTAGGTGTTTTTGTGTTTTTGTTCACAAGGGTTTCACTTCCTGGATTAATATGAGCAACACACCTGGCGTAAATGATTGTTATGATTAATGTTTACGAATCAATACATGTAAATTCCCATTACTGCAAAAACCAACCTGATATTGGAATGACCAGATAGTCGTTCTCTGCACCCTTCATATCCGTAACATAATTAATCGCGTCATTATGTGTACAATTGAATGCCCAATTCCCCCGCTAAGCCGATTTAATTAATATAAACCCATGGGTTCAGACTTATCCAATAAAACAAAATTAAACCACCACTTGCACCTGTTTCACATCCAAGTTGTTGCAGGTTTCCCGCGAAGGTCAAGGTCACCACAGAGATGTGACCTTGGACTTTAAACAGAAATGACTCAGTTTGCCTCATGTCAAGATCAATCAAATTAATTCAACTTCAAAATTAATTTGGACAATTGTTAATGACATCACCACGCCGATTCTGTATGGTGCATTTTTACCGGACGTTGTTGTAATTTGACGGCTTTGGCAGAGTGAGACAGCCCTACCCCCATGTTTCAAGTTCTGTGTGCGTATGAACAAGTTGTACGTATTCCTGTTGCTTGTGATGTTGTGTTCGGAGCTGTTCGATGTCATTGTCTCTCCGATTCTTTGCGTTGTCACAGGGACACACATTCCGCGAGCACAACCTATCCGAGACAAGGAGGAAATGCAAGAGGGTAAAGCAGAATGCCACGCGTTCAGCCAGTGTGGATGCCAGGGAACAGTGTAGCCATGGCAACCAGCTAGCCTCAGCGTAGGACCTGATTGTGGAATGATTTTGATAGTTGATTAAAAGTAGGGAGGGGAGGAGAACAAAGGGCACACGAGGAGCAATTCGGAAGGGACAATTTAAGAAGTATGAGTAAATGTATTATTAATAGGAAGTGGTTGTTCTTGTATATTATATACTATATGAAATGTATATTTACAGACATCATGTGTTATATAATATATATTATAATATGTGATGTACATAATATATAATGTATATAATGTTAATATATATGTATTATAAATATAATGTATATATGATATATGATATAGATATTATATATATTATATATATTGTATATTATATATATTTTTATATTTTACATATAGTATATATATTTCATATACTATATATATACTATATATACTATATACACTATATATAATGCATATAATATATAATATACAAAATATATAATATATGGTGTACTTAACATGTAATGCCTACTATATATGCTCGATTTACTATATGTATAATATATAATATACATAATATACATCATATATAGTATGTAAGCATATGTAATATGCATGATATATAATGCATATAACACATACATATAGTACATCATGCCACATATATTAGGTCTACATATTATATAAGAATCACCATTTCCAAAAGTAAATAAAAGGAGAAATAGAAAAAAAATTTAAACAATAAAATAACCACTTGCTCCTTGATGAGATAAAACCTCCAACGGTCCGAGCTGGGGCTAGCTGTTTTTCCGGTCACGTGATTCCTGTCACCACGTGGTACTTGACTCGCTGGTAACCTGCCCTCACATACACCACTCTTAGAGATCACACAACTAATACCCCACACACGGCAGCGGCCCTCACTTGTTTGTACTCTCATCATAACTCATCATAACTCATCATAACTCATCATAACTCATCACACCCCTTTTACACATGTCATGATTATGTTGGTTCTCAGCATTTTGCTTTTCTTGCACTCAACACCACTCAAAATGGATGAGTTGCATTGTTTTAATTCAGTTCCATTCTGTGTTGTTCTCTCTCCCCCATACACACGTACATCCACACACACGTACATACACATGCACCCCACAAACATATACACGCATACATACACACATATATACACACATACACATATACCACACACACATACATGCACATGCACCCCACACACATATACACGCATACACTCATGCACACACATATACACACATACAGATATACCACACACACATACATGCACATACACCCCACACACATATACACACACATATACACACATATATACACACATACACATATACCACACACACATACATGCACATACACCCACACACATACACACATACATCCACCTACACCCCCACACACATACACACATACATCCACACACACATACATACACATGCACCCCACACACATATACACGCATACACTCATGCACACACATATATACACACATATATACACACATACACATATACCACACACACATACATGCACATACACCCACACACATACATCAACCTACACCCCCACACACATACACACATACATACACATACATATACACATATACACTCATACACACATACATCCACAAAAATACAGATATACCACACACACATACATGCACATACACCCACACACACATACACATACATACACATACACCCCCACACACATACACACATACATACACATACATATACACTCATACACACATACATCCACAAAAATACAGATATACCACACACACATACATACACATACACCCCCACACATACATGCACATACATATGCATACACCTCACACACATCCACTCATGCACACATATATACTCATATACACACACACTCATACACACATACATCCACACACATTCAGATATACCACACACACAGATATATGCACATACACACACATACACACATACATCCACCTACACCCCACACACATACACTTACATATACACACATACACGCATACACTCACACACACATACACACATACATACACATACATATACACATATACACTCATACACACATACATCCACAAAAATACAGATATACCACACACACATACATGCACATACACCCACACACACATACACATACATACACCCCCACACACATACACACATACCTACACATACATATACACTCATACACACATACATCCACAAAAATACAGATATACCACACACACATACATACACATACACCCCCACACATACATGCACATACATATGCATACACCTCACAGACATCCACTCATGCACACATATATACTCATATACACACACACTCATACACACATACATCCACACACATTCAGATATACCACACACACAGATATATGCACATACACACACATACACACATACATCCACCTACACCCCACACACATACACTTACATATACACACATACACGCATACACTCATACACACATACACACATACACACATACCATACACACATACATGCACATACACCCACACACTTACAGACATGCATCCACACACATGCATACACACATACACCCCACGCACATACACACATACACCATACACACATACATCCACACACATACATCCACATACACCACACACATACACATACACTCATAAACACACATGTACACACATACACATATACCACACACACATACTTGCACACACCCACACACACATACATACACATACACTCCAGACACACATACATACACATACACCCCAGACACACATACACACATACACCATGCACACATACATGCACACATATACATGCAGACACACCACACATATACACATACACTTGTAAACACACATACACATACATTCATACATACACATCCACCCAAACATACACATATGCCACACATACACAGATAAACACCACATACACACATACACACATACACCCATATGCACAATCACACATACACTCATACGCACATGCAGAAACATACACCACACATATACACAGACCACACACATACACACACCACACATTCACTCTTACACACATACCTCACACACATACACTCACATACATACACACACATACACGCATACATACACACATGCACACATACACACATGCACACATACATACATACACATACATATACACACATACACCCACATACATACACACACCTACACCCACAATCACACATTCACACATACACACATACACAAATACACAAATACAAACACACATACACACACATACACATACATCCCTACACACACACCATTGAGCGAATCGTTCAGGCTGACAACTTGCTCTTGCGGTGTGTATAAGATGTTCGGTGAGAACCCATCGACACATCTGATTCACACCCGCTTCCAAAACTCCGGCAACACGCGTTCAATATGCCGTAGAACAAATCCACACTCTCACCAGTAGCCATGTTACATGTTAGATTCAATATCCCAGTATAGCGTATACCTTGGAACCCTCACTCGCTTTGAAGTGTAGTCACTGAACTTGTCAGAGCATTGTCCCTCCCCTCAAAGATATTCCGCTGTGCACACGTTCTAAACCACCTGCTGAATTAGTTTGACATACTTTTAGAATAGCTGTTTCGCAATACACACATGATACATTGTTATGTTTGGTCTTTTCCGAGGGGGAAAGATAGCATTTTTAATGATATAGTTGCTGCATTGCTCTTAATTTATACAGCAATTATCTCTCACTATATACATATCCTCACAGAAGCACAATTGTCGATGTTGCTCGCAACATGGGTAATTGAACAAGCTGGAGTCGGATCCTTATTCAAACGGCCGCTGGCGCCACCTATACTCGAACCTTAGCATTAAATACGTATATCGGCCACACCTAGCAGGTCTTTTGGAACTACGCCGAGTAACCACGCAGCGCTGGCAGACACCGTATGTAATTTAGATAAGACGTCAGCAGACAAAATTGCTACAAAGTTACGAACATATACGTAGTCGTGATGTTTCGGGCCAGCTGAGCTGCTATATAAAGCGAGCAAAAAATGATCTCGTCCACTACGACGTCATCGGACGGCGGACTTGGCGTGGACGGCGATGGACAATTTACTCTGCCATCCCACCCACACCACAATAAGAGACCAGAACTATAGGTCTTAAGCATCTTGAGCCTTCTCTCATTATACTCATGCATGTACGATTACCATTCTAGTGGATTAAAAAGTCCAAATATATACCATTCATCCAAGTCCGCATAATTCAATTATGATCCCACATCATAATTGAGATGTGAAATGTGTTTGCAGTAATGATCAAGTGTTTCTCCTAATGTTATTATAGTACCAGGAAATTTCGGTTTGGTATCACCAACTCTGTTATGAACATAAAATGCTAGTTGGATATCATTACTGAAGATTTGGTATCTATGCTACTTAAAGTTGTATGATCCGATGAAAGCGGCAATTTTTTTTTGGGGGGGACCAAAAAACTTACCAAGATTTGATCCTGCAAATTCAGCTGGCACACTCGTTAAATATTCATCGCTGCTTGGTACTCCACTGCTGCGCTGCTATGCTTGAAAACCGATAAGTAGAGCCTCTGTCCAGCATTTTGGCCCTCACACCAAAACTAATTTGATGTTTTCAATTCAATATAAATACCTTCAATTTTAACTCTGTAAATAAATCAAATGTCCTTCCAAGTAAAATAGTGTAGTGGTCTGCACTGACCTCTCAGGCAAGTAACCACATAGACAGGTAGGCGTGGGGAGTGTATTGATATCAGGGAGCCTAGGTGGTGTAATGGTTAGCACACTGGCCCGGAATGCAAAGAGATGTGGGTTCGAGTCCCGCTCTAGGCGCAGTATTTCCCATTTTCATCACCCCCACGACACTGGTTGCCGTGATCAGGATCCTGTACAAGCTTTGCGCTGTATGGTTGTTGAACCTACCCTGTGTATGTATGTGTTAGTGCATTGCCTGTATGTATGTAATTGTAAGCATTACAAGACTTACAATTCCAGGGGGACGAGTGTAGTGGTCTGCACTGACCTCTCAGGCAAGTAACCACATAGACAGGTAGGCGTGGGGAGTGTATTGATATCAGGGAGCCTAGGTGGTGTAATGGTTAGCACACTGGCCCGGAATGCAAAGAGATGTGGGTTCGAGTCCCGCTCTTGGCACAATATTTCCCATTTTCATCACCCCCACGACACTGGTTGCCGTGATCAGGATCCTGTACAAGCTACGCGCTGTATGGTTGTTGAACCTACCCTGTGTATGTATGTGTTAGTGCATTGCCTGTATGTATGTAATTGTAAGCATTACAATACTTACAATTCCAGGGGGACGAGTGTAGTGGTCTGCACTGACCTCTCAGGCAAATAACCACATAGACAGGTAGGCGTGGGGAGTGTATTGATATCAGGGAGCCTAGGTGGTGTAATGGTTAGCACACTGGCCCGGAATGCAAAGAGATGTGGGTTCGAGTCCCGCTCTAGGCGCAGTATTTCCCATTTTCATCACCCCCACGACAATAGCTAGATTTGTTTCTATCATCTACCATCAAAAGTAAATTCTGGCAAAAGTTCAAAATCATCGGATTATGCAACTTTCATGAACAAGGCATGTGCTCTGAGACTGTGCCAGGTGCCATCTTCCCCTCCATACACAGATAGTAAGACATTATCTGTGTATCCCATGGCAACAGGATGATGTATCCGCATATATGCGACAATAGGTGGATATTATCATTAATAACTTCTAAGGACACATTCTGAAGAAGAATGCGGAGAAGCAAAGAAAACAACTCTTTTTTTCAATTTCTTTTAAATAATCTTTTTCTTTTCTTTAAAAGAAATTAAAAACCTATGTTACGTGTATGTACACAGATAACATAGCACTTAGAGTATAGCCTTAGATGAAGCTTGCCAATGTCTAATTCCCTCATCTCATCTCTCACTCATCTCTATATCTTTATGTAGATGGCTATCTTGCAATGGTGTTGTTGGCTCGGCGGTAGTTGTCGTAGACGCCACCAGGTGCACAGATGCAACTTTTTTTGTTTTTATTCTAGGAAATCCGTCGGGGTTCTTCCCCCCCCCCCCCAGCGTCTTTCGTTTGATGTTATCAGCTATTATTGACTCCTTACAACACTTTTTCATATTTTGCTCAAAACTTTATCAGGACACATCCCATAATTTGTCTATGATGTCTGTTTTGCATATGAGTCAGATTTGCAGCACCATCGCTGGCGTGTATATATATATATATATGTATTTTTGCCTCTGTTTTGTATATTTGTTTTAAAAGATTATTTAAGGTGCTGTTTAACCATTCTTTTAGCATTCATTTGGATATCAAATACTTCTGATGATGTTTTGTTTATTTTTTTACAAATGAACACAATATAATTTCTAACTATTTTTGTTTTATTGCATTTTATTACATTTTATTACATATTCCATTCATTGTAATATAGACTATTGCATGTTACTGATTCGAATGTTTAGGCTTTTTTTTATTTTATTATAGAACTCTATATTGTAGAAAAGTAAATTCTGCTGGTTATAGGTATCCAGCTCTCTTCGTTTTGCTAGGTTCATCATTCAGTGAACCCTTGTTGTGACGTCAGAGGTTCTCTGATTGTGCACCTCAATGCTTGTAAAACTATATATTATTTTTAAGACAGCATGTCTATGCAAAGAAGTCACAGTCCTTTTCACCGACAGTGTACACTGTATACATGTTCGTTGCCTTATCAACTGACAACACAACAGCCATCTTGTCATCTCTCATTTGAAATGGATCCATGCTCAGATATATTAATTGTGTACAGCAACGATGCGGAACAGGGAAAAATACAAGTGTTGCATTTAATAGTGGGACTATTTTTATTTACATAGATTAAAATTGAAATGGGAAAAAATCAATTAGACAAACCATTAAGCATTTGTGATGCAACATTGAGACTGCTTCTTTATGTAGATTTCAATTAAGCCAATGATACTGTAATGCAAACTAGTAAGCGTATTTAATGCACCATTAGAACTATTTCTTTGTGTGGTTTTATATTGAAGCAAAAAAGCCAGTGATGGAAATTAGTGAGCACACGTGATGCCTCATTGGAACTATGTTTCCTTATGTAAATAAAGAGTAAAGGAGCGAAGCAGTGACACATATCATAAGCATGTATAATGCTTCATTGCACCCATGTTTCTATATCTAAATTTATATTAAGCCAAAACGTCAGTGATGCAAATGAATAAGCACTTATAATAGAATTATGTTTCTTTATTCATAGTTATGTCAAAGTGCCCCCCCCCCCACACAAAAAGCATTGATGCAAATCAGTAAAATAAAAAAATATAAAGAATGATAATAAATAATATGCCGTTGGAACTTTCTTTTCAATTTAAAAAAATTTAATTTCTATATTAAAAATAATAATGAATAAATAATGTGAATTTAATGGAATAAAGCTAACGACACACTGTTGAGCTAGTCGATTAAGATAACAACATATAAATAAACAGCGACTGAGGGATGTGGAATATCAGAAAGGGCTGGTTTGTAATGCTCGCTTTAAATGTTATGTCGGTAGGAACCCCGCAGCCAAGGATGAAATGGACCAAAAATGGAAGCCCCTTTGAAAACAACGTGGAGCTGAGCCCCGACTTTTGCAAGATTAAGCTCAAGACCATTGAACGTGCCGACCGGGGAGAGTATGTTCTGGAACTCGAGAACGACTCCGGCAAGGAGACCATTCCCATCACCATCAAGGTCATAGGTGGGTCAAGGTCATACATATTCTTATCAACCGTGTTAGGGGTTGACAATGCCATTAAGTGACGCCCTCAAATTGACCTCTGCAGACAATTATTACTCACCTCCCCAACACCGCCTGTTGGCATTATATTGGGCTAAAGAGCGCTTATAAATATTTGAAATTCTATAAATATTAATTGTGGCATTGAACATGGAACTACTAAGAATAGCTCTAACAGCTGGGAAGGTTCGCTAGAACTGAATGACATTAATAGTTACGACTTGGCTGCAGTAGCTCTTATCCTTTTCCCGGGATTCTCGGACAGTGCCAATCCTATGGGGGATGAGTCCGCGTTTTCGCGGAAATTTGCTATCGGTGTAATAACCACGAGTTAGTTCTGCCAGAACCCGCTAGGTGGCGCCAAGGTCTCGGCCCGCAAGGACTGGTTGGCTCAGTGTCAGGATAATCTGACTGAGTGGCATATCAGGTCATGGTGCTGGCAGCCTGGTATTCCAATGGAGTAGCACTATAAAGTCGATATCAGTGCACACTGTCACAAGTCGGTGCCCGTCCTGACCTGACCTTAGATGTTGCCAGGACGTAAAACTCTAGCAACCAACAAAAAACCACATACACTCTCACTGTTTCATATCCATTCCTCATGCCTAAGTCTGACGGGATGGCCGAATGCGTTGAGTGCTCGTTTTCCATGTGACCGATTATTGATCCAAATTGGAGCTGACTCAAACCAATGACCTAAAATTGTGAGCTATATAAAATACATTAGATTAATATTATTTAACGGAGTGCCAGTAGCGTGCCGCCTCACTAAGCACTATCATCGCCCAACCAACCAACCAACCTCCACCGATAATTTACCGTAACTTAGCCTGAAATGTTGCAATGGCTAACCTGGTGGGGCTGGTTGTGCTGCAGACAAGCCGACCAAGCCGCTCGGCCCGCTGGAGGTCAGCGGCGTCTACAAGAACCGCTGTCATCTCGCCTGGAAGGAGCCCGAGGACGACGGCGGGCTGCCCATCAAGCACTACATCGTCGAGAAGTGCGACGTCAAGAAGGTAAGTGTCAGCCTGCTTGTGTGTGGGGGAGGGGGAGGGGGGGGGGGATGGAGGGGGGGGGGCACGTCACGTGAACACCCGAGGCCATCATGGCAGGGGCGGGTAACGACCGGCAGACGGCGCACAGAAACTCATGGCGACGGTGGTTTGTTTCTTGGTGGTTTGTTTCTTGGTGGTTTGTTTCTTGGTGGTTTGTTTCTTGGTGGTTTGTTTCTTGGTGGTTTGTTTCTTGGTGGTTTGTTTCTTGGTGGTTTGTTTCTTGGTGGTTTGTTTCTTGGTGGTTTGTTTCTTGGTGGTTTGTTTCTTGGTGGTTTGTTTCTTGGTGGTTTGTTGCTTGGTGGTTTGTTTCTTGGTGGTTTGTTTCTTGGTGGTTTGTTTCTTGGTGGTTTGTTTCTTGGTGGTTTGTTTCTTGGTGGTTTGTTTCTTGGTGGTTTGTTTCTTGGTGGTTTGTTTCTTGGTGGTTTGTTTCTTGGTGGTTTGTTTCTTGGTGGTTTGTTTCTTGGTGGTTTGTTTCTTGGTGGGTTGTTTCTTGGTGGTTTGTTTCTTGGTGGTTTGTTTCTTGGTGGTTTGTTTCTTGGTGGTTTGTTTCTTGGTGGTTTGTTTCTTGGTGGTTTGTTTCTTGGTGGTTTGTTTCTTGGTGGTTTGTTTCTTGGTGGTTTGTTTCTTGGTGGTTTGTTTCTTGGTGGTTTGTTTGTTTGGGGTTGTTTGTTGGGGATTGTTTGTTGGGAGTTATTTGTTTATTTTACTTTTTTTTTGGTACATTAGTTGTTTAAGGAGGGGACATTTCAATCATGGACCATTGGTCTTCCTCATTCCACTGCTCCTTGCCCTATCCTAATAATGCCGAGCACCTGGCTAGGAAGCGACAAATATCAATTTTTAAGTCATTGCTTTGACTCGACCAGGGTTTGAACCCACGATCCCATGATCTACCAACACGGGAGACGAATGCTCTAACTCATTTGACCATCCTCTCTGGTTCGCATTAACTCATTCAGCCATCCCATCTGGTTCAGGTTTGTTTGTTGGGGTTGGTTTGTTGGGGTTGCCATTGCGTCACGGTGAATCAGTGAGTGAGTGTGTGACTGTGTGAGTGAGTGGTTGTGTGAGTGGGTGAGTGAGTGTGTGAGTGGGTGAGGTTAGTCGGGGTGTGAGTGTGTGTGGGTGAGTGAGTGGGTGAGTGAGTGAGTCAGTGTGGTGAGTGAGGTGAGTAGGTGAGTGAGGTAAGCCTGTGAGTGAGGTGAGTGAGATGGGTGAGGGGAGTGACATATCTATGTTTATATATGTATATATGTACATATGTTTATATCTATGACAACAGTCATATCTACATATATATATGTGGGTAGGTGAGTGGGTGTGAGAGTGAGTGAGTTGGCGAGTGAGTGTGTGAGTGATTTAGTTGGTGAGTGAGTGTGAGTGAGTTGGCGAGTGAGTGAGTGTGAGAGTGAGTTAGTTGGTGAGTGAGTGTGGCTCAGTGAGAGTGAGTGGGTAAATGTGAGAGTGATTGAGTTGGTGAGTGAGGGAGTGTATAAGTGAGTGAGTTGGTGAGTGAGTGAGTGAGTTGGAGAGTGAGTGTGAGAGTGAGTGAGTGAAAGTTAGTGAGTTAGTGAGTGACTGAGTGAGTGAGTAAGTGTGAGAGTGAGTGAGTTGGTGAGTAAGTGAGTGTGAAAGTGAGTGAGTTGGTGAGTGAGTGTGAGAGTATGTGAGTGTGAAAGTGAGTGAGTGAATGAGTTGGTGAGTGACTGACTGGGTGAGTGAGTGATTGAGTGAGTGAATTAGTGAATGAGTTGGTGAGTGACTGACTGAGTGAGTGAATGAGTGAGTGAGTGGGTGGATGAGTGAGTGAGTGAATGAGATGGTGATGGACTGACTGGATGAGTGAGTGAGTGGGTGGGTGAGTGAGTGATTGAGTGAGTGAGTGAGTGAGTGAGTGAGTGAATGAGATGCTGATGGACTGACTGGGTGAGTGAGTGAGTGAGTGGGTGGGTGAGTGAGTGAGTGCGTGAGTGAGTGCGTGAGTGAGTGAGTGTGTGAGTGAGTGGGTGGGTGAGTGGGTGGGTGAGTGAGTAGGTGAGTGAGTGAGTGGGTGAGTGAGTGGGTGAGTGGGTGGGTGAGTGGGTGAGTGAGTGAGTGGGTGAGTGAGTGAGTGGGTGGGTGAGTGAGCGAGTGAGTGAGTAGGTGAGTGAGTGGGTGAGTGAGTGAGTGTGTGAGTGAGTGAGTGCGTGAGTGAGTGAGTGAGTGGGTGAGTGAGTGAGTGAGTGGGTGAGTAAGTGAGTGAGTGGGTGAGTGAGTGAGTAAGTGAGTGAGTGTGTGAGTGAGTGAGTGAGTGAGTGAGTGAGTGAGTGAGTGAGTGAGTGAGTGAGTGAGTGAGTGAGTGAGTGAGACATCCTAGTGACATCACCATGTAGATCCACCATCGCACTTGGCATCTTACCATCATACATACATCTTGAGTTGGGACTGATTGCTTCACCGTCTGCGTATTGCTTCTTTGTTGGGGATTTACGTCCTGGCAACATCTAAGGTCATATCAGGACGGGCTTCGCCGTCTGTAAAACTATATCCTTTGCTCTTCCAATTCCATTGAGATTGACATTGCCGTTTGTATGGATATTGCCATTGGCATTGGCATTGGCATTGACCTTGACATTGACCTACATCTGGTTGATATGTGTGCAGGACACGTGGACCGAGATTGGCAAGGTGACGGGCGACACGCAGTGCGGCGTTCCCGGCCTTGAACCCGGCAAGATGTACAAGTTCCGAGTGAGGGCGGTGAACAAGGAGGGTGAAAGTGAGGCCCTCGTCACAGAGAAGGACACACTGGCCAAAGATCCGTTCGGTGAGCCTTATAAAACAACTGTTTTTTTTGTGTGTTTTTGTTTGCTAAAATGTTTATTCAGCTGAACAATTTTGTTTCAGCATTGGTCTACCGGACATATGCATATACACAGATATAATCATATAGGTTAGTTCAATTGTGGTAGCATATTCATGCGCATTTTTCTTCTTGTAAATATAATTTATTCATTGCCATAGCCACAAACTTGCCTGGCTGCGCCCAGTCACTCTGATTGAGTGTGGCCAAACAAGTGACCGCATTTGCAGACAGGGGGATACTTAATCGGGCCGGTTGCATAGTTGATGAATAATTAATAATAGATTAATAAGTACAGTAGATGACTTAGAATATAATAAGGATTAATTATACTTGTATAATAGTTATACATCACATGTATATGTCTATATCTATATCTATGTATATATCTCCAGATGCTCCCGGCAAACCTAGTAAACCGGAAGTGACCGACTTTGATAAGGACCGCGTCTCCCTCAAGTGGACCCCACCAAAGAAAGATGGCGGCTCCCCCTTGACCGGCTACATCGTGGAGAAGAAGCCCAAATTTGGAGACTGGTCCAAGGTCAGTGGTGGTGGAATACAAGAGAGCTCTGCTTGTATTATCGAGGCGAAGCCTGTATCTTGAGTGTTGGTCTGGAGAATGTGACTGACTTTATCATTCACCGTTAATTTGACACTGGAGCATTGTGACCTTAGTAACGTTACAAACTGGTTGGATTATAAGACTTGTTCAGCATATCTACTTATAGCAGAGAGTGTGTATCGATAATCGATCACCTACAGAATGTGGAATTGATCCTATTAATGTAGTATGTATATGTGATGTATAAAATAGTATGTGAGTATAGGGATATGTAAGGGAATATTACTTATTATTATTATTATTATTTATACTCTGTAAGATGCAACGCTGAACCAGTGGCACCATATCGGACATCCTCTCCTCCCCCAGATGTTAACCAGTGTCAGTCGCACCGGAGGATTTTTTCTATATATATATACAGTGACACCCCAGGTAGCACTCCAGATACATTCCTTTTTTTTAAATGCAGTTTTAAGCTAACCAGCGTTATACCGGGTCATTATTCATGTCCCTCCAAAAAGACTTGGAAATGATTTACAATTGGCAACATTCAAACAATATGCTGTTCAATGACAAGAAATTTGAGCTAATATGATATAGCACAAACCAAGACCTAAAAATGAATACAACTTACATAAACCCCTTAGGAGAGAAAATTATGGAAAAGAAGAGTGTGAAAGACTTTGATGTATACATGGGAAGCAATCTCAAATTCACTGAACACATTGACTATGTATGCCAACAGCCAGAAAATATAGTGGATGGGTGCTTCAAACATTTAAGTCAAGAGAAGCTGGGGTAATGAAAACCTTGTGGAACTCCATAATACTCCCATGGATAGACTACTGTTCACAACTGTGGATACTGACTTCTAAAAGACAGCTGACAAAGCTAGAGTCACTGCAAAATAGCTTCACATCATGTATTGAAGACACCAAGAGCCTGGATTACTGGGACAGACTAAAATTCCTCAAGATGTACTCTATTGAACGTCGATGTGAGAGATATCGAATTATATACACCTGGAAAATGATTGAAGTACCGAACTATGGCATAACAATATATCATTCAAAGAGATATGGTAGACTTGATAAGGTACCTGCAATAAATACAAAAGCCTCACAATCAACAAGAACACTGCTGGAAGGAAGCCTTTCTGTCCGAGGAGTACAGCTCTTCAATACAATGCCACCTTACATTAGAAATCAATCAAACTGCAGTGTACAATCATTCAAAAGGCAGCTTGACAAGGTGTTAACAACAATACCAGATGAACCACACATTGCAGGATACACCCAGCTAACACCAGCAGCTTCAAACTCATTACTGCACATGACAAAACTAACCAGAGCATCCTCACCACATGTGATGGGCTCTGATGGTGGAGTCTCCGACTTGGCCTGAGCATATAGCTCAAACACCCTAATCTAATCTAATCTAAATCCATACATATGGAATCTTAGCTTTATATGTATTCTCTATTCCTTTTGCAAACACACCAGACTATTGAGCACATAATGCTAAGGGCTTCTACGCTGCTGGTTCCAGGTTGGTCAAGTGCCGGCTGATGAAACAGAAGTGGATGTTCCCGACCTGGACACGGGCAAGGAGTATGAGTTCCGCATAACGCCAGTCAATGCGGCCGGACCCGGGGAGGCCTCCGAAAGCAGCCTGCCCTGCCTCACCAAGATCAGGAAGCGTAAGCACTGCCACTGCACCACTACACACTGTCAACACCGTTTCGCACTGTCAAAACTGATTCACACTGTCAACACTGATTCACAGTGTCAACACTGATTCATATTGTCAACATTCATTCACAGTGTCAACACTGCTTCACACTGTCAACACTGCTTCACACTGTCAACAGAGCTTCATACTGTCAACACTGATTCACAGTGTCAACACTGATTCATATTGTCAACATTCATTCACAGTGTCAACACTGCTTCACACTGTCAACAGAGCTTCACACTGTCAACACTGATTCACACTGACAACACTGATTCACACTGTCAACACTGCTTCACACTGTCAACACTGATTCACATTGTCAATACTGATTCACACTGTCAACACTGATTCACACTGTAGATATGGATTGACACTGTCAACACTGATTCACACGGCCAACACTGATTGACACTGTCAACACTCCTTCACACTGTCAAAACTGATTCACCCTGTCAAGACTGATTCACAGTGTCAACACTATATTGTCAACATTCATTCAAAGTGTCAATGCTGCTTCACATTGTCAACACTGCTTCACACTGTCAACGCTGATCCACACTGTCAACACTGCTTCACACTGTCAACACTGCTTCACGCTATCAACACTGCTCCACACTGATTCACACTGTCAACACTGATTCACACGGTAAACATTGATTCACACTGTTAACACTGATTCACACTGTCGACACTGATTCACACTGTCAACGCTGATTCACACTGTCAACACTGATTCATAAAGTCAAAACTGATTCACACTGTCAACGATGCTTCACACTGTCAACACTGATCCACACTGTCAACACTCCTTCACACTGTCAACACTGCTTCACACTGTCAACACTGCTGCTTCACACTGTCAGCACTGCTGCTTCACACTGTCAACACTGATTCGCACTGTAAACATTGATTCACACTGTTAACACTGATTCACACTGTCAACACTGCTTCACACTGATTCATAAAGTCAAAACTGATTCACAGTGTCAACAATGCTTCACACTGTCAACACTGATCTATACTTTCAACACTCCTTCACACTGTTAACATTGCTTCACCCTGTCAACACTGCTGCTTCACACTGTCAGCACTGGTGCTTCACACTGTCAACACTGATTCACACTGTAAACATTGATTCACACTGTTAACACTGATTCACACTCTCAACACTGATTCACACTGTCAACACTGCTTCACACTGATTCATAAACTCAAAACTGATTCACACTGTCAACAATGCTTCACACTGTCAACACTGATCCACACTTTCAACACTCCTTCACACTGTCAACATTGCTTCACCCTGTCAACACTGCTGCTTCACACTGTCAGCACTGCTGCTTCACACTGTCAACACTGATTCACATTGTCAACACTGATTTACACTGTCAACTCTGATTCACACTGTAAACACTGATTCATACTGTCAACACTCATTCACGCTGTCAACACTCATTAATATATGTCAACACATATGTCCACCCGTGACTGTCATGATTAAGTAATTGACTTATTGCCACCCCGTGATTGTCGTGATTAACTGATTGACCTGTTTCCAACCCCCGACTGTCGTGATCAAAGAATTAACCTATTTCCGCCCTTTCATTAAGTGATTTCCCTATTTCCACCATGTGATTAAGTGTTTGTCCTATTTCCCACCCGCAGTGAAACCGAGGGTTCTAACTGACAGCTTCTCCGCCCACGTCCAGTTCAAACGTGGCCAGACCATAATGGTCGACGTCAAGTTCATTGGTGAACCAATGCCCGAAGCGGTCTGGACAAAAGGGGACAAGGTGAGAGCAGTGTCGTAAAAATAATCCGAAAACCGGCACACCATCTCCTAATATTTTACGTCAATTCTTTTTTTAGTGAGCGTCAAATAGAAAGTCAACTCAAAGCTGCCTGTGATCCTATCCCAACATAAAGCGTTTATTTATGTAACATATTTGCTGTTTGGCGCTTTATATTGGTTCCTTCACTTGGTTTTATGAGAGGCTCTGCAGTGTACTGTCAATAGACTACATCACGGTTCCGACTGCGCATGCGCCGAAAACGGCCTTGGGAGCAAAGCAAAGGCGTTCGGCAATTGAGTTTGCCTATACGCACATTGAAAAACATTAGTTTTATTCAAAACTAATAGAAATCCCAAACCCTAACCTTATCAATTTAATATAATCTTTTTGTTAAACCTGTTTTCTATATGCGTTCCAAGCGGTTTGTGTCTAGGTGGTGTGGTTTTAGCAATATTTTACTTTTTCTCTATGGAGATTACTCACTGCCATTGACAATGCATTGAGTACTCTGGCTGTGGCTCTAACACTAGTCTGAGTGCCTAGATCTTTCTAAATCTAAATGCACATGGCATAAGATGGGCTGATTATATTGATGTAAATGCAATGCTGGATAAAAGATTAATATCTTAATTTATTATATATATATTTTTAGTTAGTATTCTATGTTTCAAAGAAGAGCTGAGATGAGCTGAAACGAGCACATTTCATTGCTACACCCAGTGTATTAGCATGTGCCATGTGCTTTTGGGGGGGTTGTTTTGCTCTGACACATCCCACAATGCACCGCGCCGCTGGAACCGTGATGTAGTCTATACTAGTGATGTCTGCTATATATGTACGTAGTTATGTGTATTGCACCAGTCTGTCCTCACACCCCTTGGATTCTCCCTTATATTCCTTGACTATATCCTTGTTGTTTATGTCATATTACAATCACACTACTCCTATTATTATTATTAATACTATTATCATTATTAATAATAATACATGGCCCACAGTAAACCAGTATGTGAGGATATTTCTACCCACGAATATGAGTTTGTACTTAAGGAATGCTTTTCATCTTGGATACACTTCCTGTAGATTGTTGTATGTATATGTCAAAGCTTGGGCTGTAAATGTATAATTTACTTGGAAATTATATTAGTAGAGAAAGTATTATTGATATTTGTGCAATAAATTACCTAAAATGAATTTCTTTTGTAAGAATAGTGAACATTTTTGTGTGTTAAAAACATCTTGCATGTTCTTACTTTACAAAGTAGAAAAAAAACCTTAATCTTCGATCGTGATGCATATTACATTAATAGCAACTTTTTAATTAGTATTCTGAGAGTAAAAGCACTGTGTATTTTACATCATGATAGCGTTTTCCTGAGTTTGGTTCCGGTGTAATACTTCCTCTAACTAAATAAGCTAACACCCAACACACAATTGTTATATTTCAACCAAACACAAGCACCGCTAATACAACTAGAAATATCCACCCCTCCAAAACAAAACCAAAGAATCTCTACATCCCTTCCCTAATGTCAAGGGGAAAATATTGTGCACCTCTATGCGAGGTGCTAAAATATTTTCTTTTATTTGCTATTTATTGATCCTACTCTTGTTTTTATTTTTCCTTTTCCAGCCACAAAAGAAAAATCGATTCGCGTCGATTTTCTTTTCCACTTCCTTGCATTGTGTTCTTTTTCACTTCAGTGACTTCGCTCATTTCCTCTCCAAACCTCTCCTTGAAGTGACCATTGTTTTGGGATTTTTGTTATTATTATTTTTATTTGTTCAGTCCTAGTGCCACTGGCTGCCCTGTTTGTGCTTGTGTCCTCACCACCATCCCATTTGGTGGTATGAGTATTTTCTTCATTTTATTTATTTATTTTGATTTGTGCTGTTGTATGCCCTGGCGTTGACCCGCAGGGTATATATATATATATATATATATATATATATATATATATATATATATACATATGAGGAGTTCAGGCGCAAAATCCTGTAAAAACTAATCCAGAAATTGATATAAACATTACAGTCAAACCTTCAAAAGGTAAATTTTTTGAATTCCTATTTTTCTCTTTCATCGCTCAATAACCATTTCATCACAAGAAAAGTGGAATTAGTGAGAATTAAACAATTACCCTCAGGTAAAAATCTTTAATTTTTATCCAATCTTTGGATTGGCGTCTAAGGGGTTCTGCGACTGAACTCTTCATATATGTAGCAATAACACAGGAAGGTGTGAATGCTGCGAGGTGCCTGTTTAGGATAGCAGAGGAAGCCCAATGATTACACTCTATCCCCGTTGGTCCTGTTTCAGCCTGTCAAAGAGGACTTGCAAGGAAGCATCTCGAAGGCTAGCGCCGTGCCACCCGGCCAGGTGATGACAGTAGGCTCAAAGTGGCCGGCAACCATGAGCAGGCCACTTTGACTACTGTGATGTTGACACATCTAGTTCATGTCGTTTTCTGTTCAACTGACTGACCTCTGACTGACCCCTGACTGACCTCTGACCCGACCGACGTCAAGTTGCATAATCCGATGTGGTTTATTTTTGTTATGCTTTAAAAAACTAAGGGTTTCCACCATTTAATTTTTTGTTAGATAAATATAATAGATTAGTGAGTACTTTACTTTAGTCTTAGACAAATTCAATAGATTGATCAGTACTTTGCTTTAGTCTTAGACAAATACAATAGATTGATCAGCACTTTACTTTAGTCTTAGACAAATACAATAGATTGATCATTACTTTACTTTAGTCTTAGACAAATACAATAGATTGATCAATACTTTACTTTAGTCTTAGACAAATACAATAGATTGATCAATGCTTTACTTTAGTTTTAGACAAATGCAATAGATTGATCATTACTTTACTTTAGTCTCAGACAAATGCGATAGATTGATCAGTACTTTACTTTAGTCTTAGACAAATACAATAGATTGATCAGTACTTTACTTTAGTCTTAGACAAATACAATAGATTGATCAGTACTTTACTTTAGTCTCAGACAAATGCGATAGATTGATCAGTACTTTACTTTAGTCTCAGACAAATGCGATAGATTGATCAGAACTTTACTTTAGTCTTAGACAAATACAATAGATTGATCAGTACTTTACTTTAGTCTCAGACAAATGCGATAGATTGATCAGTACTTTACTTTAGTCTCAGACAAATGCGATAGATTGATCAGAACTTTACTTTAGTCTTAGACAAATACAATAGATTGATCAGTACTTTACTTTAGTCTTAGACAAATACAATAGATTGATCATTACTTTACTTTAGTTTTAGACAAATACAATAGATTGATCAGTACTTTACTTTAGTCTCAGACAAATACAATAGATTGATCAGTACTTTACTTTAGTCTTAGACAAATACACTCGATTGATCAATATTTTACTTTAGTTTTAGACAAATGCGATAGATTGATCAGTACTTTACTTTAGTCTTAGACAAATACAATAGATTGATCAGTACTTTACTTTAGTTTTAGACAAATACAATAGATTGATCATTACTTTACTTTAGTCTTAGACAAATACAATAGATTGATCATTACTTGCCTTTAGTCTTAGACAAATACAATAGATTGATCAGTACATTACTTTAGTCTTAGACAAATACAATAGATTGATCATTACTTTACTTTAGTCTTAGACAAATACAATAGATTGATCAGTACATTACTTTAGTCTTAGACAAATACAATAGATTGATCATTACTTTACTTTAGTCTTAGACAAATACAATAGATTGATCAATGCTTTACTTTAGTCTTAGACAAATACAATAGATTGATCAGTACTTTACTTTAGTCTTAGACAAATACAATAGATTGATCAGTACTTTACTTTAGTCTTAGACAAATATCATACATTGATTAGTACTTTACTTTAGTTTAGAAGTACCTTCTTCTTTTTTTAAAGTGTTTAACGTTGGCGAAATTTGAAGTGAAAACATGGTTGATAAATTGTTAAGTTTTATGCACACTGATTTCCTGGATGTAGACTTTGCTGTAGTCTGTTTTCAAGCATAGCAGCATAGCATAGGAGCACCAAACTGCAACGTCTTTAATCATTTATGCCAGTACCTAAGTAGAATTTGCGGGATCAAATCTAAGTAAGTATTTCAGTTACGGAAAACAAAAAGCAATGCTTTCATCGGACTATGGCAACTTTAGCAGGACAGAACCACACACAATCAATCACCCCACGTGTATTATCCGAATGGGTCAGTGGGGTTTGCGGCCCTATTGAAGCATCTGGACACTGTTGAGTATGCGGGTGGCGGTGGGGAACGAAGAAATGTCCCCCCATCTCCTTTCTCAACATCCACAGACACTGACGGAAAACAGAACCTATTTTTTAGTCTTTTTATTGACCACTTATGTTTAGAGGCAAGCATCGGGTAGCCATGGTAACCACAATTTCGGTGTCGACGTTCACAACACGGCTTGCCCGCTGCTCTCCTCTGAGACATGTATTTCAATTACAGTCTCGCATCTCTTTATGTGTATTGCTGGGGTTTGTTTACTAATCCACAGTTACAGTTCTGTAGTTGGAAAATTCACGATGTTAAATTGTTATAGTTCTTCACTTAGCACCAGATTCCCAAATCTTAAAGACCTACCATGAACGCAAATCCTTTCTACCAGCCATCCACCCCAAATTAAAAAATATATATGTATATATTAATAATAATAGTTTAAAGATATTTGTCTCATATTATTACATTTTTGATGAGATCCCATATTATACCCATATTTTTAGAATTAATAATTAACCTGCCTTTTAGCCAATTAAAGACACCGATCCTCATAATTTGCCTAATTTAGAATTACATCCTGCTTTTAATTTCACACAGTTTTGACAATAATTTCACTCCAAGTGCATTCCTCTTTAAATATACAACCCTCCCCCCACTACACTCCTATTTGGATTTTAATAGCATTTTGATCAAAACTTTTGATAACATTTTGACAACAATTTTGACTGTGTTATGTTTATAACATGGCGTTTATGTTGAATCCCCGTTTCTCTCCCCTTACGCCACAGACATACCAATTTTGTATGTAACAAGCAGCCTAACGCTAATCCAGTATGCTTTCCTATCATCATAACCTCTAGTGAGCACATCTGATATAGCTATCATCGTTATTGCACATCCACAGTACCGATTGTCTTCATCGATATACTTACAATTTACATGTGTAGGCCCTGATTGTATCTAGAGCTATTCACCATAGTACGCTCATAGGATGCCTGATGTATAGATATATTTATTGCTTTAATCTACAAGGTAACAAAGTCGTCAAAAGTATATTTCTCTTCACAAACAGATTTAAATGCCTAGTGTTCACTCAAGTGCATGGCTTAGAAATAGAAAGCAGACCTAGTTAGGCTTCTGACTAAATAAAAATGTACAACAAAAACTAAAAAGAACGGGTTGGGATTGATTTTGAAATATTTATTTGATGAAATATTCACTGTTTAGAGTATGCTACACTCCCCCCTTTCTCCTCATACAGTCCGTATACAATAACACAAACCCACCCACCCACAACTAGCTCTAGTCTAAGTCACCAGTCTTAGCACTTTACCCCAACAGCGCTGGTAGGTGGCGCTGTTGTTTTGGTGGGAGAATGCCACACTACAACAATTGCTGATTGTGAATGCACATTGTTGCCCGCCAACATTAGGAGATGAAAGGTGACAACATCGATGTAAACACGGCCCAGTATCACTCGGAGTTCAAGTACAAGGAGTGCGTGCGTAAGGACACTGGAATCTACACCGTCACCGTCAAGAACCAGCACGGCAGCGACTCGGCCGAGATCGACATCATCGTGTTGGGTGAGTGAGTGAGTGAGTGAGTGAGTGAGTGACTGAGTGAGCGACTGCGGTGTCACGGAAAAGAATCGGCCCATGAAAAGTGTTCTGCACACTATCCCGTACGGCGATTCTATTTCGAAATAAAAATCTATCAGTTTTATATACATATATATATGTATAACAATTTATATATTATATATATATTATATTTATATATTACATATATGTTATATACTATGTGTATACATATATACATAGATATGCATATATATATATATATTTTTTACCTCGGTATACAGCCTCAGGCTAGCCTCAGGCTAGGGAGAAGGAAGCATGTGAGGTACCAGCAATTAGCATATACAACTCACGACTGGATTACGTGTCGTTGGGTTGCTCCGGCAAAATTAGTCTACATACAAGCAAATACGCAGTAAGTATAATAAAAACTGTGGTTAGCTTAATTATGATGCATTAGAGCATCATTATGGAAAGTTTAGACTTTCTTTGGTCCATTTTGGACGAGTTATTTGGTTATAAAAAACCAAGGATAGAATTCCTTCTCGAAGGAACGAAACCGATCATTAGCGGTTCTGTCAACACCCGTGTCACCGTGTGACTATGGGTAGAGATGTGGGCTCTGCCTCATCTCCTGTGGAAATTCTCTCGTACTCTAATAGAGAGTAATGTTGGAGATGCTCCTGGGTTTCTTTTATAGACTCCCCACAAACTTTTTCAGGCATTTCCCCGAGTTTCGTAGCATTTTCTCCAACTTGTTGACGTAGTAGTCACAGGTGGGAGAAGTGTGCGGAACAGAGGGATGGGCGGGACGATACACTGGTCCCGACCCCGCGTAAGGTTTGGGCTTGACCCACAATCCACGCACAAATTTAGCTTATTATGCCTGTGTTATAACGGTATAAACACGTTCTCTAACACCACTAGATGTCCAATTGAGTTTGAAACAACCATATTGTGACATATATATATACCGGGACTGACCAAAAATCTTTGTTTCAGTTCCCGATGGCCACGAAGCGGAGTAAGCGCGGTGCAGCAGCACCCGAGGGGCGTGTTCCGAGTGGATTGGACGAGGAGTACGACTCCTCACCCGTGTTGTCGGCAGTGCCTTCGACACAGCCCGGGGCGCATATTCTCTCCGAGGCGGTCGAGGACATAGTGCCTGACGGCGCCGCGGCTCCAAATTGGGAGGCTCGGTTTGCGGCGATGGAGAGTCATATTATGTCTCTCAAACCACCGGTGTCTCTTAAACGGCGAATGCTGAGTGTCCAAGATGAATCATCATTTGAGGATTTCTCGGAGACAGACTCAGCGATGGAGCTTAAGGCTCCTCCTCCTCCTTCTCCTAAACGGAGGAAGAAGAAGAAACATATCATTTCTTCTGGTGATGATTTCACCAAAGAACGGGGGAAGACTGGACTTCGCAAAAAGCGGAAGACCAAGTCCAAGAAGAAGAAGAAGAAGAGGAAAGATTCTTCTTCTTCCGATTCTTCCACAGATTCCACTTCCACGGAATCAGACTCAGACACACAATATGAAGGTGTCAATGCTGCCATTGGTGGCAAAGTGGCTAAGAAAGTGGAGAAGCCAAAGGCTAAGCGTGTTAAAACCACTACGCTTATGCGCGAGACCATTAATGGCCATTTCCGCACGTTTAAACCGGCGGAAATTATCTCCAAGTTAGGAGATGAATTAACAGGCATTAAAGGTGTTCCCAACTCCATCATTAAGGAGATGGATCGAGATGTCAATATGACGGATGACCGTAAGAAATTTGAGGTGGTGTTGCACACAGTGCATAAGGCGGTGCTTGGTACCCTAACAGCTATTGCTCCTGTGGCAAATAGAATGCAAAGAGAAAATAAGTTCTCGTCTTTGGCTATGATGATGGACAAAGGAATTGCATTGTTAGCGGCGGCAGGTAATTACCTGTCATACCGAAGATATGAGAATGTCTTCAAGTCGGTTTGCACAGATGCTGGCAAAGAAGTGGCTCGCTCAAAGAAGATTACGGATAATGATGGGAAAGAGTTTACGCTCTTTCTCGCTCCAGAGCCGATTAAAGGGAAACCTTTAGATAACACGAAAATGTTTGGCGGTCAACTACAATACCTCTATAAAGAGGTAGAAACTGCAGCCAAAAGTGCAAAAACATGGATGGCAAGAAGAAACAGGAAACCCCTCGTTTCAAAAGGTCACGAGGGGATTTTCATCCACGACGGTTCACCAGGGGAACCAGACCGGGCTCAAACTTCGGTCAAGTTTTTCGGGGCCGGGGCGCTCGCTCAGGCTGGACCGACAACACCGCACGGCCACTAGGCCGAGGCGTCAACTCGCCGAGACCCTTCCCCAGGGGCGGGTCCAAGTAGAGGTCAAAACACAGACGTTACAAGTCCTTGCAGCCTCTAAAACCACACAAACTGTAAGCAACTTTGTGGCTGGCAATATTAATAATCATATTTCTGAGTGGCACAAAATTACTAGTGACCAAGAAATTTTACAAATAGTTAGGGGTGTTCACATTCCCTTCACACAATTTCCGGTACAAGGCAGTATAACTTTTCCTTATAACATTGAACTGGTTGAACGAGAGGCACTAACTAAACAGGTACAAAAATTCTTTGAGAAAGGAATTATACAAAAAGTGACATACTGTTCAGGAGAGTTTATTTCAAACATCTTCTCGAGACCAAAGCCTAATGGCGAGGTTCGAATGATTCTGGATTTAACAATCCTTAATAAAATGGTTGAATATCGACATTTTAAAATGTTCTTGCTAGATATGGCACGAGATCTGATTACACCAGATGCGTGGATGGCTAGTGTTGATTTACAAGATGCATATTATATGCTTCCCATAAGGGAAAAAGACGGAAATTTCTTCGGTTTCTTTGGAATAACCAACTCTATGAGTTTACCTGCATGCCGAATGGTTTAGCTTGTGCCCCTCGTTTATTCACTAAACTGCTTAAACCTGTTTTCTCAGTAATGGCGCGGAAGGGTCACATAATGTTTCCATACATAGATGATTCCTTTATTATAGCATCAACACAAATTGATTGTGTGAATGCAGTTTTGGATTTATGTGCATTACTCACTAAACTGGGGTTTTATGTACATCCACAAAAGTCAGTGCTTAAACCAACAAAACAACTCAAATGTTTAGGGTTTATTCTGGATACACAGTCTCTTACAGTGTCGATAACAGAACAAAACCTAATTAAGTTTATGAATACAGCGACCCAGCTTATTAAGTTACCAAAACCTAAAATTAGACAGGTCGCAGTCCTTATTGGGATAATGATATCGTATGCACCCGCTATTCTATACGGGAAGGCCCATATTAAATCTCTAGAAATAAATAAAAATTTAGCGTTAACACAAACTAAAGGGAATTTTGAGCGAAAGATGTTTATTTTGCAAGAAGGGCTACAGGATATTGCATGGTGGATGCAACACATAGCAAGTTCACCAAATCCAATCCGCATGGCGGAACCTAATACAGTAATTACTACTGATGCTTCGTTAGAAGGTTGGGGAGCTCATCGAGATGGGGTCACAACAGGAGGTAGATGGCTTGATGATGAAAAATCAGACCATATTAATGCACTAGAATTGCGTGCTATTTATCTGGGCTTATGTAGTTTAGTAAAGATAAATAAATCACAAGTTAGAATACTAACTGATAATACTACTGCCATGGCATATATTCGTAACATGGGTGGAACCAAATCAAAGCCTTGCAATCAGTTGTCTAAACTGATTTGGAACTGGGCACAGGCTCAACAAGTCTGGCTGACTGTAGCGCATATTCCAGGGTCACAAAATACACTTGCAGACCATAAAAGTAGAAAATTCCATGACCATTTGGAATGGTCTCTCTCTACACCTTTGTTTAACTTCATTTGTGAAAAATGGGGTACACCTAAAGTTGACTTGTTTGCATCACGAAATAATAACAAGTTACCCTGTTATGCTTCTTCGCATCCTGAACTGGATGCTTGGAAAGTAGATGCATTTGCTATTACCTGGGAAAATAATTATTTTGATATTTTCCCACCATTTAGCATTATCAGCCGAGTTGTGAGGAAAATCGGCTTGGAAGGGACACATGCTATACTGGTGGTGCCCGATTGGGACACGCAACCTTGGCTGCCAGCAGTTTCACAACTGGTAAAAGAACATATACGATTCCCAAGAAAACTCGGGAATCTGACGCACCACGGACCGCTAGTGGTTCACGGCGACGTGTCAACGACGCCCCTATTGGCATTCCTTTTTTAAGGAAACAGCTGCAGCAATTTGGATTGGACAAAATTACTGAGAACAGGATAGTATCTGATGCCTGGAGGCCAGGAACGGTCAAAATGTACACAACCTATTTAAAGAAATGGGGTGTACATTGTTTGTTAATGAAAGTCAAGCCAACAAATCCAACAATTTCACAAGTAGCTTGTTTTCTTCGTTCTCTAGAGGATGAAGGACTATCCTTTGGGTCGATCAATGCGGCAAGATGTGCGTTATCAATCATATTACCTAGAATTGATGGCGAAACAGTTGGAAAACATTATGTCCTTTGTTATCTACTTCAGTCAATTTATCAAAGGAATCCTCCAAAACCAAAGTATAGTCGGTTTTGGGATGTTTCTATAGTATTTAAGTTGTTTCAGGCTTGGCCTCACAACTCGTGGTTAGATATAAAACAATTAGGTTTTAAGGTCGCGGTCCTGTTATTATTAGTAACGGGACACAGAGGACAGACGATTGTTGCTTTATACTTAACTGGATTAGAAATAGACAAGAAACAAGCTACGTTTGATTTAGCACAATTGCTCAAATCGAACACGTTAGGTGACCCTTTATCTACGGTTCACTTAGACTGCTTTCCGAATGATCGGAAATTATGTGTTGTGTCAGCCATACGGGCTTATATATCTAAGACAAAGGATTTACGTGAATCACAACAACTATTAGTGAGCTTTATAAAGCCACATAAGGCAATTTCACGAGACACCCTTGCCAGATGGACAATTACGGTGTTGAAATTGGCTGGAGTGGATACGGGCAAATACTCTTCCCACTCAACTAGAGGTGCCATGGTCTCCAAGGCACGGTTGCTAGGTATTTCTGTGAAAAGAATACTAGCGCACGCAGGCTGGAAGACGGCTAAGTCGTTTGCAAAACATTACAACAAACGACTAGAAAGGCCTACCGGCATTGCAAAGCGCCTGCTCACCAACTAACAAGAATAGGTGAGAACAAAAACGTTGAATGTTATAATAAGAATGAATGATATTAAGGATAAAAATGAATTATGTAAAAGTCTCCCTAGCCTGAGGCTAGCCTGAGGCTGTATACCGAGGTAAAATAGTATAGTTATACGAATCTTACCTGGGTATAGATGATGGATAACTGTTGTTTTCCTGAGGTATAAGCCTCGGGTAGACGTGGGCTAGGGCCCACCCACTACGCCCTACCACGTCTATTCCGTTGGTGTACCATTACGGGAAAATCATAGTATCCATTGTATTGAAAGATCATTTTTTATCCTGAATAAGTAGGTTAAAATTGCTGGTACCTCACGTGCTTCCTTCTCCCTAGCCCACGTCTACCCGAGGCTTATACCTCGGGAAAACAACAGTTATCCATCATCTATACCCAGGTAAGATTTGTATAACTATACTATATATATAGATGTATGCGAATCTGTGCTCTATAATCCATTATGGGAATATAAACAAGGACACTATCTATCTTCAGCTCCCTATGTAATAGTTTAGCACTGTACCCTATCTAACTGACTCTGTGTAGTATGACACGGGCCACCTTGGTGCCACCTGTGCGGCTGGCCGTTAACGCCTCTAGGCCCGTCGGGGCGGTCAAATTTTAAATATTTACATATATATATATATATATATATATATATATACAAATTGTAAATAGGGAGAACTAGCATGTCTCAGTGGGGAGGGTGTGGGTGGCAGGGGTCGGCCCATCCCTCAAGGGAGGGTTTATGGGACCTACACAATACAATTTTTTTTAAGTGTTGCAAAATGGTGCATCCCGGTGCATTTCGACGAAAAATACTGGCGCATTTAAAAAAAAAAATAATAATTATCTAATAGGATTCTTTGGTGGGAGATTACAAATTAAAAGCGGGAAATTGTGAGATAGGATTATTTGGCTATATTTTTGTGAAATCTCCCACCGAATCGGGAAACTTGAAAACTCCAACAACAAAAAAGTACAGATCAAAAGGTAGGAATTGGGATATTATGGTTATGTTGCTATATTTTAGGGAGAGCTCCCACTATACCGGGAGACTTGGTCCCTCTGACAATGACACTGGTCCCGTCTGTCCACAGGCCCGCCGTCACGCCCCGGAGGCCCCCTGGTGGTCGCCGACGTCTTTAAGGACCGCGCCTTGCTCAGCTGGACGCCGCCACCAGACGACGGAGGCAACGAGATCACGTGAGCAGTCGGCGCTTTTTTGTTCTTTTTTTGTGGATAATATTTTTGGGGCTGGAGGGGTGGTAAATGTTGTCACCCTACCCATAGCAGATAAGATTATTAAGACTTAGTTTTCACCATTGAGCGGCAGCACTTGGTCCAGTTTGATTCAAATATTATGAATGGTGTCTTCGTAATAATTGTGGAGTTCTCGTTTAAGGGTTGTAACTGTTTGTAGATTGCAACCAATCCAAAATCAAACTTTACCATTTTTTTGTGTTAGTCCATTTACCTATATTTAAGAAATATTTTGTATGCATTTCGATTGTAACTTGTTAATTTCATTGGTTGCTAGTAGGGCCTTAATGTCTTATCATGCTGTGATTTCGATAAGTTTATGTAGTTACTTGTTTGTGTTCTACCAAGGAAATATTTACAACATCAGCCATCATTGGAACACAGTGTTGGGGGGGTGGTGTCACCTACACACTAACACACACTCACTCACTCAATCACACACACACACACAATGGCCACAGTGTGTGATGTGTTACTAGGATAGAGTCATGCACACACTTACACACACCCACATACACACAAACACATTGTGTGCTATGTTACCAGGTTGCAGAGTCACACACACACTCACAGTCACACACACACAAACATATACAATGACCACAATGTGTGATGTGTTACCAAGGTGGAGAGTCACTCACACACAGTCACACTCACACACACTCACCCACCAACGAACACACACAAAGACCACACTGTGTGATATGTTACCAGGATGGAGAGGCATGCACACACTTACACACACACTTACAGTTCCTCACCCACCCACAAATACACACAATGACCACAATGTGTGATATGTTACCAGGATGGAGAGTCACACACACACTCACAGTCACACACACTCACACAGCCACGAACACATACAATGACTACAGTGTGTTACCAAGATGGAGAGTCACGCACAGACTTACACACAGTCACACCCACACACACTCACCCACCAACGAACACACACAATGACCACAGTGTGTGATGTGTTACCAGGATGGAGAGTCACGCACACACTTACACACCCTCACACACCCACAACTCCATACAATGACCACAATGTGTGATATGTTACCAGGATGGAGAGTCACACACACTCACACACAGTCACACACAGTCACACACAGTCACATACAGTCAAACACCGACACACACACTCACACACCTATGAACACATACAATGACCATAGTGGGTGATGGTGTTGTCAGGATGGAGAGTCACGCACACACTTACACACACCCACACACAAGCACATACAATGACCACATTGTGTGATTTACCAGGTTGGAGAGTCACATACACACTCACAGTCACACACACTCACACACACTCACACACCGACGAACACATACAATGACCACAATGTGTGATATGCTACCAGGATGGAGAGTCATACACACTCACACACAGTTACACACACTCACACACCTACGAACACATACAATGACCATAGTGTGTGATGTGTTGCGAGGATGGAGAGTCACACACACTCACAAACACGAACACACCCACGAACACACACAATGACCACAGTGTGTGATATGTTACCAGGATGGAGAGTCATACACACTCACACACTCACACACCTACAAAGACATACAATGACCACAGTGTGTGATTTGTTGCCAGGATGGAGATTCACACTCACACACCAAAGAACACACACAATTACCACAGTGTGTGATATGTTACCAGGATGGAGAGTCTTGCACACACTTACACACACATACTCACACACCCACTCACACACACAATGACCACAGTGTCTGATATGTTACCAGGATGGAAAGTCATATACATACACACACACTCACACACAATCACTCATCCACACACACAATGAGCAGATGATCACAGTGTGTGATGTGTCACCTGCATGGATGTTCACCTACACACTCACTTACAATCACCCATCCACACACTCACGCACGCACTTTCACACTCACTTACTCTGTTGCCCAAACACACTCACACACTCACACACTCACACGCACACACATGCACTCATGAACTCACACATGCACACACACTTCCTCAATTACCCACCATCACACACTCGTAGAGAACCTTTTTCTCTCCACTCTCCTCACGCCTGCCCACCACCCATTTGTTCCCGCCCTGATGTCTCCAACCACTACCCACCAGAAGCCAACTAACTCCCGGCCACATGGGACGGCCTTTGGCGGTGCCCATGCAGTGGTGCCGATTTGCAGCCTTCAGTGCGTCAACATGACTGAAAACTCCCCCCAAAAAACAAAAACAACATACAAAGAGGTGTGGTTGGTTGTTGGTGTTTTACGTCCTGGCGGCATCTAAGGTCAAATCAGGACGGATATATACAAATCTTCAAACTGATCATGCCTTCAGCAACAACAACAATAACAACCAGACGGGATGGCCGAATGAGTTTGAGCGTCTGTCTCCCGTGTTGGTAGATCGTGGGATCGTGAGTTCGAATCCTGGTTGAGTCAAACCAATGACTTAAAAATTTATACTTGTCGCTTCCTAGCCAGACACTCGGCATTACTAGGATAGGGAAAGGATCAGTGGAATGAGGAAGACCAGTCGTCTGTGTCTGAAATTTCCCCTGCTTAAAAAACTAATGTACAAACAAACAAACAAAACAAAACAAAAACACACACAAAAACACAAAACAAAAGTTTATTCCTCTCTCGCCAGTGGCTACACGATCGAGAAGATGAACGAGAAGGACGGACGCTGGGAGAAGGTGTCAAGCTTTGTGCCAAAGGACGCTAAGAGTTTTGAGGTGACCAAGTTGAAGGAAGGCTGCAACTACAAGTTCAGAGTGACCGCCGAGAACAAGCACGGCCCTGGAGAGCCCCTGGAAACCGAGGGCAGCACTCTGGCCAAGAACCCTTACAGTAAGCCACCAGCAATGGCATGCTGTTTCTAAGGGCACTTATTTATATTTATATTTATTTGTATTACATGTAAAGCTGCATGATCTGATGAACGCATACAATTTTCAAAACCAAACCAATTATCTAGATTTTATTCTGCCTGTCTAAGTTTGGTACTGGTGCACTTATTAAACATCTGTCGCCATGTAGAAGGGAATATTGAGGCAATTTTATAGAACCTGTTACTGGCTATGGTGCCAGAGCACCGGCAGACTAATTACCTGTGTCGCCGTAGCGCGTCGCCACCGTCCAGCCAGAAGTGCAGCATATGACCAGCGCGGAATGGGGTGGATCGAAATACAACAATAATATAATGAGATAACAATAAAAAAGACAATATATTCCTGAAGTACATTTATAGTTGTGTAATGCTTATACTTCAAATATATATATGTATATATATATATATATGTGCATATATATAAATCTATATATTTAAAGGGCAGCTGCAGTACAGAAGGAAAACAAGACAATATCAGTGGGAAGAGTAAATTCATTCTCTGGCAAAGAAATATCTGCCCTTACCTAAAAAAACAAATCCTCCGGTGCGACTGACAATGTGGCACAACTGGTAGTGATGAGGAAGCCCGGTCACAGCGCCACCAGTCACATGTATGGCATCAAGGAGGCATAGTAGGGAATAATAACATATATATAATACCAATAATTCCATTCCTCACTTTTATACTCTCATAATGCATTATGCATCACATATATATTATGCAAATATATATATATATCTTTTAATCAATACATTGTGCTGTCGTATCATAACCAACCATCAGATCGTCCCAACAAGCCAGGGAAGCCGGAAGTGAAGGACAGCGACCGGAAGCAGATCACGATCAAATGGACGCCGCCGACAAACGACGGTGGCGCCCCTATCAAAGGCTATAACGTTGAGCGGAAGGACCCGCGCACAGGACGCTGGTCCAAGATTAGCAAAGATCCAGTTCTGGTGAGTGTGCAGCTTTAAAACCACCTTATCCAGTCCAAAGTCAAAGACCAAAATACTTGTGTTGTTGTAAATATAGTTTATTCATTTAATAAAGTATTTTGTCAGCACCGTGGCACTGGTCTTCCAGCCATGTGGCAGTACAGTTATTTACAATACAGTAAAACCTTTCTAAATCGACCGACCATGGGACCGACTTTAAATGGTCCATTTAGGGAGGTGGTCGGTTTAGGGTGTTTTTGTATCATTACAATGATATTGTATGGGCGATCATTTGTGACCCAAATAAAGCGATCGATATAGGGGAGTTGTCGAACTGTGGAGGTGCTTGGTTAAAGAGGTTTTACGGTATATGTATATATGTAGCCTGATATTGTCATCAGTAGTTAGCTCAAGTCAGCTGAAATAACAACATTAAAGCCGCATAGTCCGATGAAAGCATAGTAGTCTGCACTGACCTCTCAGGCAAGGAGCCGCATACACAGGTAGTCGTGGATAGGGTGATTGCATCAGGGACAGTTAGGTGGTGTAATGGTTAGCACGCTAGCCCTGGAATGGCAAGAAGTGTAGGTTTGAAATCCTGGTCTACGTGCAATATTTCCCATTCTCATCACCTCCATGGCACTGGTTGCAATGATCGGGATCCTGTACAAGCTACATGTTGTATGATTGTTGAACCTACCCTATGTATGTATGTAAGTGGATTGCCTGTGTCTATGTAATTGTATTAAACAACTATGAAAGCGTCAATTTTGTAAAACCAAAATATATACCTAAATTGGATCCTACATAGACAACTTATATACTAATGCACTTACTGAGGACTTATTGCTGCAAAGAAGGTGATACTAAGCCAATTTAATAGGAAATGTTACTGCTGAAGCCTATGGTGTCAGAACTTTGGCATGCTTGCCAAAACTATATTGGGATGATTTCACTTTAAATATCATTATTTTGACGTTAGTTATTTTTTTGATATTCAAAGTGAATTTGTGGGTTTGTTATCCTGCCTCTTGATTTTTATATTAAAACTATACATATGTTCATTGTTATTTTGTATGCTTATTTACACTTCACATCTTACACGGTCAATCAACTATGAATATATGGCCGTGTTCTGTGGTACTTTAATTTAATAAACGTCTTTAAAATGTCCTGAAAGGTCCTGGAAAGTCGTGGAAAGTCGTGGAATTTGAAATGTTAAAATGGGTATGAACCCTGTTATAGAATGTACTGTTTGTTCTCTGTCAGACTTGTGGTTCTCTGTCAGACTTGTGGTTCTCTGTCAGACTTGTGGTTAGAGGAGCAGGACATAGCTCAGGTGATAGCATGTCCAGATGTGAAGGTATAGGTCACCCTATCGATCCTGCGCAGTTGAGCTATTTGCAGTTTGGGTTATTTTCCGTTCCAACCAGTGGTACACAACTGGTTCATCAAAGGCTGTGGTATGTGCCATCCTGTCTGTGGGAAAGATCCATTGATTCTTATCGGAAATCATAGCCTATGTGGTGGCAGCAGGTTTCCTCCAAAAGAAATATGTCAGAATGACCATATGTTTGACGTCCATTTGCCGATGATATTTCAATGTCCTCTAGCGGCGTCATTAAATAAAACAAGATATACTTTTTTACTGTCAGACTTGTGAGTTCAAGGATGAGAAGGTGCAGCCGATGAAGGAGTACGAGTACCGGGTGACGGCAATCAACGACGGCGGCGAGTCGGACAGCTCGGACTGCTCCCGACCAATCAAGGCCAAGCCCCTCAAAGGTACGTGTCACTATCTCAGTGTCTGTCTTAAAGTTGCATGGTCCGATGGCATTTGAATTTTTGTCTTATTTTTTAGATAAATATATCAAATTGATCGTTACGAGCGGAGTGATTTTGATTAAAGATGATTAGTTTTGAGGTAATTTGAGCTGAAAGAACCAAAAATAATTTCGACAAGCTTGTCAAAAGTCCTGTGGCTATGACCCAGATGGTGATCTCGCGGTGACCACGTGATGTGAGATGACCCTGCACAGTAGGCCTACTTGGTTGGGGGGAGGCTAATGAGGTCACAAGATTGGCCTAGTTGGTTAATGGCCTCCCTGCATAATGGGTGTTTCAAAGTGAGTGTCTAATGGGGTGATCTTATAAATTCACTGACGATTCTGTGTATGCTGTCCCAAATCATTAGCTAACACACCAGTATCTAAGTTGGATATATAGGATCAAATGTAAGTAGTTTTTAATTTTGACAAAATTATATTTCATCGGACCTTGCAAATTTAAAGGTACATAGCATGATGGTTTTGAGTTCCGGTCATTTTTGTTAGATAATTATATTAGGTTGATCGTTATAATCTACCTTACCTGAGTTTGAAGTAACATTGATTTATAGTGATTAACTTAGGAGATATTTGAAGTCTAGACAGGCTAATCAAGGCCACGCGCCTCAACGATGGACGTCATAGTCTGTCTTAAAGGTACATAACACGATGGTTTTGAGTTAACCGTTAACGCCAAGGTCTCAATTTCCGCTTTATTTTTTGTCGGAGACCACTTTCATTTCATCCCTGATGCCTTTCGATTGGATGGTGAGTGAACCCTACGCTCACATTTCTCTCACAGAGCCACCAAAGCTGGATCTGGACAACGTGATCGGCGGAAGGGAGATTCGAGTCCGTGCTGGGGAGCCCCTCAAGATCGACATCCCCATCGACGGGTCGCCCACACCCCTCACCTCCTGGAGCAAGGACGGCAAGGACCTGCCGACCTCCAGCAGGGTGTGTGTCCGCCGGCCTGGTCACGTGACCGCCCCAGGGTGGCTCTCGTGGCTCTGTTGTCTGTAGAGGGGCTGTAGATTAATGTCATATATATATGTACATATATATTTACTATGTAATTTATTATGTGGATATAAATAACGGCAGCCCCTTAATGTTTCTCTCTGACCACCCTAACTTCCATATTATTATATATATTTACATATATATACAAGATATACATATATCTACATATATCTACATATATATATATATATGTGCTATATAAGTGATTATGTGAATATAAATAAAGAATAGACCATAATGTTTTGGGGCCCCTTCTGGGCCCCCACCCATCTATCCACCACCATGACACTGAGCAGAACCCTGGTCTGGGCACTCTCTCCGCTCCCGACCTCGGCACCGGCACCGTCTGCCTCTGGCCTCACTCTATACGGATAGTGATAAACCCGTTATCGCGTGTAGTAAGATATGTAGTGGGTTGCACTCTCCCCTCTCCAGGGGGGGGGGGGGGGGGGGTAACAGCATGCACCACTCTGCCTCCTGCGTGGGGCTTAGCTCTCCACTCGTTCGTAGGATTTTCTTTTATATATTTATATATTTCTGTATACATATATATATATACATCTTTTATTTTATATTGGTGTTGGTGCATTCGTTGATTAAGCAGGGGAAATTTCAATCCCAGACAATTGGTCTTCCTCATTCCACTGCTCCTTGTCCCTAGAACTAGGTTAGGCAGCGACAAAATTATAAAATTATATTATTAGACAAAACAAAAGATAAATATTTTGGTTGAGATCGGTACCTCTGGCTGGCCAACAATTTAGCCTTCCGTTTATTAGCTTGGTCAACATTTTCAACAGGAGTGAGAGTGATAGTAGTGCTCGCGCCTGCTCGGTGGTGACTCCCCGTGTTGCCCAGGCTGCAGTAGCTCCTGTGGGATTGATCCATGTGTAATACTTTGCGAACTCGGCTTTCAGAGCCCAGATACCGCTTACTCTCCCCAGGTGCATTCTGACAACTGTCTGTCAGTTCCCACCTGATGCCCCTCTCAACAAACTTATAAGGAAGAAAGGGAAGACAAGTTGCGCAAGATTGACAGTGAAGAAGTTGTGCTTTATTGGCATCAACCCCTGTTCACCTACTAGCGACCTATCACCCTCACTCCTTACCAACTGTCCACACAGATCCTCATGACTCTTGTTTGTGTGTAGAAGAATGAGTGCCTACAGCCCAATGAACCGGAGTCCCATGGTTGTTGCACACAGCTCAGTGGCTTTGGAATAGCTGCTGCTAGTTTGTGTATAGAAAGTGGAGCCTCAGACAGAGTGTCTGGGTTCCTGGACAAGAGAAGAGTGTCTCCTGCTAGAGTGCCTAGCCCAGAGACTCTCTCAAGAGTGTGTCTCAAGAAGTGAATGTCTAGAGTGAGTTCTGTGTGTCAGGTATAAGGAATGCAGGTGACTGGGCCTCCCACAGCCAACCAATCAGACACCCTCTACATCCTGAGGGGCGACACCCTAAGAGGGGGCAGCTGTCACTCAACCCCAGCTGCAGGTGGTGTCCATAATGTATGCAGGATAGCTGGGTGTGCTTGCCCATCGGCCCCATGGTAGCAGGTAGTTGCAGACAGTTACAATATACATATATTCAAAATGTTCTTCCCCTCCACTTGCACTCTTACTGGTGCATAGAGGGAAGATTTCACTAAACATTAACTGTCTCTTACATATGAACATCACATCATAATCTCGGTCACTATGTGTTATCATATTTCCCACATAGTCTCTTATGTCACACAGCGAGTGGGGCACCCATTGCTTCTCTGTTACATAACCTTGGTCCCCACTCCGTCACCCATGAATAGTAATGCTCTCTGCCAGTATATAAATCCGAATTGAAAAGCTGTATATTTTTACAGATGGTAGCGTTTAGTGAGGCGACACGCTACTGGCACTCTGCTAAATAATATTTATATAATATATTTTATATAGCACAAGATTTTAGGTCATCCGATTGACTTGCGAGAGTGTGCACTCATGGCACCTTTATAGTGCTGCCCCATTGGGAGACCAGGCCACCAGCACCATGACCTGATGTCCTACTCAGTCACCTTATCCTGATACTGAGCCAACCAATTCTTTCCATATCATATTAATGCCGAGTGCCTGGCTAGGAATTGACAAGTATCAATTTTTAAGTCATTGGTTTGATTCGACCAGGGTTTGAACCCATAGCTTCGAATCGCACGATCTACCAAAGTGGGAGATGGATGCTCAACTCATTCGGTCATCCTGTCTGATATCTGTCTATGCCTTTGTTTTAATGTTCTAAACTTCAACACTTCTGCAGTGTCAACAAGAGACCAATGACGAAAACACGACGTTGGCGATTCCCACTGCAAAGCGCAGCGACACCGGCAAGTACAAGGTCAAGGTCAAGAACGAGTTTGGCGAAGACGAAGGAGAGATCAAGGTCATCGTGCTCGGTAAGGTCATCTGATAGAGGGGGCAGTGAGCAGAAAAGTGGAGTTAAATAAATTCACTAGTGAAGGACATGATTCATACCGGGTCCTTGAAAACCTGGAAAGTTTCGAAATTTGATCATTCAGGATTCCAGGCCTAAAAAGTCCTCGAATTTGTCTAAAGATCCTTGAAAATCCGTGGAAATGGAAAATTATGACAATAATTTGTGTAACACCTATGTTCGCCAATGTACCCAAGCTTGAATCAGTAATGATTTGTATTTAAAGCTATGTTTGTGGGTTTGTTATCCTGCCTCTTGATTTTCATATTAAAACTATGCATAAGTTTGTTGTTATTTTGGTAAGCTTATTTACACTTCACATCATACACAGTGAATCGATTGTGAATACAGCCATGTTTTGGGGTACTTTAATTTAATAAACTTTTTTAAAACATCCTGTAAATTTGAACCAAAATGTCCCTGAAAGTCCTTGAAATTGACACGTCAAAATGGGTATGGACCATGAAGGACTAGTGATTATTCACGACGAGACAGGGAGTAGTATATAGTGCTCTTTATAAACAAAGGAACAAATGTCATCATCATCATCATGCTGTCGGTCGTGATGCGACAAAGACTGCTTTCATTACTTGACTGCCGCTCTCCATTTATCTCTCTGCTGTGAGAGTTGCATCCATGAGTCGGTCTTAATGTCTCTCAGCTTCAGGTTTCTCTTGATGGTATCCTTGAACCGGAGACGAGGGCACCCTCTCTTTCTGTAACCAGAAGAAAGTTGAGAATAGAGGATCTGCTTTGGTAGCCTGTCTGATGACATCCTCATGAGGTGTCCAGTCCACCGGAGATTCTTTTTGATCAGAAGATCTTCCATAGAGGGCAGCCCCGTCCGTTCGCCAAACAAATGTACACAATGAAAATCAAACTGGCACTCAACCATCCCTTAGACCTTAATCCCCCAAAAGTCTTTCTTGCAAATTGCTGGGGTGGGCAGCGGCAAAAAGATGGCCCGACCTTGTGGTCGTGTGTCCAGGCTGCGAGGGATTTGAATCAGCAGCGGTGTGACATCAATCAGTGGAAGAGGAAACTAACGCTAGGTGGTGACAATATTCGAGTGCAATACGTTGAATAAGAGAAAGGTTACTGCAGTTGACGACAAGTGGCAGCATAAGCGTCCATTGATCTAACGCTAAGGCCTACCGAGCGACTCCCCACCCCGCCATGAATTACCAATGTTACGAATAACATGTACAATGGTATACATTTATGGGCAATTGAGGATGTTTCTTTCTGGTTACTGTTTTATTGATTTTTGAATAATTTATGTAATTTTATTATACATGCACTGCCTGTGTTAGGTTGTTTTCTCGACTCCGATCATCTTTCTTTTAGACAAACCGGGCGAGCCAACTGATGTTCAGACATCGGATGTCTTCGCGGACCGCTGTGTGCTCACGTGGAAGCCCCCAGAGGACAACGGTGGTGGCGATATCTCAGGTAACCATGGCAATTCACAATGCAGACAAAGCTCTACTATATAGTATGGGCTTGAAGCTAAGAGCTAGAGAGGATAACGTTGGTGGCGATATCTCAGGTAACCATGGCAATTCACAAGGCAGACAAAGCTCTACTATATAGTATGGGCTTTAAGCTAAGAGCTAGAGAGTATAACAATGGTGGTGATATCTCAGGTAACCATGGCAATTCACAATGCAGACAAAGCTCTACTATATAGTATGGGCTTTAAGCTAAGAGCTAGAAAGGATAACGGTGATGGCGATATCTCAGGAAACCATGGCAATTTAGGGCTTCTATAGTATGGGCTTTATAGGTGGGCTTTAAGATAAGAGGTTCAGAGTTCAAGTCCAACCAGTAACCAAGTGATATCTCAGGTAACCATGGCAATTCGCTCTACATGGCAAAGCTCTACAATATAGTATGGGCTTTATGGGCTTTAAGCAAAGAGGTAGACACTTCAAGTCCGACTGGTAACCAGGACCTCAACCATGCGAGTCGTTGTGGGTGGGTGGGCAGCAAATTAAGGAGAATGGCTTGAATACTTGGAGTGGTGTCTGGGTGAGAAGTGTGCATTGATGGGAAAAGCTGCTAACAGTTAGGTAGTTTGTGTACGATGCGATAGAGTCTACTGGGGTCTCTTTCAATGTACGCCACGGAGGTGCCTCAGAAATTATTCCTGACAGCAAGCTAGTTTGAACGACTTTAGCTGGCAGACGCCTCAAAAATGGCGGCCTCCATAGGGTGCAGCCATTTGCAAATGAAAAGAAGAGCTCTGATTGGCTGAAACCACTGAATTCAGCAGCAATTCTCGAGGCACTTTTTGTCTCCTGTCTGAAAAGGGAGACGTCTCTGAGACGACTCGGAGGCGCACCCTGAACACAAATAAGCCAACAAATTGTCTCAGGTGCGTTCCGTGAACGCGGCCCTGGTGTCGCTAGTGTCTGCGATTGTGCTAAGTATTCTATACATAATTATACAGCCTGTATATATATATATGTAATCTCAGGTTGGTCGGTTGTTGTTTTATGTCCTAGCCCCATCTAAGGTAATATCAGGACGGATATCGACTTGTGACAGTGGATACTCATGGCGACTTTATAGTGCTGCTCCACCTGGAGACCAACCAGTCTACCGGCACCATGACCCGATATCCCACACAGTCATATTATCCTGACACTGTGCTATCCAGTCCTTGTCCTTTCCTAGTGATGCCAAGTGTCAGGCTAGGTAGCTACAAGTATCAATTTTATAAGTCATTGGTTTGACTCGGCTGTGATTCGAACTCGCGACCTTCCGAACGGGAAGCCAGTGCTCTAACGATTGGGCTACCGCGTCCTGTGTAATGCTAGTTGGTACGCAGCTGGGCCCCAGTCAGTTAAGCAAATTTCACTGAATTCCGTTGAGATAGCGTGTAATTTAATTAGAGCAGACGAGATTGAATGTGGTTGCTAAGATACCACCTTATTCTTGCCGCGTTAGACTACCTGGTTGAGCGGTGTGAGGAAGGCTCCTCCTTCTGGGAGAAGATGCCGATACTCATCAACACGGATGACTGCAAGTGTGCCATCAAGGACCTGGAGAAGGGCAAGAAGTACCACTTCCGGGTCAAGGCGCAGAACATCTATGGCACCAGCGACCCGACGCAGACCAGCAAGCTGACGCTGGCCAAGAACCCTTTCGGTAAGTCAATCCATATAGATTATCACCACTACTGCACAGCGGTGAAAACAAGTGCATGCACTTAACAATTATGAGCAGATTATACAAACCATCACTGAAAAAAAAAATGTTAATTAAAAAAAAAGTGTCTGTGTGTTTCTACTGTACTGTAAAATTGCATTGTCCGATGGTTTTGAGTTTATCTCATTTCTCTTAGATAAATATATTAACTTGATTGTTATGATCTACAGTGCTTTAGTCTGAAGTAACTTTTATTTTAAATGGCTAAGTTTGGGGATATTTGAAGTGTAAATATGTCAAATTAGTTTTGGTAAGTGAAGCATGCCCAAACTCTTACGTCATAGTCTTCTGCGGTAACAATTTTTATTAAATTGCCCCCGTATTCCCTTCTAAATGGCAGAAACTGCTTAATAAGTGCATCAGTATCTAAGTTAGATATGTAGAATCAATTCTAGATAATTGCTTTGGTTTTGAAAATGTGATGCTTCATTGGATTATGCAGCTTGTAAAGTTGTCGGCGTTGGTTTGTTTGTTGGGCTTTTTGACATCTCGGTAACAGCTAAGGTCATACATATCAGGACGGATAATGGTGACGTTATAGTGCTGCCCCACTGGGAGATTGAGCCGCCGGCACCATGACGCGCAATTCCCAATCAGTCACATTATATCTGATACTGCACTAGTGAGTCCTTGCCTTATCCTAGTAATGCTGAGTGCCAGGATAGGTACCGATAAGATTTAATTTTGTAAGTCGTTGTTCTTACTCATTTCAACCTGCATAGCCTACTTACACACCGGTGCACTTATTAAGCATTTGTTTCTGCCTAGAAGGGACTCCTCAGCCAATTTAATAGAGTCAGAGTTTTGACAAGTGATGCCGAATTTAATTTGGCATGTTTACACTTCAAGTATTTCGTAAGTTAGTCATTGTAAAGCTAAAGTGCTTCGTACTAAAAGTAAGGTAGATTATAATGATGAACCTAAAGGTGGCACCACGATCTGTCTGTTCTCGCGTGCGAATTACCCATTACAGTATAACCCCGTTAAACCAAACTTGAAGGGACCCTAGAAAATTGTTTGGATTAACCAATCATTGGTTTAACCGAGCTGTTGCTTCGACTTTGACTTGGCTCTGGTAAAAACGTGGGTGGATTATGAATGTAATATACAATGTATGTGGACACTTTGATTATTGTTTTTTATGTATATACAGTATAACCCCGTTAAACCAAGCTTGGTTAGCCCAAACGATCAGTTAATTCAAACCTTTTTCGGCGCCCCGGCAAAATAGTACCATTTATCATATAAAAAAAGTCAGTGGGGTCTCAGATGACCTTATAGCCACATGAAAGTTTGATTTAACCACACTAGAACTGGCGTGGGGTCCGAACATTTTGTTTGGATTAACCGATAGTTTGGATTAACCGACTTTGGTTTAACCAACTTTTTTATATTGTAAATGGTAGTATTTTGCCGGGCCGCCGAAAAAAGCTTCGATTAACCGATCATTTGGTTTAACCGAGCTTGGTTTAACGGGATTATAATGTATAGCCAAAGCAACATGACCAATATATTTATCTCAGAAAATGACACAAACTCAAAACCACCGAAATATGCTACTTTCATTAATTTCCCCAGTCGGTCTTTGTGGCCAGGGGAATCTGCCAATGCTGATTGAGATTACTAGACTGTTTAGTCAATGAATAGATTCACATTGCTCACGGATACAGCTGACACAGAGTCTGGGATGGGTAAAACAAGACTTTTATTTGGGCGCCGCCCACCCGGGGCATTGTACAGTCATCAGTGAAGCTGGGGGGCGAGTAGCGCTCGAGCAAAGGTCCTGCTAATGTCAAAATCACAGTGGGGGAATGATGATGTTATGACTAGGATGAGACATGTGAACAAAGTAACATTTAGTGAGCAAAATACAGTAGTAACATCGACATAATACAATTAAACATTGAATAGGTAATCGAGAGTAATTGCACATGATGATAGTTAATTGACAAGTTTATATGGTGATAGTCAACTGCTCTGGTGTCAGTTGTATTAAAATTGCATGGTAATTGATTTTATGAGGAATTAATTGATTTATATTTGATTGTTTGTTGATTGAGCTATGGTTAATCAATAGAGGTTGGATGTGGTCAGTATGGCAGATTGTGGCGGACTGACCAGTTCGGATGTACCGCAGAGGCAGCCCAGGGGGGCTGCGTTTTGATTGGCTGTGGGGCGAGCAGGGAGTGTTGTGAGGTGAGCGACTAAGTGCGCAGGCGGCGAGGGAGGGATGTCAGTCCCTGAGCCATGCCAGCCCCCTTTGAGGGCTTCCCCCCCTGACCCCCCCGGTCGCCGGTGGTGTGAGGGGGGGAAGCGTGTCAGCCTCAGGCCTGCCGTGTCCAGCAATGAACCCGAATGAGCGCTCACGCTCATTCCATACGACGAATCAACTAACAGAATGTCATCGCTTAGATCTCACTCTCTGTGTTTCTGACTTCAGATGCTCCCTCTGCACCCAAGAACTTCGTCATTGACAAGTATGACCGCAGTTCAGTGACCTTGACCTGGAAGAAGCCCGACACGGATGGAGGCAACCCTCTCCAAGGTCAGTGGGTCATTCACACGCGAACTCCTGATCCAACCATTCTCAGTCACTCATCATTGGACACGTGAAAAAGACATATCAACCTCAAAACTTAAACAAAGATTTCAAACATACATTAAAGGATGAAAGGAAAAGTAGGAAAAGAAAAAAAGAGACGAAAACAGTAAAAACATTTTTTTTTAAATGGAAAGAAAAGATTAAAAGCAAAAAAAAGAAAGAACAAAATTAGAAGAAAAAATGTAGAAAAAACTTAAAACAAAAAAAAATGAAACAAAAAAATAAGTAAGGTATTTTGTTATTCAATTAAAAATTAAAGATAATTAAAAACAACAAGATTCAAAATATTTGTGTCGGTTAGTCTTGCACTGTCCAAAATATGGTTTAGCAAAATTCTGATTCTTTCTTAAATCTAAGAGATAATGTGACTTTTGGTTTTCTTTTAATTGACTCGCTGTGTTATTGACTTTTACTTGTCATTTCGTGAAGTTGTTTTTCAACATTCCCAGCCTAGTTTACATTAATAGTTTTATTCTTGTATGTGTCTAGTATTACAGTTTAAATATATGGCACATACTGTGGTCATAACATCAATATTAAGAGTAACGCTGTATATATGTCTCCAGCATTGAACATGAATTGGCAGTGTTCTGGTGAGCATTGACGTATACGGTACTGGATGGTACTATCCTGCACAGGACATGTACCTTGCTTAAGGTGCTATCCTGTACAGGACATGTACCGTGCTTTCAGAAAACAAAACGCATGCCCCGAAAAAATACCCCACAAATATTCAATATTTAGATTTGCAAAAATATAAGATTATTCAATAAAAATATTAGCAAGCCATTCACTCAACATGTTTCCTGTGTGTGTGTGTGCAAATTCCGAATGGAACTCGACCACTATTTGGTCTCGTTCCATTTTACATCATTATATGGCACTTGTGTTGAATTTTGTAAACTCAATAAAAAGAAGTTATTGATTAAAATACACAATTATGCCATATTAAACCAGCATTCCATTAAATTGTCTTCTTTCTTTGTTTAAACAAGGAAAAGGGGGGGGGGGAGAAGAGATTTTAACTCTGTTTAACCGTCCTGATATAACCTTAGCTGTTGCCAGGACGTAAAACTCAAAGAACCAACCAATATTATTTGTGTATTGGATTACTACCTACCTCTTAGCCAACAGAACATTGCCAACTTCATTTTGTTTGCCTAGTTGTCAAAACAAAAACAAAAGAAAATGATTGGTTTGAATATCATGTAAGAAAAAGGCCGTGTAGAAGTCCGGCTAGACTTGACGGTTCAGTTGGTAGGTATAGATGATGTGTGGTTGCCCGGGTGCCGACTTGGGTTTATATGAGACTCCGTTGTGACCGCGTGGTGGCGCTGGGTACCTGGTACCCTTGCCACATTCCATCAAAGCTGCATAATCTAATGAGCGTATACAATTTTCTTTTAACCAAAAAAATTTAATTTGCCCTAATTTGGTCCTACATCTCGAACTTTGCCTGCTGGTGCAATTATTCAAACATGTATGTACCACTGCACGGAAGGAAGATCAGATCAATTCAATAGAACCTGCAATACAAGTAATACAAATCTCCCATGATGTCCAGCATTTTGGTGTGCACGCCAAATTTATTTTGCATGTTTCCATTTCAACAGTTATTGTATACCATATTCTATATACCTTTGGTGTAAATAACCCTGAATTGAAAAATGGCTGGAAGACCAGTGCTTCGGCACTGACAAAAGGCTTATTCAGCAGAATTAACATATTTACCACAAAAAAAGGTTAGCTACTTTTAATCAATGTTACTCCAAACTAAAGTAAAATAGATGGCAACGGGCAAGATTTTTCACCCAAAAAGATTTTTTTTTTAATATAAATATGACAAAGCTCAAAAGCATTGGATTATGCAACTGTAATGCTGCTGGTGATCCCCTTTACACGTGACACTTTGTCAGGCCATTGACTAGCGGAACCGGAAATGGAACCGGAAGCGGAACTTGAACTACGGTTTTAACAAACACTCTCTCCAGTCCAGCTTTGCGCGACTTCTCACTTTTTATAAAAACAAGGATGAGTTCTGTCACTCTCCAGGCATATTATAAAATTGCTTCGCTAGACAGAGAACTCGTGTAAATCTGTGCTGGGAAGCATTATGTCCGAGTCCAGCTCTGGTCCCGTTAGTCTACACATTACACCTTCACTGACTTCTCTGTGAGCCTCAGCACCACAATGTTTGGGTGAAGATTGTTAACTTACACCCACCCATCCCCCTCACAAAATAAATCTACCCTCACAAAATAAAGAAAACTGTCTCATAAATGTGTGTACCCGGAGAACTGTGCAAGGTCCGTAGGTATTGATACTTACAGATGCATTATGTGAGTATTAATACTCCCCCAACATCCGTAACAGCTCCCACTAACACTGGCAATGTGTCAGAGGAAGAGTGTCCAACCGTCTCGCCACCTGGTGGGAGGAATGGGAATCATGTAGGCCTGTTATGGGTGGAGTAGAAGAGGGGTCAGCAATGCATATTTTGTATGCATATTAACCATTTATTTACCAATATTGGGGTTGTCGCCCGAGGGACTCTGGATGAATCCCCCTCCCAACCTTTACACACACTCCAGAGTGCCGAGGAACTGAAACCCCATAATAGGGCGTTTGAACATTTATTCAAATTAAATGGCTTTAAGCTTTCAAATTAGCCAATGTAAATAGTAGAAACTAAAGTTTTAAATGTATCTTTTAACAAATAGCCAGAAAACCAAAGTGGCAATATAACAGTGGCCTGTTCAATATCAGTTTGATCAAAGTTGATAGGCCACTGAACTTTGTTGTCGATAGCTCTATAGGGAATGGGTTAATATCACTGTTTAGGATGTTAATGAATAGCATGTAGTAGTATTTAAATTAGTATAAGGTATCACTGTTGGTTACACAAGGTTGAATATTCTTGACCAATTTACCCAGACTCAAAAAAATGAGAAGTGCGCTATCATGTGAATATATAATATGTGGATGCGTCTTGTTCTTTCCAATTTAATCATTCCTTGGATTCTTATTAATGAATTGCATTTATATATAAGTTATTATATTGGTAATTATTTGCTAAATTGCAGCAACATCAAAGGCAAATATATCTAGTGAATTGCAATTTATAATAAATGACATTTATAAATATACTTATTACACTTGTAAATAGAATGGTGAATTACAGCAACAAAGGGAAATAACTTATTACATACAACTTATATTGAATTAACTTATTAATCAACATATTACATTTATACATGAATGGGGATTTACAGCAACAGCAAAAATATATCTTGTGGCATATAGTTAATAATGAATTATATTTATAAACTAATTACTATACTTAATATACATGAATGGCGAATTACAGCAAGAACAAAATTGTCTTGTGAATTACAACTCATAATGACTTACACTCATAAACACACTTATTATACTTATAAATGAAGGCTGAATTATAGCAAATAAAAGAATCTCGTTTATATGAGATCATGCAGAATGCTTTAAAAATAAGGTGTTTCTTTCCCTTGATTATTTGATTGCCTATCCCGAGACGATAACGGTTACTTACCAGGATGGCATATTGACAAAGGTAACTGATGGCCAGGTATTTGTTATATAGATATATAGAGATATATAGATAGTATGTATGTATATATATAACTGCAGCAGTGCATCTCGGGAATGCTTTCATTTTGCTCTTAGAGCATCGCATCATTTAGGCACCCCCAAAAATAAAAGTTGTTCGCACATACCTCAATTTTGTTACTTTCGCAAGATGCTTTTTTTTTAAAGGATTTTATCGAATGGCATCATTGGAATTGTTGCGTCTTCAAGTATGAAAGTGGAATGATGATCCTTATTAAAAGTGACTGTGCTCACACTATATACTTAAAGGACGGCCCCTGACTGAGTAGAACTACTGCATTTGATGGTGCGTAGAAGTGGTTTTGGTGGACCAGGTTCTGACATGGCCGATATTACTCATTAGAACCCCAGCTGTGTCTTATCATGGGAAGCTATTTAGCTTTACATGCAGCACAGTCTAGACTTAAAAAGCTTGTGGGTTGGTGGGGAGGATTCCTCAATGCCAAATCCTAGCTGAGATGATTAATGACCGGTAACTGTTCCGTTGACCTCCATAACGTCTGTAAGGCCCTCAACAGGTGAGAGGCGACAGAGCACGGACAGCTGTCACTTGGAATTAACACCAGGGCCCCTGCTCATGATGAGCCAATATTGTAACATTTGAGGCTAGATTGGAAAAATGCACAATTCCACTCCAGGATATAGAACATGTTATAATTGTATAATGTCAATTACAGCAGACAAATAGATACATTTGATATACACTACATGAGAGATACTTTGGAGCTTGAATTCATAATTAATATTTCTGTGCATTTATATTTTAAATCTAACCCAAATTAAGGGCATATATAATATAGCCTTGCTGCATCCAATGGGACTAATCAGTTCATTGTCTTAACTACTTGCAGTGTATCTTATCGACTTTGCAGTTCATTGTCTTAACTACTTGCAGTGTATCTTATCGACTTTGCTGTTTCATACTGCTTTCAGGTGTATGTTAGTTACGTTCGATCTATGTATCCTTGCACTTGTTCATGCTTCTAAACTAATCACAAACGCAGTTTAATTGATTTTTAGAAGTTAATAATAACTTGTTCTTTTAAATGTTTCCAACAGCATTGAACTATAATCCCAAAACAGAAATCTACGCACTGCTTTCTTTGATGCTATTCACAATTACTGTGAATACATATAATTCCAAGCAATGTCATGCTGTTTTATTAAAAAGAAAATCCAAAAATTCAATTCTTTCCCCCTGTTAATTTCAGCAAGCATAGCTGACCTACTTGAGCCTAGCTGAATGAATATAACCTCTGAATCTTGACTGCTGATCCTCAGCTCATCTCCCAGACAGCCTGCATCCCCCCCCCCCCTCCCTTTCTCCTTCCCATGCACATGCATCACTAATTCCCTTCCTCTGCTTTCTCTTTCAGGATACACTATTGAGTATAAGGCTCTTTCAGGTTATGAGATCCAGAAAAAGGGCCAGGGCAAAGGCAAATGGCAGAAGGCTAGCAACTTCCCAGTGGACGCCACCAACTTCTGCGTGACAGGACTCAACGAAGGCTCCGTCTACGAATTCCGTGTGATGGCCGTCAATGATGCTGGACTAGGAACACCGTCCGCCACCACTGACCCACACACTGTGCGCGACCCCATCTGTAAGGGAAACCAAAGCCACATCGTGCCTCCATTTGGAGGAGAGAAAGCGAAGGAATAGCATTTCCTGATCATTTCGAGGGTTTGGGCGCTAAAAACCGACAAATGCCATCTTGGCTGGTTTGAAATGAAACCATAACTACTACATTTGAGCTGAAGCTGCCATTATTCTGATGATCAGATTCAGATTTTTGCAGAAGCTGCCACATCCCCTATAGAATACCCTATTCATTATGAAATTGATAGATGTTAATTGGAAAGCACAATGGTAAATTCTATTTTACAGAAAGCACCTCAGATGGATTTGTCAGTTTTTGCGCCTGAATCTTTCATATTTTGCATCCAAGTATACAAGGGCACATTCATGTGCAGCCGGCATTTTGTTTTGCGAAACCCGACAGCCAGACACAAAGTTGTGTTCCCCGCTTGACATCAGAACACCCTGGCCATGCACTCAGTGGTGGATTAACCACCACCCCGGTGCCTAGACTGAGCTTTTAGTATGCTCAATTAAACCATTTTGTTTATGCTCTCAGGCCTCCCTCCCTTCCACTTCCCAGTCCCCTAGGCTTAAGCCTACTCAGCCAAATGGTTAATCCACGACTGCATTTCCTATCCTCGTTGTGAACCTGTTGCATTAATGGAAACATTCTAAAACATTACTGTATGATAATGCAATATGGATTTGATGTTGATTCCGTGCTTCTTCTGTAAGAACGCTATTGATTAGTCGGCAGGCATAGCCAACTTAGTTTAGAACTAATCATAGGATTATTAACTTCTAAATCTTCACTGTTCGTGGTGACTGAATCATCATCACCCCATCATAACCACTCACACTGTCACTCACACAGTCACACATACTCACACACACTCACACTCTCTCAAACACTCACACACTCTCACACTCACACACACTCACACTGTCACTCACACACTCATGCACTCTCACACACACTCTCACACTCTCTCACACTCACACACTCAGACACACTCACACTCTCACACACACTTATAAACACTCACACTTACACCAACACCCACACTCTCACACACACTCACAAACACTTACACTCACACACATATTCACACTCTCACACTCAATTACAGACAATTACACACTCTCACACACTCGTACACTTACACACTCACACAAACACTCACACAACCACACACTCACACACTCACTTACACACCACACACACTCACTCAGACACACACTCACACACACCCACACACAAATACGCACACTCACAAACACACTTACACACACCCACACACACACCCACACACGCATACACAAACACACCCACACACTGCCTCACTCACACACTCTCTCACAAGAACCATCCTACTACAGTTGCCGCCGGCCCGCCCAGCCAGCCCCAGGTGGACAAGATCACCGAGAACTCGGTGGACCTGTCGTGGGAGAAGCCCTCGGACGACGGCGGCGGTAAGATCCTCGGCTATGTGGTGGAGATGAAGCCGAAGGACGGCGGCGACTGGGTCGAGGCGACGCCGGAACCGGTGCGCGACACCAGCATCCACCTGCCGCACCTCAAGGAGGGCTCCGAGATGCAGTTCCGGGTGCGCGCCGTCAACGCCGCCGGGCCCGGCAACCAGTCCCGCCCGACCAACACGGTGCGGGTCGAGAAGCAGCCAGGTGAGCGCCAGATGGGTTGTTCTTGTTTGGGTATTTTTTTTCATAAAATTTATTTTTATTTTTGTTATTTTAATTATTGTTATTATTGTTATTATTACTACTCCTTTTTTATTGGGGGGTGAGGGTTTCAGTCGTGTTGACTGCACTGACTGTTGTAAACCAGACGGGATTAGTCGAAAGAGTTAGAGCGTCCATCTCCTGTGCTGGTAGATCGTGGGTTCGAACCCTGGTCGAGTCAAACCAATGACTTAAAAATTTACTTTAAAATTGACTTGTTGCTTCCTAGCCAGGTGCTGGGCATCATTAGGATAGAGCAAGGAGCAGTGGAATGAGGAAGACCAATCGTCCGCGATTGAAATTTCCCCTGCTTCAACAACTAATGTACCCCCAACAAAATGTGCGGAACTGTACGGGCACCGCCGAAGGATAGTTTTATGCGGCAGGGAGTTGGCTTCAAGTGGGTAGTGGTCGGAGACATCAGCGGGGAGGGAGCAAAAGGTTGGGTGGGCGGGTGGGAAGGCGGGTGGGCGGGCCAGAACGAGGGGGTGGAGAGAAAAAGCTCATCTAGGAGCCCAATCGCAGTCCTCTAAGATGGTCAGCGGAGGTTGGTTGAGGGTGTTGTTTTGCGGTTGATTGTATGCTTGTTTGGTTTTTCTTGATGTTTTTTGTCATATGATTTTATGTCGTAGCAACATCTAAGGTCAGATCAAGATGGGTACCTATTGACTTGTGACAGTACACACTCATTACGACTTTATAGTGATGTTGCACTAGGAGAGACCAGGCATGGCATCACCATGAACCCATATCCTACACAGTCACCTTATCCTGATACTGTCTAACCAGTCCTTGCCCTATCCTATTAATGCTGGGTGCCATACTAGGTGACGATAATTATACATTGTTGTAAAGCGGGCATTCCTTACACGTGGTATGCAGTATGCGGCATGCGGTATGCAAATGGCCTGATTCCTTACATGCAGTATGTGGCATGTGGCATGCGGCACACGACTGGCTATATTTAAAAAATAAAAATAAACAAGTATACTCCTTACTGCACTGTATTTGACCAAATATTGCATTTATATCTATGTACCTTTTCGTACATCACATGGGGGTTCCTACCTTTATTATAACCAAATTATAGATAAGTATTCATATTTCTGTGCATATGGTAGCATTTTTAGCTTTCCCGTAACAGTCTGTCTCCCGATTGGGATGGTCCTAACATCCTAAACTGAGCCATGTTTGGTCAACAAAATCTGGGACGGTCCTAACATCCCTCGGAGCAAGCTAAACTGAGCCATGTTAGGACCGTCCCTCTAGGCCTGTGTGTCCCCTCCACACCCTTGTGTGTGACCGTTCCATAATGCTCAGTCGCCTCTCCTTGTCTAAAACTAATGGACAAATGCGACTGATGGTTTTCTATTCGCACCCCCGTGCCGCATGCCGCACCGATCGCTACATGGACCGATCGGAAAAACGCATTCGCATTCTCATACCGCGTGTAAGGAATGTAGCTCATAGGTTTCAAGGCGTTTCGATTTTTTGTTGCATTCGCATTCGCATACCGCGTGTAAGGAATGCACCCTCTAGTCATTGGTTTGACTCGGCTGGAATTTTAACTCGCAAACTTCTGCATGGGAAGCCTGCGCTCTTACTGAGCTCTCTTTTACTGGAGCTAAGGGTCAGCAGTCACTGAGTATTGATCGTCCCTGTGTCAATAGTGTAGGTATTCTGTCTCTAGCTTCTCCTTTTGTTTTCTCTCCCTTCTATTCTCTCTCTTTTTATCGCCTCTGTTGCTCTCCTATCTCCCTCCTTTTCTCTCTCTGTTCTCTCCTTGCTCTTCCTCTCCTCTATTTCTTCACTCTCTCCTATCGCTTTTCCTGTATCCCCTCTCCTCTATCTCCTCGTTCTCCTCTTTTTCTCTTCTATCTCTTCCTTTCTCCTCTCTCTCACCTCTCATTTCTATCTTCTCTCTATCCTCTCTCCTTTTTCTCTCCTCTCCCTATCTCGCTCTTTCTGTACCCTCTCTCCTTTCTCTCTCCTCTTCCTATCTCGCTCCTTTCTCCTATATTTTTATTTTCCGTATCACTCGCTCTCCTCTCTCTCCCTTTTTTTTGTATCTCTCCTTCGGCTGTCTCTCCCTTTCTCTGCTCTCTCTTTCTTTCTTCTATCTCTCCTATATCTCTCCTTCTTCTCTTCCTCTCCTCTCTCCTGTGCATAATTGCCCCTAAAGCTTCATAGACAAAACAAATAAACACCAATAACCAAAGCAATGTACACAATCTAGAAACCTAGGTTTTGTGTGTTCTCTTTCTTTTAAGATTTCTAAATATCTATTTGTCTTCGCCCTCTGACAGAGGCCCCATCCATTGACCTTGCTGGTCTGCGTCACGTGACCTTGAAGGGAGGTCAGGACCTGAAGCTGAATATCCCCATCAAGGGTCACCCTCCCCCGACTGTGGAGTGGTTCAAGGATGGAAAGCCCGTCGAGAAGGGACCCCGGACCTCCATCGATGTAAGTCCGCTGCACCCACCCTCACCCCCACACATCACATAGCACGCACAATCCACTTCCTTCTGAGTAGGACTTCACCACGGAGCATGCGCAGTGACTTGCCATCCACCCAACACTAGATCTTGCCAGTCACTGCCATCAGAGGGCGTGGGTTGGTGAAGGAAATCATCTATGATACCATTTCCACAGAGCCTGCTGCACATCGAACTGATTGCTACCCGCTCAATGTTAGTTCTTGCTACCGTCATCAGAGGGCGGGCCGGTTGGTGGTGGAAGTCAACTATGAGATCTTTCCTACCGAACGTCTTTCACGGATAGCTGTTTGCATGCTACCCACGATAATAGTTCTTGTCACTGCCATCAGAGGTCAGGCTGGTTTGTGGACATTGTCTCTGAGACCCCTTCCACAGAGCATTCTTCACAGTGACCTGCTATCCACGTGTTATTTATTGCCATTGCAATCAGAGGGTGGTTTGGTAGTAGGAAGCATGTATTGCACACCCAGAATTATGATACCAGTCTTATCCCTGGCTGATCTGTTTGCGGTTAGCCCCTTCAGGACAGAGTCTGAATTAGCGCATTGCTGGTTAGAACAACGCGTGTTATCTATCAGTCAGTTTTTATGCTAGGTCTATTTTGGAGTTTTATAGCCTGGCAACTTCTAATGGCACATCCAGATGTGTTCATGCAATGAATCGTGCCATTAAAAAATGTATTCAGGTTTTATCTGTGCAGGAGTGAATGCAAGTGTCGACTTCTATGCCGCGATGCTTTAATACAGGCAGCGTCCTCAACGGATTGTTAATCTGGTTACTGGTACTTCCTGTTTTGTTTATAATTTAATTAATGCACGAAATTGTCATTTTATGTTTCCCCCTTGACTTTGCAAAGTATGCCTTCCGGGGTTCTACGACATTTGCCACCTGTGATTTAGTCTACCACCCGCTATTTGCCAGCCGGATAATTGCAACCAAGGACATTCCCCCGGCAAGGACTTTTGCCAACTGGGACTTTTGTGAGCCCAATAGATTCCCGCACAATGAACAATGATCAAGAGTATGCACACTAACATATACACAATATGCATGCACATACACACATGCACTAACAAGACATGCATACTCACATGTGCACACACATGTGTACACATATATGCACACACTCTGACACACGGTAATATAATCTGCTGGCATATAAGTGCTGGCTGTCACAAGTCCCGTCTGTCAAATTATCCCAGCCATGAAAGTGTTGGGTGGCAATTATCAATTGGAAAATGGCGGGTGGCAAAATGGCGAGTGGCAAATGTTGTGACAGCGCTTTCCGGTTGTGCGCTATACATAAGCAAAGTCGTCGTCAACTGCAAAGTAAAATGCTCAGGAGCTAATTTAAGAACGCCATTTTGTTTTCCTGGCATTTTAGTTCAGTGTGAGCTTCCTAATTACCACTGACCTAATTGAGTGCATTAGACCAGTACATTTAAACTGGTGCGCCTTATTGTTTTAGTCTATACTAAGTTTTATTTGATCCTCTCTACGGCTTATGTCTTATTTCAACCGCTGAATTCGAATGTATTATCGAGCAAACCCATACATGCAGTCAGTCTCTTTCAAGTTGCATGGTTCGACGGCTTTGAGTTTCTGACATTATCTGAGATAAATACATTACGTCATAATCTACATTACTCTACTTTGAAGTAGCTTTTTTAAAATTTTAAATGGCTACCATTGGAGGTATTTGAAGTTAAAACATGCCAACTTAATTTCGGTAAGCACATTGAAAATCTGACACCATAGGCTTCAGCAGTAATAGGTTCCATTCAATTGGCTTAGTTGTCCCTTCTATGTAGGAAGAGATGCTTAATAAGGACACCAGTATGTAAGGTGGATTTATGGGATCAAATATAACTAAGTGTTTTGGTGTTTGATGCTTTCATCGGACTATGTAGGAAAAAATAGTCACCCCTACCCAGAGTAGAGATGAATAACAAAATAGTCTAAAAACAAGTAAAATTCGATTTAGTATAAACACGAAGTGGAGTTCCTGGTTCCAGTATCCAGTGTATACTATATTGGCACAGAGTTGATGAATTGAGAGAGAATGCAAAAAGACAAGATGGTGACTTCAGAATGCTGTCGATTCAACTCTTAAAGTATATTAATGTACATTATTTAATCAATGCTTTATTCAAAAGCTGCGGGTAAATATAAAAAGGTATTTGAAGATTACATTTTGCTTCTTACATTAACAATGTATGTGTTAATTTCATTTACCCAGCCTTTCGCCACTTTTTCTAATTGGTTATTCTTCACCCCTACTGTAGGTACGGGGTGAATCTTTTATCTACGCAATATGCAGTTTTAAGGAAAGATTAAACTTGCATAATCCAAATAAATCTAAACCAACACACTTGACGACATTTGATCCCACACATCCAATTTAGATAGCGGTGCATGTCTTTAACATGTATTGCTGCATACAAGGATTATTAAGACAATTTAATTGAACCTGTCACTGCTACAGTACAAGTTGTGTAGTGGAAATTCCTAAACAAAGACACAGTAGGTCCGAGTATGTTGCCCCGACGCTACTCTGCCCTGATTCACACACATATCAAATGGTGTGTCTGATTGCTGCCAGTGTAGCTCTGAGCCTTGTGTTCCTGTGCCACTCTGCTCTGCTTGAATATTGGTAAGCAAAGACACAGTAGCTCCAAGTTTGTTGCCCCAATGCTACTCTGCCCTGATGCACACACCTATCAAATGGCGTGTCTGATCGCTGCCAGTGTAGCTATGTACCTTGTGTTCCTGTGCCACTCTGCTCTGCTTGAATATTGGTAAGCAAAGACACAGTAGCTCCAAGTTTGTTGCCCCAATGCTACTCTGCCCTGATGCACACACCTATCAAATGGCGTGTCTGATCGCTGCCAGTGTAGCTATGTACCTTGTGCACCTGTGCCACTCTGATCTGCTTGAAAATGCCGAAATAAAGCCTACCACATCCAGTATGTTCAAAAGTAGATTATGCCGATCAAACCAGGGTATTTATTTTTCAAATTTAATCAAAACCAGCGCGACAAAAATTCAAAACATTCCGACCATGCAATTTTAACTTGGCTTGTAACTGACTAACGCATGTAATTATAGGCATACAGCGGGCAGATTTGTACCGTCTTACATTAGAGTAGTAGTATTTTTAATATTTATTTCTTCACTTTGGCCCGGATGTCAGTTAGACTCTTGATTACAGGAGAGGCACTTAACATGGCTTCCAGACACAGGTACACGTGCGCATTTTTCACAGTGACCCTTAGATCTGAGTTTGAAAACAACGCGCCTACATTGATGAAGTGACTACCACCTTGATTCGTCCCCGAGTGAGGCTCATCACTGAGTGAACAGAGTTTGGATTTCATGTTAAATATATAAATATTTGTTAGAATTATTAAAATAGAATAATTAAAAACCAAATTAGCATTGATATCATGAAATTATAAATCAGAATGCCAATGTGTGATTTATTCAAAAAATAAACCGACAACGATGTGCGATGTAAAAAAACATCTTTCAAATGTCTTTTAAGAGATTTGTGTTTAATTAATCAAAAAGATAATTTAAAAGAACAAAATAATTGATGGATTTAATTATGGTAGTTAAACTGCTATGGTTATAACTGACTGAAGTTGAAGGGCTAGCTCAACTAATATATATATGGTCCTCGCATATATATATATATATATATATATATATATATATATATATATATATATATATATATATGAGGAGCTGCTGATGAATAGAAAATAGCCCAGTTTCTGTGGTGTGAGAAACTAATAATAATAATGGTGGTGGTGATGATAATGGTGATCGCTGTGATTTTGATGGGGTGATGATGATGATGATGATGGTGTGGTGATGATAATGGCGATGATAATTATAATAATAAAAAATAGATGATAATGAAAATAATCAAGAATAATAAAAGCACAGCGTACCATCTAGCTAGCCGATATTGGTAATGATGTCAGGATGATAATGGTCACTATTATGATGATAATCCAAAATAGATGATAATAATGAAAATAATCAAGAATAATAAAAGTACATTGTTCCATCTAAGAGCCGATATAGGTGATGATGTGATGATTATTATGATGATAATCAAAAATAAATGATGATAATAAAAATAATCAAGAATAATAAAATGACATCATATTATCTAACAGCCGATATTAGTGATGACGGGATGATAATGTTGATTATTATGATGATAATCAAAAATAGCTGATAATAAAAAAAAGAACAAAAGCACATTGTATCATCAAAGAGCCGATATGACTGTTGCCAAAGGAGGTAAAATCTTTTTTCTTTTTGGTTTGTTTAAAGATATTTCTGCAGATATGGGGAATTGACACCAAAATGATGATAATAATAATGATGATAATAATAAATAAGAATGTATTAATAAAAAATAATAAAAGAATAATGAAAGCACATCGTATAAGATAAGAGCCGTTGTGGAAGTTGCCAAACGAGGTTAATACAAAAAGAATTATTTCAATTTGTTTAATGTATTACCAAATTTATTTTTTTTATTACAGAAAATATTGTTTGTTTATAAAAAAAATATTCTAGAAAAAAAGTTTAAAACAAATATTTTCTTTAATTATTTTTTTTTTAAAAGGTTATGTAAGATATTGCCGCAGCTGTGTCAGATTTGATGTCACGGCGGCACTATGAATGTGAGCCCCGCGTCTTGCCTTAGTCTTCCCCTTAAGCATCGACTTGTGCTGCCGTCACCTACTCTGCGTGTCCCCAACTACCACACACACTGCACGCCCATGCAGCACAGAGAGAGAGAGAGTGTCTATGTGTGTGTGTGTCCAGGTTTGCCAGTTCTCAGCTTCTCCCCTCCCCCCTCTCCCCTCCTCCCTCTCCTGTGAACCACAACCTGTGATCCCCTCATGCCGGTGTTGCCTGTTGCAGACCACGCCCGATGCGGCGAACCTGCTCACGCCCCGAGCTGCTCGCGAGGACACCGGCGTCTACACCATCAAGATCAGGAACCCCTCAGGCACCGTCGAGGGCACCATCAACGTCGAAGTGCTCGGTGAGTTGGTTGGTTGGTTGTTGGGGTTTTATGTCCTGGCAACATCTATGGTCATAACAGGACGGCTACCTACTTGTGACAGTGCACACTTATGGTGATTTTATAGTGCTGCCCCACTGGGAGACCAGGCCACCAGCATCATGACTTGATATCCCACTCAGTCATATTATCCTGACACTGAACCAATCAGTCCTTGCCTTATCATAATAATACCAGCACCTGGCTAGGAAGTGACAGGTGTAAATTTTTAAGTCATTGGTTTGGCTTGACAAGGGTTCGAATCCGTGGGTTCGAATCCCACGATCTACCAAGATGGGATACCGACGCTCAACTCATTCAGCCATCCCGTTTGGTTGCTCGGTGAGTGATCCAGGGGGAGAGCAGTCCAGACGTGCCAGCCTAATCGGTAAGAGCGCAGTCGTTTCCAATGTGGAAGGTCAGGTGGGTGAATCCCCGAACAAGTCAAAGCAATGACTTACGAAATTGATACTCGTCACTATCTCGCCTGGCAATTTGTATCAGTAGGACAGGGCAACAACTGGTTAGCTTGGTATTAGGATAATGTGACTGAATGAGAAATCGGGTCATGGTGCCAGCAGCCTGGTCTCTAGTCTCTCACTAGGGCAGCATGATAAAGTTTCTATAAATATGCACTGTCATCCTAATATGACCTGAGATGTAAGGACATTAAACCCCAACAAAACAAAGACAGTAGTTGTTGGTGAATGAGTTAAATTTGCATAGTCCCCATGAAAGGGTAATGTTTTCTTTAATCAAAGCACTTGCCTAGATTTTATTATACATATTGCTCATAGCCTATATCCAATAGCCCATAACCGATAACCTATAATAGCCTATGCCCTATACCCTATAGCCCAGCTCATTGCTCATAGCCTATTACTCATAGCCCATACCTCATAGCCTAAATCCCATAGCCCACCTGTGTATGTGGCTCCTTACCTGAAAGGTCAGTGCAGACTACTTACTTACTACAAGTAGAAAATGATTAGAATTTTAGTTTTGTTGAAACTATATAAAATACTGCCTTATTCTTTCGACTCACACGTGCCATCATTACTCCCCCACCCAACCCCACACACACCGCAGACAAGCCGGCCCCTCCTGAGGGACCCCTGGAAGCGGTGGAGGTGGAGGCGGACGCCATCACCTTGGAGTGGAAGCCGCCCAAGGACAACGGAGGAGCACGTGTACAGAGATACGTGCTGGAGAAGAAGGCAAAGGGCTCAGGTCGCTGGAGCAAGTGTCCTGGGGTCATCAAGGTGAGCTCTCTCCATGTGTGTTTGTTGTGTGTGAATATCTCTCATCGATTCCCTTCCCAGGGTGCTCTTCTCCAGTGGTGACCTTTGATTCCCACTCCACACAACCATTATGTGGGATTCCCGGATGCTGGCCACAGAATGAGGCGTAGTTTTCATATTGGATTTGATTCAGCGCAGAATTGCATTTTATTGTTTACTCCAATGAATTGTTGTTTACTCACTAAAATTCGTTGTTGTTTTTTTTCCTTAAAAAAATTAAAATAATTCTAAGCCCTTAGTTATATTGGCGGAAGGCCTTCAAGTAGCCCTCCGCAGGAGTAAGCTATAAAATCAGCAAGGAGCGTGGATTTTAAATTTGTCTTTAATAAGTGAAGCAGTATCTAAGTCGGATAAGGTAAAATCTAAAGCGGCTGTCACACCTCACCGGATTGAGCAACGGACAGAATTGTCTAGTCCGGTGGTGATAAGTATCAAAATGTAATAAAATGTGACAGAATGTTGCACTATCGGGTCAATGGCCACTGGATGAATGGACATGAAACGGACGTGAAACGGACATGAAACAGACATGAATGGATAGCCAATGGACGAAACAATCTCAAACCAGACAAAAACTGTAGATGTCAATCCGACGGCATCCATTCCTAGTTTTGTGCATGTTCAAAACTTGTATGGACACAAACCGGACATTGGTCGTTTTCTGTCCTTTTCCCCCAATCCAGTGAGGTGTGACAGGGCCTGAGGCAACTGCTTTGGTTTAGAAAACCACATGCTTTCATCAGACTACGCACATTTTAATTAATAATGGTAAAATTAACGCGATGACATCTCCATTAGCTCGGCGTTAATTGGTGCGGTGGATTTGGTGTGCGCGCAGTCTTGTCCCTGCTGCTGCTGCTCCCAGTGTGTGTGTAACTGTTTCTGAGTGTGTGAAATTGTGTAACTGTGAAACTGTATTGAACTACGTGTGTAACTGTGTGTCCCTACTGTTTGATGTGCCTCACTTTGCCTCACACTGCCCAACACTGCCTCGCACTAGCTGACACTGCCTCACACTGCCCCACACTGTCCAACACTGCCTCACATTGGGCCACACTACCTCACACTGCCTCACACTGCCTCGCACTGCCTTACATTGCCTCACCCTGCATCACACTGCACCACACTGCCCCACACTGCTCAACACTGCCCCACACTGCCCCACATTGCCTCACACTACCTCGCCCTACCTCACACTGCCTCACACTGCCTCACACTGCCCCACACTGCCCCACACTGCCCCACACTGCCGCACACTGCCTCGCACTGCCTCACACTGCCTCGCACTGCCTCACACTGCATCACACTGCCCCACACTGCCTCACATTGCCTCGCCCTGCCCCACACTGCCTCACATTACCCCACACCGCCCCACACTGCCTCACACTCCCTCGCCCTGCCCCACACTGCCTCACACCACCCACTGCTCCTCTTCGTCCAGGGTTGCGAGGCGACTGCGCGGAACCTGGAGGAGGGCACGGAGTACGAGTTCCGCGTGATGGCCGTCAACGAGCACGGCGACAGCGAACCGCTCCTCACCACGGAGCCCATCCTCGCCAGGCACCCGTTCGGTGAGCGACGTCCACAGCAGCTGCTCGCACGTACTCGCAGCTGCTTGCTAACTTAGGCCTCAGTCACACTATGGCTTACGACCACTTTGCGACCAAACGCCAGTGACCTCCTTGCAACCAAAGCCCCCAAAAAAGACAGGAAAAATAATGGTCAGCGATCAGTCACCGACCGGTCGCTGATCTGTCGGTGACTATTTTGGTCGCAAGGAGGTTGCAGGTTCTGCACCAAAAAAAACCTGTGTGGCCAAAATGTTCACAAGGAAGTCACCGACCACTTTCAGCACTTGCGACCGGTCGCTGACAGGTCGCCAACCAGACAGCCTTTTAGTCACAAAGCCATCGCAAGGTGGTCGCCAGTGTTCGCAAGCCATAGTCTAACTTGGGCTTATTAATGCTCACAGATCCACGTATCGGCCCGTGCACGGCATAGGCTCATGTATGCTCATAGTCATACATGTGCATAGGTAGCCTAATGTGCATATATATGCTCACATATGCTCGTACACGCTCATATATGCTCACATATTCTCATATATGTTCATACATGCTCACATGTGCTTGTCGATACTCATACTTGCTGACCAGACGGAATGGCCGAATGAGTTGAGTTTCCGTCTCCCGTTTTTGGTAGATCGTGGAATTCGAACCAATCCATGGGTTTGAACCTTGGTCGAGTCAAACCAATGACTTAAAAATGTATGCTTGTTGCGTCTCCCCAACCGCCACCACCCATTCGACTATTTCTTCGCTTACCGCTCTCTCTCTCTCTCTCTCTCACCCCCTCTCTCTCTCTCTGCCCGCAGATCCCCCGGATGCGCCGGGCATCCCGGAGTGTAAGGGCACCACGGAAGACAGCATCTCGCTGCGGTGGGAGCCGCCCAGGAAGGACGGGGGTCGCCCCATCACCGGCTACATGGTGGAGAAGCGGGAGAAGGGCTCCCGGAAGTGGATCAAGTAAGTGAAACCCGCCCACCCGGCACCAGCTTCCGCAACCCCGAACTCCCACCTCCCAACCTCCAAACTCCCAACCCCCCACATCCCAACACACAAACTCCCACCTCCCACCTCCCACCTCCCAACCTCCCACCTCCCAACGCACAAACTCCCACCCCCTGGCTCCCAAACTCCCACCTCCGACCTCCCAACCTCCCACCTTCCAACCCACAAACTCCCACCTCCCAACACACAAACTCCCACCTCCCACCTCCCAACACACAAACTCCCACCCACCAGCTCACAAACTCCCACCTCCCAACCCGCCACATCCCTCCCAACCACAAACTCCCACCTCCCAACCACCCAAACTCCCACCACCCAAACTCCCACCTCCCAACCTCCAAACTCCCAACCCAAACTCCCACTCCCTGCTCCCAAACTCCCACCTCCCAACCCGCCACATTCCCACCTCCCAACTCCCAAACTCCCACCTCCCAACCCCAAACTCCCACTTCCCAACCTCCAAAATCCCCAACCCCAAACTCCCACCTCCCACCTCCCAAACTCCCACCTCCCAAACTCCCACCTCCCAACCTCCAAACTCCCAACCCACAAACTCACACCTCCCAACTCCCAAACTCCCACCTTCTAACCCACAAACTCCCACCTCCCAAAACACAAACTCCCACCTCCCAATACACAAATTCCCAGCTCCCAAACTCCCACCTCCCAACCCGCCAAATTCCCATCTCCCATCTCCCAACCCCTAAACTCCCACCTCCCAACCCCCAAACTCCCACCTCTCAACCCCTAAACTCCCAACCCCCAAACTCCCACCTCCCAACTTCCAGACTCCCCGCGCCGACAATAGTTATGTAACACCACCGTAACTGCCTATAATAAATAGAAACGGCGGGTCCTTGCCGTGCTTGTTATCTAATGATTAGGTTTGTTGATGTTGGTGTGTTGTTTTTAATTGGGATTGTTTGTAAAAGTAAATGTCATAGAGGGCCTTCTTTGGAGTCCATCCATGAACTTTCACTTTTCTCCGTGTCTAACTGACCGCAGTGTTATTCATGCTTACCATCGTTGATTGGAACCCAAATGTGAAGAGTGATTGATATTCACCCAACAAGCCTTTGAAAGTCGGGTAGATAACGTTGTGTTCGATTTATATATGTATGTATTCCATTTCTACTTAGCCCTATAGTTGAATGCTCCCACCTGTTATATATATATGTATATATTTATATATATATACAGTGTTCCTGTTTCCCAATTAATAAATGTAGTATACCTTAATTTTACCTAATTGATGTACTACCATTTGATGTTGAATACCCAACCCTACGACCAAACTGAGACATCATATATACCAGTATATACCATTATATACCATGTATATCGTATGTATATACTATATATTCACCTATACATATGTATCATAGGTAGAGTATATCCCACATATATATCATATATAGAGTGTATAAACCACATATATAGACTATATAGACTATATATGCCCATAGCTTTCATATATACTATAGTGAATATATGCCACATATATGTCATGCATAGAGTATATATGCCACATATATTTCATATATATAGTATATATGTCAGATATATATATATCATATATAGGGTATATGCCGCATATATATATATAACATATAGAGAATGTCAGTCACATATAGAGTATAATATATACCTCATATATATATATTATATATAGCGTATATATGCCATATATATACCATATATGGTTTGTTCTCAGAAACTGTGTACCACTTGAGGTAGTCAGTCTACTTGAAATGCCTATTTCAAAGAAACCCATTATTGGAGTGTCAATATTTAGATTTCATCATTTAGCCCAATAATTTGGGAGATATTTTAGATCAAAGTAAATGTTAATATTGTGTTTTATGTATCTTATTGGGATGGATGTAGCTAAGTAAATAGAAAATTACATCACTAATTTGTGACATTGTCAACAGCATTGAAAATAAAGTGTCACAAACTTAATGAAAACCTCTGAACAACAGCACATTTCACTTCAAATGGTCATATACAATGTCTTCATTAAGTTGAAGATATTTATTTCTAAAGAAATTATAAAAATGATAAAATAGTTAACCTTTTCTGGAGTCATTAACATCGTAACATTTTGATTCCACTTGCAAGTACTATGAAACTCTGTATCAAACACTGAGAACAGATACAGTGCAGGAACTATTTTCACCATTTGACACTATGCATGGACCCAGTTATGGTATAGTAAAAGATAAATCCTGAAATTGCCCCTAAACATTGAAATTTGAGCCGAACATTTGTGTAAAATTATTGATTCCACTTGGACTGTAAACATTGTTAATATTGTTCTGCTTTTCTCTTCAATCATCACGAATAACACAAAACCATAGCAATGAGGTTTCAAATTATGATTACTCCCATTTATAAAGCAAGTGGCATGTGAAATGTCTTAAAAATGTCAAGCTTTGTGTGGAAAATATTTGATTTTGGAGTCAGATTGGTTTCCATGCTATACTGCTAATTATTGGGTGTGACCATCATTTGACCTACTTAAAAATGTCAGAATATGTTTATTTTCAATTATTCAGATGCAAAGGGACATACAAATTGAGGAAGCTTGTTTATAGGACTTTGACAGCATTTTGATGTTGGTACACAACTTCTGAGATCGACCCATATGTCTGTGGCTCCCGCCTTCACACTTTCACCCCCCCCCCCACCTTTGCTCATACTGTGTTGATGTATCTCTTTAAAAGACACTACTTTACCTCACCACTCTATAAAAGGTAATGGGGGTTGTTCAGCCTAGCACCGCACTAGTGTTAGCCTTCGTCTCCAGTCTTAAGACCCTTACACCACTCACCGAGGCGATATTGGGTATGCTTCCCTAGTATGCGAACACAGCTGTGTATAATTTATGCAATCAATTATAAGTCAATTAATTATAAATCAGCCCGAGACGCTCGCCAAATGAATATTCAGTGCAGCCGTCGTGAGTGTCGGGGCACCAGGCTGTCGGGGGGGGGGGGGGGGGGGGGGGTGCAAGAAAGTCCTGTTTGTTTGACACTGCTGGACAGTTCTGTTGGAGTCTTTGCCAGTCTTAATATAGTTTTGTTTCTTTGTTTCTTTGTTTCTTGGAGGGTTACGTACTAGCAACATGTAAGTTGATATCAGGGTGGGTTACTATAGCACTTAATGTGGGACATAAAGACGAAATCCTTCTGTAGAGTGGATAGATATAACATACTCACTCCATTTATATATATATTCACTCTGTGTATATTCACTCTGTGTGTCTATAATTTATATATATATATATATATATATATATAAAGTATTTTCTACAGTACAATTAGGAGACAAGACAAGGAAATGGGTTGAGATGATATATTCTCTGGCTTAAGGAATATGATGCCCTAGCCTAATAAAAGAAATGCCAGTGTGTGAGTGACAGTATTCACGCCACTGGTCGGGTTTAGGGTGGTGGCGCCACCCGTCCCAACTGTGAAAACTGTCAACCCACTAACAACATATGGGTGATAATATAGGGAACATACCCTTTCGCACCTTTATACTCGCATAAGTCTTATACATAACATATATATATATATAGACCAGACATGATGGCCTAATGAGTTAGAGCGTCCGTCTCCCGTGTTGGTAGACCATGGGATCGTGGATTTGAACCCTGGTCGAGTCAAACCAATGACGTACAAATTTATACTTGTCGCTTCCTAGCCAGGTGCTTGGTATTATTAGCATAGGCCAAGGACTGGTTGGCTCATGGTCAGGATAATGTGACTGAGTGGGATATCAGGTCATGGTGCTGGTGGCCTGTTCTCCCAGTGGGGCAGCACTATAAAGTCGCCATGAATGTGCAGTGTCTCAAGGCAGTGCCCGCCCTGATATGACCTTAGATGTTGTTAGGACGTAAAACAACAACAAGCAAGCAAATATATATATATATATAATATATATATATATATATATAATATATGTATACACAGAGTGAATACATATAAATATATATATAACATATATATGTATACACAGAGTGACTACAGACTAGCATATATACATATTTAGTACCCAGATTATATTCCTTTCTCCGATAAAACATATGCATTCCAGCGTGCAGAATTGTGAAGAGGGCTTGAAGGGCGGGGGGGGGGGGGGTGCGGGCGGAGGAAATGGGAAATGAAGTTTGTACATATATCTGAATTCTGATTGACAGCAGATAAATTTGTTCAGAGCAGACGACACACTGAAAAAGGCCGACCAGAGTGGTGGAAGGGTCGCAGCTGGTTCAAACAGAGCTGGTTGTGTAGAGTAAATGACTGATATGTGCCCGGGTACCAGCGCTTGCATTGTTAAAGTTGCATAGCCCCGATGGTTTTGAGTTTCTGTCATCTTTTTAGATATATTAAACATGGTAAATTGATTGTCATAATCTAGCTTGCTTTTTTTAGTTTGAAGTAACTTATTATTTTAAATGGCTGACGTTTGAGATCTTTGAAGTGTAAATGTGTCAAATTAATGTTAGCGTTCATGCCAAAACTCGGAAACCATAAGGCTTCTGCAGTAAGACAATTATTAAATTGCCTCAGTATTCCCTTCTATGTGGCGACAAATGCTTACTAAGTGTATCAGTATCTAAGCCAGATATGTCGAATCAAATCTAGATCATTGTTTTGGTTTTGAAAATTTGCTGTAGTGTATCGATATCTAAGCCAGATATGTAGAATCAAATCTAGATAATTATTTTGGTTTTGAACATTTGATGCTTCATCGGACTATGCAGCTTTTATGGAGGGTGGTCCGGTAGTGAGTGGCTAGATGTGCTTTGAGGGTTAACTACCTGTAATTAGTGAATGTTCGCACCTGGAGAGGCCTACATTAAGGACACCCTGGAGGAATGCTACTTTGTGTGACATAGGTTAACGGCATAGGACCTACTAAGCTATTCGCCAAGTAGTATTGAGAATGCTACTGCTAGTAACTAGCATAGTGGTATACCCAAGTAGCAGCCTCTAGAACTCCCTCGATGCCTACCCCTATTAACACCAAATGCTCGGGGATTCTGGTCCCACTGGTTTCCATACATCATATACAAGTAGACACGAGAGGTACGTGTGGACTGTTTGAAATCTACAAACAATTACAAGCCATAAACAAGAAGCAAGAAAACCACAATTATTACTAAGATAACATTCAAAAGATTTAAATGAAATTGGACTAGTGCTGCCCAGCGGTGAAAACAAGTGTTAACACACTTATCTGTTATGAGCAGGGTAAACCAATTCATCAACAACAAAAAACACCAAAGAAAAACGTGTATTGTAGTCCTTCGTCCCAGGTCGAAGTAGCTAGACAGCAGCTTTGTAGATGAATGCCCAGACATGGTAAGGATAGCCTGGTTAGTTAGTGCGTGTGGATAAATTCAATTTCATATCCTTTCTTTGCCCATGTCTAATTAAGTACTTCCTATTTGAGGATTAACGTATTTTGTGTAAAGCTCGGCTTGGGCTGGTTGCTACTTTTATTTTTAATGTTCGAAATATTCCAGATCAAGTTGGCTGTTGGAATGATTTGATTCGTTGCACAGTCATCTCGTCATATGATGTCATACAGAAGGTCACTACTAATCCTGGGAGTGTTTTCTTCACTGCTTAATCACTCTACCTGTTAACTACACATAACTATTATGACCTCATGTCTATGAATAACAATAATAATACTTATAATTATGATAATAATACCATAATAGCGATTCTGAAACATGTAGTAGAAAGCATTTATACAAATATTATTATTATGGAACCTTTTATTATATATTTTGCATATTGGATTCGAACCCGCAACCCCCAAGCTTGCGCGCTGGGCGGTGCTGCCCGAGAGGTTATATGAGCTGGGCGCCGATATATATATATATATATATATTTATATATATATATATATATATTATATATATATATATATATATATATATATATATATATATATATAGGTCAGTCAATACAAGCAGGGGGAATAATAAGACACTGGTTTCATCATAAATATATAATGAAACATATATATAACTATATATAATGAAACCAGTGCTTCTTAAGTATTACGCAATTCCCTATCTAGGTTCCGCTAACAACGGTTGCCAAGGTAACTGATACAGAAAATGTACACAGTTCTCTTACATTTGTCTTATTTGAAAGCAGTAAGCCAATGCAGTATGTAGTGAATCTATACTACTACAATTAACTTGTCTTATATTTGATCAATTAATAATACTTTCATCTAGAATTGTATTTACCTTGACCATAAATGATATCACGATTGTGACCTTTTAAACTCATGAGTGTCTATTGGCACATAAATGATTGTATGCTTTTCCATTATATGAAAAAGCGACGGTTGAATAAAAAATCTAATTCTCACCATGAATATGGCCTATTCTGCCGACATGGTGTAACAAAACCACCAATCAATCAATCAATCAACCTTATGGTTGTATCTGAAATCAGTAATCCAATCTATCAAAACAGTATGCAGTAAATGCATAATACTATTACTGAGCAGTATATCGTTAGCAGACTGTGCATATTGCTTACCTCACTGCCATGGCCAACTACCTCTGAGCTAGTCAATCTAATCCACTAGCCACAGCCCTGCTCACCTACCTACAAAGCAATGCCCCACACATTGCTTTGCTGACAATATGAGACACTGTCACTGCTGACCTGACGCGTGGACTACACACTGTCACTGCTTCCGTTGACAGGGCCATGACAGGGGAGACCCCCAACACGGAGGTGACAGTGAAGGGCCTGCTCGAGGGTCATGAGTATGAGTTCAGAGTGTCCGCTGTCAACGAGGGTGGGCCCGGCAAGTTTGCAGAGACAGACGAGGCAATCAAGGCAGCCCCGCCACCATGTGAGTACAGCGCGTAGGGGTTCTTCGTCAGTGGCCAATTTGGATTTCCACCGTTGTGTATTACTTACAGCATCATCAAAGGCCAATTGCTCTCATACCACATCTCTGTGGTGTGGGAGGTCAAAAATCCTTTTGGGTTGGTAAAAGTGTAGGCTCGGGCTTTCCATTAACCAACTGTCTAATGGTGAAAACAAGACTATTCAGACTTATCCATGATAGGCAGTATAAATCTTCAAGGAAAAGAAAGTGCTGTTCCTAATTGTGTTGGTCCGTCACATTGTAGACATTTTCTTCTAAATCAATTCCGCATTTTTCACACCGGATGGAGAAAAATTCCTTTTGTTTTTATACCCCCCAAGAAGCAATGAAAATGATGCAGTGCAGGGAAAATGTTTCGTTTAATTTCTATTGGTAAAAATAGAGTCCTGTGTCACACAATTAAGTATGGCAGCCAAAAATGATAATAACAATGCCCGACTGCTTTTGTTCTTAGCTACTTCATAGCAAACAAAATATCAAAATGTAGCTAGTTGCCAAAATTGTTACAAAGCTTTTTTCAGGACTGTTGAGAATGTCTGCGTAAAACAACGACGATTAAGAATGAGCATAATGCATGTTTCTTTTTGTGTCATGCCATGAAACACGCATTTACTCTCAATTTTCACGAGGTCAGGCAATCTCAGCAGTGGAAACCAGTACGCTATAAATAGCATAGCACCATTGATATTGAGATGTGAACACGGAAGTCACTGGATTATTCCCTAAAATGCCATAAAAGCACAGTGAAAGCTCTGCATCATGGGTGAAACGCTACACATGTTTCGCGTAGCATGCGCAGAGTGTAATCCAGACTGGACTTGTGGGTCACAGCATCTGTCACCATCTGTCATCTGTCATGGCAAAGCGCTACTCATGTTTTAATGTCACAATTTCCCAGGTACTCTGTTCTACTTTCAAGTGGATGAATCTTCCTTAATTTACCTGTAGCTACCGCGAATAATTACTTTTTTAAACCTATCTGTGATAAAATCATAATAAAGTTCTCTTTCTAAATATTTCAATTACATTGTGTGTCACACCAAAACATGGGTGATGCTCTCCACTGCAACCACCCGGACTTGCAGTCGGGGTCCAAACTACTTTTCATTTAATTGTGCCTTAAAATTGAATGTACATGGAACAAAACAAGCCTAATTGGGATAAGCTGTGACGAAAGTGTTATGGGTTCATCAAATTGTGCAGCTTTAAGTGTGGCATTCTCTGTGGCGGAGTGGTTAGAGTGTCTGACTTTTTTCTAGGTCAGACTCCTAATCTGAGAGTCGGCGGTTCGATTCCCCGTGCTCTCCGCTCTGCCAATTTGGATTTCCACCGCTGTGTATAACTTACAGCGTCATCAAAGGCCGGTTGCTCTCATACCATGTCTATGTGGTGTGGGAGGTTAAAAATCCCTTGGGTCGGTAAAAGTGTAGGCTTGGGCTTTCTAGTGACCAGCAGTGGAATGAGGAAGACCAGTCGTCTATGACTGAAAGTTCCCCTGCTTAAACAACTAATGGACCAAAAAAAAAGAAGAAAAAAGAAAAAGAAAGAAAATAAAAAGCTTATACTGCTGATTGCGTAGGTGAGGGAGGTGTGGCTGGTTTTAACCCGAGATGCCTCTTTCCACCACCAGGTGCGCCGAGGTGCATGCTGGACCCGTACAACCAGAACGTCACTGCTAACGCCGGTGAACCATACAAGATCAGGATCCCCTTCAAGGGATTCCCCGCCCCAGTTGCATCCTTCTTCAATGTAAGTTTGTTTCTCTCATGTTCTGTTTTTGGGGGGGGTTTTAAATCATTTTTATTCAGTCCTCAGTGTACCCCATTGTAACGATATTCTAACTCCCTAATTCGACTACCTCCGTAAAAATGGACTGTTTAAACTCGCCCCATGGTGGGTCGATTTAGAGAGGTTTTACTATATATTTATTTCAGAAAAATGACGGAAATTCAAAACAATCGGACTATGCAACTTTATTAAGTATAGGAGAAGCTGTGATGATGATGCCTTGATCACGACAGTCAATGCGCTCTTTTAGTTTTACTCAAAGCGAAAACAGTTTCTTAACAGCCAGTGGTGTAAGATGACCTTGTTGTGATTTTGTCTCTTCACAGGGCCTGGATGAGATCCGGCCGGATGGGGACCGCATCAAGGTGGAGGTGCTGGAGGATGAGGTGGTGCTCACCTGCAAGGCGGCTCAGAAGGGAGACTCGGGCAGGTACCAGGTGACCCTTAAGAACGCCAAGGGGTCCGATAGTGTCAACGTCAACGTCAACATCCTCGGTAGGTCGCATAATGGGGTATACACCGAGGACTAATCTAATCTGACCGTTGGGGCTGCAATGTCATTTGGGTCGTTGGTGTAGGATTGTATAGCATTTGTATGGTGAGAGCGTTGTTGGTGTATATAAATACAGGTGCGCGTTTGTCGCTCGGGACAAGTAGAGCTGTTGGTGTTCTCTGTGGTGGAGTGGTTTGAGTGTCTGCCTTTTTTCGAGGTCGGACTCCTATTCTGAAGGTCAGTGGTTCGATTCCCTGCGCCCCCACCTCTACCAATTTGGATTTCCACCGCTGTGTATAACTTACAGCATCATCAAAGGCCAGTTGCTCTCATACCATGTCTATGTGGTGTGGGAGGTTAAAAATCCCTTGGGTCAGTAAAAGTGTAGGCTCGGGCTTTCTATCGACAAACTGTCTATTGGTGAAAACAAGTCTATTCAGACTTATCCATGATAGCCAGTATAAATCTTCAAGAAAATAAAAGAAGGAAAAAAGGGAGGGAGGTTCGGTAATACATGGAAGCAGAGTATGTTTAATCTTCAAAACTAGCCAGTTTAAAAAAATAACCGGTTTTCTTGTAATTCCGGAAGTCATTTCTGGAAGGTGGGTAAGCTAGTAAAAAAAGTATTAATTTTGTCAGCTTTATTTGTCTCCCACTGCGAAGACCATGTAATAAATACCGCGCACCAATTTACATTCATCTTACCCTGTCTCCACCCTGCCGTACGAACACATTGCACTGAAATCCAAAATCCCGGTACCAGTCGAATGTGACCTAGATTTGCGCGATGAGTTCGACTGGACACGAAATCGAGCGCCCAGTCGAACACCCCCAATTATGAAGTTTGTTATCGATCCCTCCCCCGGCTGTGTTCCTGTGCTTCCAATAACCCTTCCTTGTAGTTTCCATTAGAATCGGAGAATTGTACCCAATGTTGAAGCCCTATTGATCCACGCGTTAGCAATGCGCATGTCGCCGCCTCATGCCGCGCCCCTGCTGTTCCCCAACAGACAAGCCCGGTTCGCCGGAAGGCCCGCTGGATGTGTTCGACGTGACGCCAGAGTCGTGTCGCCTGTCGTGGAAGGCGCCCCCTGACGACGGCGGATGTCCAGTCAGCGCCTACGTCGTCGAGAAGAAGGACCCCCGCACCGGCAAGTGGACGCCGCTCAGCAGGTCAGTCGGCCAGTGGCGCCCCCTGGGTTAAACTATCGTCGTTAGTCTTATTACACACTTAGTTATATATGAGCAGGTCAGTCCGCCAGTGGCGCCCCCTGGGTTTAACTATCTTCATTAGTCTTATTATACACATAGTTATATGTGAGCAGGTCAGACCGCCAGTGGCGCCCCCTGGGTTTAACTATCGTCGTTAGTCTTATTATCCACATAGTTATATATGAGCAGGTCAGTCCGCCAGTGGCGCCCCCTGGGTTTAACTATCGTCGTTAGTCTTATTATACACATAGTTATATGTGAGCAGGTCAGTCCACCAGTGGCGCCCCCTGGGTTTAACTATCGTCGTTAGTCTTATTGACCTATTTCAATGTTTACTGCGCACTACCACTGTGTTTGCCATTACGCGCAGTGCAACACGTTTATTTGAGTCAAAATTACTAGAAATGCAGAACCCTAACCTTATAAATTTAATATAATCTATTCGTTGAATATGTTTTCTATATGTGTTCCAAGCGGTTTGTGTCTAGGTGGTGTGGTTTTAGATATGTTTCACTTTTTCTGTAAGAAGATTGCTCACGGCCATTGACAATGCACTGAGTTTACCGGTACGCACAGTGCAAAACGTTTATTTTATTCAAAATTAATAGAAATGCAGAACTCTAACCTTATCAATTTAATTTAATCTATTTGTTGAATATGTTTTCTATATGTGTTCCAATCGCTTTGTATCTAGGTGGTGTGGTTTTAGAGATATTTCACTTTTTCTGTAAGAAGATTGCTCACGGCCATTGACAATGCATTGAGTTTGCCAGTATGCGCAGTGCAAAACGTTTATTTTATTCAAAATTAATAGAAATGCAGAACCCTAACCTTATGAATTTAATATAATCTATTCGTTGAATATGTTTTCTATATGTGTTACAAGCGGTTTGTGTCTCGGTGGTGTGGTTTTAGAGATATTTCACTTTTTCTGTATGAAGATTGGTCATAGCCATTGAGTTTGGAGTGTGACAGTGTGTAGTCCTGCAGCCAAACTGCGCATGCACTGACCTAAATACCAATGCTGACGTCATTTGAAATAGGTCGATTATACACATAGTTATATGTGAGTAGGTCAGTCTGCCAGTGGCGCCCCCTGGGTTTCACTGTCGTCATTATATGTAAGCATCGTTATATGTAGGCAGGTCAGTCCACCAGTGGTGCCCTCTGGGTTTCACTGTCATCAGCTCAGTGGCGCCAATGGATTTCACTGTTAGTATTATTTGTTATGCACATAGTTATGTGTGACAGCAGGTCAGTCCACCAGTGGCACACCCTGTGTTTCACTGTCGTTGTTAGTCTTATTATACACCTAGCTGTGTGTGAGCAGGTCAGTCTGCCAATGGCGCCCTCTGGTTTTCACTGTCGTTGTTAGTCTTATTATACACGTAGCCATGTGTGACCAGGTCAGTCCACCAGTGGCGCCCTCTGGCTTTCACTGTCATCCTTAGTCTTATTGTGTATGCATATAGCTATGTGTGAGCAGGTTAGTCCGCCAGTGGTGCCCTCTGGGTTTCACTGTCATCCTTAGTCTTATAGTCTATGCATATAGCCATGTGTGAGCAGGTTAGTCCGCCAGTGGTGCCCTCTGGGTTTCACTGTCATCCTTAGTCTTATAGTGTATGCATATAGCCATGTGTGAGCAGGTTAGTCCGCCAGTGGTGCCCTCTGGCTTTCACTGTCATCCTTAGTCTTATAGTGTATGCATATAGCCATGTGTGAGCAGGTTAGTCCGCCAGTGGCGCCCTCTGGGTTTCACTGTCATCCTTAGTCTTATAGTGTATGCATATAGCCATGTGTGAGCAGGTTAGTCCGCCAGTGGTGCCCTCTGGGTTTCACTGTCATCCTTAGTCTTATTGTGTATGCATATAGACATATGTGAGCAGGTTAGTCCGCCAGTGGCGCCCTCTGGGTTTCACTGTCATCCTTAGTCTTATTGTGTATGCATATAGCCATGTGTGAGCAGGTTAGTCGGCCAGTGGCGCCCTCTGGGTTTCACTGTCATCATTAGTCTTATTGTGTATGCATATAGCCATGTGTGAGCAGGTTACTCCACCAGTGGCGCCCTCTGGGTTTCACTGTCGTCTTTGGCAGCTCATTTGATATGTAAGTTTGGTTAAGTATATAGAAAGCGAGTCACTTTAGTCAGTGGCGCCCTCTGTGTTTCACTTTCATCTTTCTTCTTATTTTACATTCAGCTTGATTAAGTATCACATTAGTCAGTGGTGCCCTCTGTGTTTCACTTTCATCTTTCTTCTTATTTTACATTCAGCTTGATTAAGTATCACATTAGTCAGTGGCGCCCTCTGTGTTTCACTTTCTGCTTTTACTCCTATTTTGCATTTAAATTTAATTAAATAAACACATAGCAGTGTGTAAGCATGTTAGTCAGTGGCGCCCTCTATGTTTCACTTTCATCTTTACACTTATTTTACACTCAGCTTGATTACATACATGTGTAGTCAAATAACATCAGTCATTCGCAGCTTCTGTCTTTCACTCTGGCCTTTACTTATAGGTTACATTTAAATTTATTTAGATAAACACATAGCAGTATGTAAGAATGTTAGTCAGTGGTGCCCTCTATGTTTCACTTTCATCTTTACTCATATTTTACACTCAGCTTCATTAGGGACATGCAGAGTCAAATCACATCAGTCATTCACAGCCTCTGTCTTTCACTCTCGTCTTTACTTATAGTTTACATTTATATTTAATTAAATAAACACACAGCAGTGTGTAAGCAGGTTAGTCAGTGGCGCCCTCTGTTCATAGGGTTTAAGGGTTTTTTAAAGGATTTTTGTAGGTTGTTTGGGGTTTCATTTTGGAGGGGGGTGGGATTATGAATTCATTTAGATAGTTATTGTTTTTGCCGTGTCCATTCTAGTCGTGAAAGCAGTACAGTTGTTTCTACAATCCTGTGAATACAAGGTAGTTTTGTGAACTCGGTGAAACGCAATGATGCAATGAATCACAAAAATGTAGAAAGAAAGTAAGAAAGATAGAAAGAAAGAAAGAACGAAAAACAGAGAGAAGGAAATAAAGAAAGAAAGAAAGAAATAAGGAAAGAAAGAAAGAAAGAAAGAAAGAAAGAACGAAAGAAAGAAAGAACGAAAGATGGATGGATAGATAGAGAGCGTGAGTCGAGAGAAAGAAAGAGACATAATTATTTGATTTTTTTTAAATCTTGTAAATCTAATTAATTGTGTGCACCTTGCCCCGTGACCTTAGGTTCGTGAGGGGAACTAGCTTCGATGTGGAGGACCTGACACCAGGGGAGAAGTACGAGTTCCGCGTGTCTGCCGTCAACGAGCACGGCCAGGGGGAGCCACTCATCACCACCAAGCCAATCGTCGCCAAGTACCCCTTCGGTCAGTCACATTGGTGTTTGTTGTTGTTTTACGTCATAGCACCATCTAAGGTAATGTCAGGTCATGCACCAACTTGTGACAGTGCACACTCATGGCGACTTTTTCTTATTGCTGTTCCACTGGGCGACCAGGCCGCTAGAACCATGACCCGATGCCTGATATTGTGCTAACCAGTCCTTGCCCTATCCTATTAATGCCGAGTGCCAGGCGATGTAGCGGCAAGTATCAATTTTATACGTCATTGGTTTGACTCGGCTGGAATATGAACTTCCAACCTTCTGCATGGGAAGCCCGCGCTCTATCAATTCGGTTGCTGCATCTGGTCAGGTCAGTTACAAGGTCAGTCAGTTCAGTCAGGCGTGATCAGAGCGCCCGCACAGCCAGCCTTCTCACTGCACCATAACTGACCACTTTCTTAGTTACCGCTGCCGCCAGCCCTTTGGTGGCAGTGGCAAGAACTAATGTTGTGGGCAGTAGCACGTCAGTGTGCATGTAAACTGCACGTTCCACAGAGAAAAAAGGTCTTATAGACGTTTCCCACGATCAACACGCCCTCTGGTGGCAGTTGCAGGACCAAATGTTGTGGGTAGCAGTAGTTTGGTACACATCATTCAGCTCAGACACTCAATCTAATCTAATTGCTTAGATATTTGTAAATTGGTTGGATGTTGATCAAGCTCCAAGAATATCACACATTGATTTTTTTTTAAACACTAGAAGCCTAACTAATTGACCACATAGAATGCCTGAATTAGTTGAGCGCCCGACTCCCATTTTGGTAGCTCGTGGGATTCGAACCCTGTCCAAGTCAAACCAAATGACTTTTTAAATGTATACATGTTGCTACCTAGCCTGGCATTCGGCGTTACTAGGATAGGGCAAGGAGCAGTGGAATGAGGAAGACCAATTGTCGACAATTGAAATTTCCGCTGCTCAATCAACTAATGCACCCCACAAAAATCAAAACAAAAATGTAAAAACATTAAATAATCAGTTAATTCAGTTAATTCAGTTAATTCGATTCATTCGATCCATTCGATCCATTCAATCCATTCAATCCATTCAATCCATTCAATCCATTCAATTCATTCAAATTCCACCCCCATTGACAACAGACCCACCCAGCGCGCCGACGGACATCGAGGTGGAGGACGTCGAGGAGGACTGCGTGGACCTCGTCTGGAACAAGCCGCGCACGGACGGCGGCGACAAGATCCAGGGCTACGTGGTGGAGGTGAAGGAGGAAGGCTCCGACACGTGGACGCCCATCAATGCGCGCAACCCATGCCGCGACACCCGCTTCTCCGCCACCGGACTCCGCAAGGACACGCACTACGAGTTCCGCGTCAAGGCCAAGAACAAGGCCGGCTTAAGCGAGAACAGCAAGGGCACCGGCGACGTGCTCACCGAGCCCAAGTGCAGTCAGTGTCGGGCACCCGCCTGTTTTTTGTTTGTTTGCTTTCCACGCACTGCATTGCATTAAAGGGGTAGTTAAGACGGGCTAGTGTGGTTTTTTATTTAAGCAAGATTATCACGGTTGAATATATGATATATATGTGCTATGGTTAACAGTACTGTTCTCGAATTTTAATATTTTGTTAAAATATGCCGAATATTCATTAAATATATATATATATATATATATATATATATATATATGTGCTATATAAGTGATTATGTGAATATAAATAAAGAATAGACCATAATGTTTTGGGGCCCCTTCTGGCCCCCACCTATCTATCCACCACCATGACACTGAGCAGAACCCTGGCCTGGGCACTCTCTCCGCTCCCGACCTCGGCACCGGCACCGTCTGCCTCCTGTCTCACTTCAATATATATGTTAAAATCACGTGACGACATCTTTAAACAGTTTGTAGCATGACCAATAGAAATGTATTCTTTCTTTTTTTATTCTTTTCATTTTAAAAATCCTTTATTTAATATATGCAAATTGTCTAGAATTGCTGGATGCAAAGACCGAGACACCGCACCCCCCCCCCCCCTCCCCGTCCCCACAACGCTTCCCTGACTATTGGTGTACTCATTAAAGTTGCATAGGCCGATGGTTTTGAGTTTCTGTCATTTTCTGAAACAAGTACATGAGGTTGATCGCTATAATCTACTTTAAGTAACTTTCATTTTAAATGGCTAACTTTGGAGATATTTGAAGTGAAAATATGCCCCGTTAATTCCGGCAAGCTATTCAAAATACTGACAGCATAGGCTTCAGCAGTGACAGGTTCTATTATATAGACTTAGTATCCCCTTCTACTCAGCAACAAATGCTAAATAGTACACCATATAAGGTGAATATGTATGGTCAAATCTATATAAGTGTTTTGATTTGGAAAATGTGATGCTTTCATCGGACCATGCAGCTTTAAACATATGAGCTTACATCAAATGAGTTACTAAGTCAATCTAATGGAACCTATCACTGAAGGCTATGGTACCCGCATTTCGGTGTGCAGACCAAAATTAATTTGGCATGTTTTCATTTCAAAGTTAAATGCACACCTTAAAATCCTTCAAACGAAAATTTGTTTAAGTTACACTTATCAACCTACTTATGCTAGGTACACACATACCATTTTTCCGCACCCACCTACCGTATTCGATCTAAAATTGCCCAAAAGTCTTGAGGTGTGCACTCCCCTAGCACACCTACCGATTGCGATTCGCGACTTAAAACTCAATTTTAGGGCTAAAAGTGCTTCCTTACGATTGCGATTCGCGATTCGAAAAATGAATCGGCCCGTTTTCAGTTTTAAGCGGGTCGGGTCGGGTCATGAGTTTTAGTGCGCGAGTCATAAACGGTAGGTGTGTACCTAGTATTAATATATTATGGTAGAATCTCAAAACCATCGGATTATGCAACTTTAAAGATGCATAGTCCAATGAAAGCATCAAATTTTCAAAATCAAGAGACTGACATAGATTTGATCCTACATATCTAAGATAGGGTTACACTTAGATACTGTTGTGCTTATTAAGCATTTGTTGCCACATAGAAGGGAATATCAAATCAATCAATTTAATAGAAGCTGCTACTGCAGAAATCTATGGTGTCAGAGTTTTGGTGTGCTTTCCAGAATTACATTGGCATGTTTGTACTAATACTAGAGTCAGCCTTTTAAAATTAATGTTACTTCAAACTAAAAGCAAGAAAGATTTTACGGATCAACCTAATACATTTATCTCAGAAAATGACTAAAAATCATCAAATTATCCAAATTTAATCGATGAATCTAAACCCGAAAAGAAATCCACATGGTTTATTGGTGATTGAAGTAAGAACCGTGGTGACACTGTCCTTGTTCCTTGTTCTTCCTCTAGTCAAGCCTGGCATCCCCGGCCTCCCCAATGTTGAGAAGGTGACCCGCGGCTCTGTGGACCTCAGCTGGACCAAGCCACGCAACGACGGCGGCAAATTCAAGGGTCAGTCCGGGTAGACTTAGTGTAGCTGATACAGTAAAACCTCATTAACCGACCACCTCCACAGATCGACCACTCCGCTATATCGATCGCTTTATTTGGGTCGCAACAATACATTTTTAACCATATTCTAACTCCTTAAACCGACCACCTCTCTAAATAGACCACTTAAAGTCGGTTCCAAGGTCGGTCGATTTAGAAAGGGTTTACTGTATTTGCAATAAACTGCTAGCTGAAACACGAAATGGAGAAAACGTATCCGTGTTTAAGAAACTACAAGACAGTAATATAACCTAGAAAGTGCCCAGTTTTAGAGGGATAAGAATTAATTATCACCATGGTAACATGGAAGCCAAATACGCAGTACGGTGCCCAGTCTCAGAGATGAGAATTGATTATTACCATCGTAACGGGGAAACCAAATATGCAGTGCCCAGTTTTAGAGAGATGAGAATGAATTATCACCATTGTAACATGGAAGCCAAATACACAGTGCGGTGCCCAGTGTCAGAGATGAGAATTGATTATCACCATCGTAACGTGGAAAGCAAATATGCAGTGCCCAGTTTTAGAGAGATACGAATTAATTGTCACCATCGTAACATAGAAACCACCATCATAACATAGAAACCAAATAAGCGGTGCCCAGTTTCAGAGACATAAGAATGAATTATCACCATTGTAACGTGGAAGCCAAATATGCGGTGCCCAGTTTCAGAGGTAGAATGACCCATATTTTAATTAAACTCTCCTTGTATCATCATGTATGCGTGGCGTTCCCGTTTCGGTGTGCAGGCTACGTCGTTGAGAAGCGTTCCCCTGGCGGGGACTGGAGCCGCGTGAACGCGGCTCCCACCAAGGAGACGACCATGTCGGTGACGGGCCTCACAGAGGGCGAGGACTACGAGTTCAGGGTGCGCGGTGTGAACCCGGCCGGCGACGGCGACCCCAGCCTCAACACCTCGCCCGTCACCTGCAAGGACAAGAAGAGTGAGTGTCTTCGTGTGCAGTCAAGATTTCTTCTTTTTTTTTTTCTTCTTTTTTTTTTTTCTTTTTTGTCAACATTATTATTATTGATCTGAATGCAATCTTTCTTCAGCGCCGAGGAACTGGTCTTCCGGCCGTGTTTGTTTTAACTTTGTCTTTGGTCTTCTTTTTGTTTGTTTGGTAAACAAATTTTATTCGTCTGAATACAATATTTCTTCGGCGCCGAGGCACTGGTCTTCCGGCCGTGATTAGTTTAACTCCCGTCGTGATATTACCTTAGATGTTGCTAGGACGTAAACAACAACGACAAACAAACATTATTTAAACTTTGGTCTTATCTTTTTTTTGGTAAACGTTTCTATGTATTAGGTTGTAGAAATCGTTCAGTGTGTGCATTAGTATATGACAGTTTGGATTTGGGTAAACTGCTAAGTGATGTATGGGAGGATTTGATTGGTTAATAAGAGTAAGATTAGTAGGTTTAAAGTTCCCGGGACATTCCAGATGATATCTTATTGATTGATAACTATTGTAACTTCTTATATGCCTATGCGCTGTAAACTCAGACACTCAACTAGTAGCGGCCAACTAGTCCAAACCTCCTGCCTACGAACTGAATGAGCCTGGAAATGTTTCTAGTTGGATCCTACTGAGGTTCATAATTAAATAATATTAACCTACTTACTCACTCAATAGGACCCATAAAGATCAGTTCAAACACAAAGGAGCACCCTACATCCCACCATCACCCTTTCAACGAGTTTGTCACCTCTAGAAAGATAGCCAGTTATGCCCCCCTCTCCTACTAACGTTTACCATCATCATCATCATCATCATCATGCTGTCAGTCGCAATGTGACAAAGACTGCTTTCATTACTTAACTACCGCTTTGTGCGGTTGTCCATTTCATAAAAGCTGCTTGCAAAGTGTTGAAGTGCTGCTGGCTTTTGCAAGTTACTAGCGGCACTCTCTCAGGGAGCAAATAGAGGTCTCACACCGGCAAGAACATGTCAAGACAGGCGCAAACTATTTGTCCCTGCAGTGGCTGGTTGGGAGATGTTGGGAGTTCCATCTATCACCGCCCTTAATGCTGCCACGATAACATGGTTTTCTGTTAGGGTTTGCTCCCTTAGCCTTTGATTCTATCAAGAACCAGAACTTGTACCACAAGCCAGTGGTTTACAACTTTGCAAGGCGGGGGCGTCAAACTCCCTGAGGTATTTTAGCACCTAAGGTATCTGAGGTACTCCATTACCTGCATACCGCATTTACCATACTAGTCTAACATAGCTACCTCCCTATATGTTTATTTTGTCTCTTATCTTGTTCTTTACCTGTCATTCATATCGACACTTTGCTTATTTACTTGTAATTGTGCCACTCTCAATTGTTACAATATCTAGGCATTTATCGGTCTGGTGTCCTGGAATAATCGGTAATTCTTGATGACTTCCGGTTGCAGCCCAGAGGGCCCCCGACTTCGGCAAAAAGCCGTCCAACACGAGTGGCGCTGTAGGCGGCCAGGCCAAGTTCGAGGTCGAGCTGGACGGCGAACCTGAACCGGATGTGAAATGGTACGGTGTCGCAGTAAAATACAGCCCTCTATAATTTCTTTAGGCCAAAGTCACAGTATGACTGGATGTGAAATGGTACAGTGTTGCAGTAAAATGTAGCCTGTTATAATTTATTTAGGCCTCAGTCACCCTATGACCGAATGTGAAATGGTACATTATCGCAGTAAAATGCAGCCCATTGTAATTTCTTTAGGCCAAAGTCACAGTATGACCGGATGTGAAATGGTACAGTATCGCAGTAAAATGCAGCCCTTTATAATTTATTTAGGCCTCAGTCATAGAATGCCCGGATGTGAAATGGTACTGTGTCACAGTAAAATACAACCCATCATAATTTCTTTAGGTCTCAGTCACAGTATGTCCGGATGTGAAATGGTACTCTGTCACAGTAAAATACAGCCCTTTATCATTTCTTTAGAACTCAGTCACAGTATGACTGTATGTCAAATGGTACAGTATCGCAGTAAAATGCAGCCATTTATAATGTATTTAGGCCTCAGTCACACTATGACTGTATGTGAAATGGGACAGTGTCGCAGTAAAATGCAGGCATTTATAATTTCCTTAGGCCTCAGTCACACTATGGCTTTCTACCACTTTGCGACCAAAAGCTGGTGACCTCCTTGTGACAAAATCAAAAAATAAAAAGGCATGAAAAACAATGGTTGGCAATTGGGTGGCAATTAGTCACAAGCAGTGAACATGGTTTCGGTCGCAAGCAGGTTTTTGGTGCAGGAGCTACAACCTCCTTACCCCCAAAATGGTCCCCTGGAGGTTGCCAACCGGTCGCCAACTGCTTGCATTCACTTGCTACCACCTTGCGACCATCCCTTTTTGGATACCTAGTGTAACTGGGGTATGCTAGCCTGGTGCTCAGCATTACTAGGATAGGGCAAGGACTGGTTAGCTCAGTGTCACGATAATGTGACTGAGTGGGATATCGGGGTCATGGTGCTGATGGCCTGGTCTCCTCCCAGTGAGGGCAACACTATAATAAAGTCACCATGATGAGTGCGCACAGTCACAAGTCGGTACCCGTCCTGATATGACCTTCAATTCAATTCAATGCAATTCAATTAGGTTTATTTCAATATTCTCATTATATAGACCCATACAGTTACAATTTCCATGAAACTTAATTACAGTGGATGAAGAAAAGGAGAATGAAAGAAGCAAAATGTTCTCTGTGGCGGAGTGGTTAGAGTGTCTGACTTTTTTCTAGGTCGGACTCCTAATCTTAAGGTCGGTGGATCAATTCCCCATGCCCCCACCTCTGCCAATTTGAATTTCCACCGCTGTGTAGAACTTACAGCGTCATCAAAGGCCAGTTGCTCTCATACCATATCTATGTGGTGTGGGAGGTTAAAAATCTCTTGGGTCGGTAAAAGTGTAGGCTCGGGTTTTCTATCGACAAACTGTCTAATGGTGAAAACAAGTCTATTCAGACATATCCATGGTATGCAGTATAAATCTTTAAGAAAATGCTCATGAGATACATTCCCCTTGGAAAAAAATATAAATATTAGACCTATAAGGCTACAAACTTAGATGTTGATAGGTTGTAACACCCCAACAACAAACAACAATATAGGCCTCTGATTGGTTGCTGTGCCTGACGCCGACTCGGTGCTGCTGGTTCCCGCAGGTACAAGAACGGCCAGGAGCTGATGCCCGGCGGCCGGTACCGGATGTTGAAGGAGGACGGCAAGGCGCAGCTGGTCATCAAGGACCTGAACGAGGCAGACGCCGGGGAGATCACGTGTGAGCTCATCAACAAGAAGGGCCGCGAACAGGCCACCTGCAAGCTCGCAGTACAAGGTGGGTCTCCTCCTTTTTTTGTGTGTTAATTTATTTTAGTGATTTCTTTTTTTTCAAAATGTTTATTTCAGTCTCTTCTTTTTAGCACTGGGGCGCTGGTCTTCCGGCCTTAACAAATATGGTGCATATGAACTATTTATGGATGATATGATGAGATTGTATGAACAATATGCACAATAGCAGGTTGAAATCAGGGCATATAGGGATCTTATTTTGTATATTTAAATATATAGGGATCTTATTTTGTACATGTAGTTGAATCTTTTTTAATGTCAGCGTCATGGAAACTGGTCTTATAGCCATAGGTGTATGTATAGAGGTCATTCTCATAAACTGTGTAGCATATTTGTTACATGGAAACCAAAAGTGAAAACTTTGAAAGTAATAGCAGAAAACATTCCAAATAATAGCAGAATCCTTGTTTGTATGAAGATGTACATGTTGTGCATATGCTAGAGTTGAAAAGAAAACACAAAAAAACAAGCAAAACAATTAACCATGTAACATCCATCCGTAACAACATTTAAGACACACAGTAAATTCAAACAAGATTTGATTAATTACAGGTAAGGGAGTAATTCTGTATGCCTTTGCTTGGATTCGGCCAGGGATCGAACCCATGACCTATCACACTTGAATCAGCACGCTTGCTCATTGGGGCATCCTGCCTGGTTCCCTTTCCACAGAGAGGCAGACATATATACACTTTCATTATATATAGAGAGAGAGAAAGAGAGTTGATACATTTTTGTATTTGTCCCTTTGACCGATTTGGTTTGTTGAAGGTATAGTAAGGGACAAGTACTTATATACAAAGACCCTATAATACTAAGACGACTCACTCCCTATCTCTCCCATGGTAATGTACATTTCGCAGTGCCACCTTGTGGTGGGTTTGATCAGCCCAGCTGTTGGTTGGTGTTTCACAGGTAAACACATACAATTATATTATACATGAGATAGGTAAGTATGAATACACATCAATATGAAATTGCTATGAACAAATACACATCATCATTAGCATCATCATCAGCATCGCCATCATCACACATCTTTCACATTCATATATACATTTATACATATAATATAGCACCTGTTTAACCAAGAGAACAGCCAGTGCACCAAGTGGTGTGTTTGATCATTTTGATTACACAGTACAGGCTGAGTGAGCCGTCTTAGTATCATAGGGTCTTTGGTATATATTAATGCTGTCCTGGGGCCATATGCACCAATCGGAGTTAGGGCCTTAACCGCGGTTTGGCTAGCTCCACACGGCTAACGGTGGAAAATCTGTATGCATCAATCGGTGCCAGGGCTAACCGTGGACCATAGCCTAGGCTAAGCTAAACCATTATCAAATCGGGTTTAACTGCTAGCCGGGGCGGTTAGTGTGCGTGTATGGGTGTAAATCTATTCAATGAGATCATATTTAACACATTTACATACTCAATAAGTGAAATTTAATCAAATTAACCCTAAAATCGAACCGTTATTAAGGCTCCCGCCGCATTGGCGGCGTTATTCATATTGTCGAATCGACGAATGTAAAGTAAACAAATCGGCATCGCCGCATCGACGTCGATATCCATACTGCCCAACGTCTACTAAACATGGCCGCCGCCATCGGCGCCGTATCAGCGGGAATATATTAGGCCCAAATCTATTAAATGCTGTCATATTTAACATAATTACATACGCCATAAGTGAAATTTATTCAAATTAACCATAAAATCGAACCGATATTAACGCGGGCGCCGCATTGGCGGCGTTATTCATATTGTCGACTCGAGGGAATTCCCAAATCTATAAATAAACTTACGGTTAGCTATCCGCGGTGGCTAAGACATTGGTGCATACCGATTCACACACCTCTCCAATCCGCCGCTAACCCGAGCTAGCTAACCGCGGCTAGTGCCTTTACTCCGGCTAAGCCTATAACCGATTCGTGCATACGGCCCCTGGTGTTAAATGCACACATACATAAACATACCAGATGCGATGGCCGAATAAGTTGAGCGTCCACCTCCCATTCTGGTAGGTTGTGGGAATTGAACCCCAGGTCGAACCCCCAGGCTCCATCCGTGGTTGAGTCAAACCAATGACATAACAATTTATACTTGTTGATACCTAGCTTGGCGTCCAGCATTACTAGGATAGGGCAAGGATCAGTGGAATTAGGAAGTACAAAAAAGAAAAGCTGAACTCTTCTTTCCTCCTCTCCCCCAACAGCTCCTCCGTCCTTTGACAGGGAAGTCCGCAACCAGGATGTCGAGAAGGGTGAGACGATGAAGGTGAAGATCCCCATCACCGGAACAGGTCCCTTCGACTTCAAGCTGAGGAAGGATGGTCGCCCAATCTCCACATCCCACGACAGAATCAAACTCATCCCCTTTGACGATTACGTCATTGTGCAGATCAAGGGTAGGTGTCACTTCTCTAAAGGGGGGAATGGAGTGCGGAACCTTATTAATCAATCAATAGTTCCGTACTCTAGTTGAGGGTTGGATGCAATGGTTCTCCACTTGTCCCGATGGTGTGCTGTTCTGATAGACTGTGAATAATTCAAGCCTGTCCACTGTGAAATATTTGTAAACCATGATGTTCTTGGTCTCCCTCTCCCTCTGCTGCCATTCACCTTCCCTTCCCACAATGTACGGTATATTGAACTCTGACGAAACTTATGGGACAAACAAATTCAGTGATTATGCCGAGTAGGCCTTAATGGGATACTAAGCAGGAACTAATCCGACAGAGTGCGAGCGCTGTGATGCAGTTCAGGTTGTCGGGTGTTGGATTGGAAAGCATATGTATGGTGAGAGCGTTGATGAGTTTCAGTAGGTTCAGGAGGGATGAGACATGCTGGGTAGTTTAGCAATACAGAGAGCAGGCACATCACATTAGCAATATAAGATACGGGACTAAGCTATATAATCTCCGAGGGTGGCGCCATCTACCGTGTCTGGCGAGCACCAGCTCGTGGAATGTATCAATTTATTATATTCCTATTATTAATTAAGTTATTGTCTTGTAATTGTAATTGTTATCTTCTCTATTTGTAATTGTGCTGATATATGTTAACTAACTACTATAACATCCTACTGCTATTTGACATCCTTGAGAGAGTCAGTTATCGACCTGGGGGGCGAACTGGTCTGCTACTAGTACTAGGCCGGCACCCTTCTGTTTCCTACTTCGTCCTCCAGGTGCTGCTGCCATCGCCCTGCGTCTACCCAATTCCTCAGCGAATTTTGTGAGGTTTAAATTGAGTATTAGGGTCATTTTGTACAGTAAAATCTCTCTATATCGACCCCTCGACAGATCGAACACTCCCATATATCGATCGCTTTATTTCGGTCCCCAAAATCGCATTTTAAGGATATTCTAATTCTCTAAACCGACCACCTCCCTAAATGGACCACTTAATGTGGGTCCCATGGTCGGTCGATTTAGAGAGATTTACTGTAATTGTTAAAGTCCTCGTAGTGTCGAAATCAACCCTGTGGGTTGTGTTGTACTATATATGTTGGTTCTTTCTACTTGCAGAACTTGCTCTGTTTCCAGTGAGTGATATAAATCTATTTTCTTTGCAGACGCGACCCCCGAAGACAAAGGAGATTACACTCTGGAGGTTTCCAATGATAGCGGCGCAGCAGACATCAAGTTTGGTGTCAATGTGAAAGGTACTAAAATTTAAGTCAAGCTTAATAATGGGAAATAGAGTCAGTATTTGAATTTAAGCCAAGTTTAATAATGGGAAATAGAGTCAGTATTTGAATTTAAGCTAAGTTTTATAATGGGAAATAGAGTCAGTATTTGAATTTAAGTCAAGCTTAATAATCGGAAATAGAGTCAGTATTTGAATTTAAGCCAAGTTTAATAATGGGAAATAGAGTCAGTATTTGAATTTAAACCAAGTTTACTAATGGGAAATAGAGTCAGTATTTGGATTTAAGCCATGTTTTATCATGGGAGATAGAGTCAGTATTTGAATTTAAGCCAAGCTTAATAATGGGAAATAGAGACAGTATTTTAATTTAAGTCAAGGTTCATAATGGGAAATAGAGTCAGTATTTGAATTTAAGCCAAGTTTAATAATGGGAAATAGAGTCAGTATTTGAATTTAAACCAAGTTTACTAATGGGAAATAGAGTCAGTATTTGGATTTAAGCCATGTTTTATCATCGGAGATAGAGTCAGTATTTGAATTTAAGCCAAGCTTAATAATGGGAAATAGAGACAGTATTTTAATTTAAGTCAAGGTTCATAATGGGAAATAGAGTCAGTATTTGAATTTAAGTCAAGTTTAATAATGGGAAATAAAGTCAATATTTGAATTTAAGCCAAGTTTAAAGCTGCATAGTCCTATGAAAGCATCACATTTTCAAAACCCAAATAATGACCTAGGTTTGATTCTGCAAATCTAACTTAGATACACTTATTAAGCATTTGTTGCCACATAGAAGGGAATTACCAAGTAATCTGAATAGAATCTGTTACTACAGAAACATATGGTATCAATAGCTTTGGCATGCTTGCCAAAATTAATTCAGCTTGTTTGCACTTCAAATATCTCAAGATTTAGCCCATTCAAATTGAAATACACTTCAAGCTAAAGGAAGATAGATTATAATGATCAATCTAATATATTTATCTCAGAAAATGACAGAAACTTAAAACTATCGGACTATGCTACTTTAATAATGGGAAATAGGGTCAAGCATTATGATGTTCAGTTAATGTAATTACTAAGGGAGGGGCATGTTGCAAACGAAGGGAATATCATGCTTAGAGTGGCACTCAAACCCATACTTCTGGAGTAAGTGTCCTAACCATTAGTTCATCTAGTCTCCCTGATGCAATCAAGCTATCCATGCCTATATATCTCCCTGTCTATGCGGCTCCTTGCTGGTGAGGTCACTACTACACTCGTATCCTTGGAATTGTAAGATTGTTTAATGATCTACGTCCATGAGTATTTTAATGCTAGTAACACTACACTTGTAATCGCTTGCGATAACCTTATGACCACTTTGCGATCACCAAAAAGGGACGGTCGCAAGGTGGTCGTAAGCAGTCGGTGATTGATCGGTGACTGGTTGGTGACCAGTCATTGACCGGATGATGACCTCTGAGTGACCATTTTGGTCACGAGGTTGTTGGAGCTACTGTACCAAAAACCTCCTTGCGACCAATTTTCCTGCCCCTTTGTTTTTGCTTTGGTCACAAGGAGGTCGGCAGATTTTGGTCATAATGTTGTCGCAAGTGGTCGCAAGGATTAGTGTGACTGAGGCCTTACATAAATATGGAGGGCAGATCCTCCAACCATACAGAATGTTGCTTGTACAGGATTCTGATCAGAGCCCCCAGTGGTATTGCAAACAAAGCATCTATCATTTTCTTGAAGATTTATACTGCCTATCATGGATAAGTTTGAATAGACTTGTTTTCACCATTAGACAGTTTGTCGACAGAAAGCCTGAGTCTACACTTTTACCGACCCAAGGGATTTTTAACCTTCCACACCACATAGACATGGTATGAGAGCAAGTGGCCTTTGATGTCGCTGTAAGTTATACACAGCGGTGGAAATCCAAATTGGCAGAGGTGGGGGCATGGGGAATCGAACCACCGACCTTCAGATTAGGAGTCCGACCTAGAAAAAAGTCAGACACTCTAACCACTCCACCACAGAGAACACCACATGCCTAGAGTGAGAGTAATGTCCAGATCTCTGCCATTCCGAGGCGAGCATTCTAACCGTTAGTGTATCTAAGATGTCTGATACAATCAACCTACCCACCCCTACCTGTCTATGTACTAGTGGAATGAGGAAGACCAAATTGTCTGTGATTGAACTTCCCCCTGCTTAACCAGACAGGATGGTTGAATGAGTTGAGTGCCCGCCTCCTGTTTTGGTAGGTTATGGGATTTGAACCCCTGGATTTGAACCTAGCCGAGTCAAACCAATGACATAAACATTTATACTTATCGGTACCTAGTCTGGCACTTGGCATTACTAGGATAGGGCATGTGTGATGGAATAAAGAAGATCAACTGTCCGCTATTAAAATTTCCCCTGCTTAATCAACTAATGTACCCCCTAAAAAAGAAAATTTAACGTAGCGAAGGAAAACTATATGATTCTTGCCGCACTTTTGTAACAGCGACACCTGGTAAATGTGGTGGGCCGCTGCGCACCTCTGAAGTCACAAAGAGCACGTGTCACCTCAAGTGGCGCGGGCCAGCCGATGATGGAGGCTCGCGCATCCAGAGCTACACCGTGGAGCGACAGGAAGTGGGCAAGCCTTACTGGACCACCGTGTCCTCCTTCTGCAAGGTGAGCTCATGTCTTCTGCTTCTTGGTTGTCCATCAGTAGTGGTGATGACCACAACTCATCATTTGTTGTGAACTCGTCAACGACTGATGAGTCCAATTTGTGCTCGGTGGCACATTGGATATGTGTGTGTAGCTGCAGTCAGAGAGTCTGGTGGGTGAAGGAGACGATCTTTCCTCTGTTGATGTTTTTCTTTACCTGGAGATATAATATTATCGGTTTCAAGCCATGCTATACCTTTGCGAATAGAAGCAAGCCATGAACTCCTGTCCTTGGCCATTGTTTGCCAGGTTTCAGTGTTGAGATTATATTTCTTTAGGCTGTATTTAAGGCAGTCCTTGAACATTGTCTTCTGACCACCTATGTTTTCTGGTGACCTTATGCACGTTCACAGTAGAAGAGAGCTAAGCTCCTATCTACTATGTCCACCACACAAACCCGCCCTCTGGCGACAGTGGCCAGAACTAATGTAGTGGGTCGACCTCAGAACTGATGCATTATTGGACAGCAGCCAAAATCACAGAAGCAAGCATAACAGACAGGACAGAAATGCCAATAATAATAATAATAATGGTAATGGTAACTGTACAAGTAACTATAATATGATGGTGTACGTTTATTAAAAGTTTAACCACTCCAAAATTGCATGTGGGATAGTTTTTGCTCTCGTTTGACACAAATCTGACCATTTCGGATTTTCGTGTAAATTTCAATGTTGACATATGAATATGATTAACAAAACTGATAGAATAAATACCACTAACTAATTGTTCCCCTTAAATGGGGTCTTTGCTGTCGAAACGACATAAAACCAGCATCAGTAATCAATCATCAACCATAAACCAAGTCCAGTTTAAGTGGTGTGCCTACAACAAGACGAGGTGGTGCTCTGGTTCTGCTTTGCTCTTCTTATACCATGGTAACACGTCATGTCTGACGTCATTCCCTTCCCAGGACGTGGAGTGTGACGTACAAGGCCTCATCCACAACAGGGAGTATAAATTCCGCGTCGCGGCAAACAACGAGAACGGAGTCGGCGAATGGCTAGAGGCTGAAACCTCCATCGTCGCCAAGCTTCCATTCGGTAAGCCCCCACCCTCCCCCCTCCCCCCACCTCCCCCCACCTCTCCCCCGCCCCCCTCCACCGACCCCGACCAGTGACGTCACTTGTCACAAGCTCAGCAGCATGAAGCTACTTGTTCCAATATGAATATACAAACGCCGATTCAAAGTTGCGAATTGCGATGGTTTTGACCCTTTGTTATGCTTTTTTTTAAATGTAGATATACATGCATTAGCCTGTTCATTATAATCTACCTAAGCTTTAGTTTGAAGTAGCTTTTAATTTGTAAATGCCTAACTTAGGAGATATTTGAAGTGAAAACATGGCACTACATAAAGAATAATACATGTATAAAAGTGATAAATTGCATTGCCACATTCTCAGTGTTGTGAAGGGCTCTATTCTCTAAGAGCCTCATCGATAATCATGACAGGCCCTAGGATTGCTGATACCGTGGGAAAGCTGACATCCGCACACATTACAAGTATAATTTCCTAAAAATTTAACACCAACAAGGCGTGGTGCCCCCCTAGCACATGCTGGCACTCCGGGCAACTCAGTGAGTTGCCGCTAACTTCAGTCGGCCCTGTTGGTAATTGTGCGCTCGACGCTACTAGCACCATTCTACACTAAAATGTGCGTCTCTGCTCCCATCTTCTCTTCCCACCCACACACCCACAGACGAGCCAGGGTCGCCAGGCATTCCCGACGTGTCCGAGGTGGGTGGCGACTTCGTCAGCCTCACCTGGGCCAAGCCCTCTTCGGACGGCGGCGGCCGTATCCAAGGTTATATCATCGAGCGGAAGGAGCTGGGCAGCGACAACTGGATGCGCGTCAACCACACCCCAACACCAGCCAACATCTTCAACGTGCCCAACCTCATCGAGGACCGCGAGTACGAGTTCAGGGTGTTCGCCATCAACGAGGCCGGCGAGAGCAAGCCCTCCACTGCCAGCCGCAAGGTCAAGGTCAAGGACCCCAACGGTGAGTTAGTGTGAAAGTACACACCATGTGAAAGTACAATGTCTGAACACTTTGACTTCTGGATACTGAATGGTTTATTCATGGCCTAGGGCACGCTTGACCCGCCGGCTAAACTTTCCATGACGTCATCTCATTTGCATATCTCTTTGTCCCCAACTCTGCATCTCATTAACATATATTAACCACAGGTCTAGACGTCTACTACGCATATATCACAGTTAGTAGCACGGTCAAGGGATTCCATGTAGCCTCCCAACCCCTCCCAACGATCAAGATTAAAGTTGCATAGTCCGATGGTTTTGAGTTTCTGATATTTTCTGAGATAAATATATTAGGTTGATCGCTATAATCTACCTTACTTTAATCTGAAGTAATGTTTATTTTAAATGGCTAACTTTTTAGATATTTGAAGTGTTAGCATGAAAAATTAATTTTGACAAGCACGCCAAAACTCTGACACCATAGGCTTCTACAGTAAGAAGTTCTATTAAATTGACTCGATCTTCCCTTCTATGTAGCGACAAATGTTTAATAAATACACCATTATCTAAGTTAGATATGTAGAATCAAATCTAGATAATTGTTTTGGTTTTGAAAATTTGATGTTTTCATCGGACTATGCAGCTTTAAGGTTTCAGGTCAAAGACCCCTCCACTAGGAGATTATGGATTATGGGATTAGGGCGAATAGAGTCGCAAATAAATAAGGGTCAATTTCAAGGACCCAAACGGTGAGTTAGTGGCAAGGTCAAGGGACTCTCCCCCCCCCCCCCCCCCCCCCCCCCCCCCTTCTGTACACCGAGGGTACAGTTCCCATGATTTAACTGTTCACTTGCTGGATAGTTCCCCTGGACGAATTGTTCACTGGTGTTCCAGTTTCCATGTACTAATTATTCATCGGTGATAGAGTTCCCATGTACTAACTGTTCACCGGCGGTACAGCTGTTATGGATAAACGGATTAGCTGGTACAGCTCCCATGTTCCCGCTGGTACATTCATGAACCACCAACTATTCACCGATAGCACAGCTCCCATGTACTAACGGTTCACCGGTGGTCCAGTTCCCATGTATGGTGGACTAACCCTTCACCGGCGGTAGAGTTCCGTTGTAATACTAATACTAACTATTCACTGGTGGGACAGTTCTCATGTACTACTAACTGTTCACCGGTGGTAGAGTTCCATGTAGTACTAACTGTTAATCGGTGGAACAATTCTCAAGTACTACTAAATATTAACTGGTGGTATAGTTCTCATGTACTACTAACTAATCACCGGTGATACAGTTCTCACCTACTACTAACTATTCACCGATGATACAGATACATTTCTCATATACTACTAACTATTTACCAATGCCAGTGGTTCAGTTCCAATGTACTTCTAACCATTCACCGATACTGCGGCCCCCCTTGTACTAAGGGCTAACTGTTCTATTCCAGCGGCCACCATGCCAGTCATCAGGGAAGGCATGAAGAAGTGCCTGGCGGTGGAAGGACGCTCGGCCCGCTTCGAGATTGAGTGCGATGGTCAGCCACCACCGGAAATCACGTGGTCAGTGTGCACACCTGTCTGTCCTGTCCGCCATCCACTGCCACTCCCCGATAGAACTTGTCATGAAGGTGTACAGTGTCGGCCCTAGGGTTTGCTGGCACCCTGGGTAAACTGAACTTCAGCGCCCTTACAAGTATACGAGGATGGTCTAAAATTTCTGCAAATTATATTTGTCGCCCCTTCATTTGTGGCACAATGGGTGACTGCCTGAGTTGCCGGTACCTTCAGCTGGCCCCGAAAGTGTAGCGTATGTTTTCGGATTTATAAATTAGCTTGATCGTTTATAATTTGTCTTACTTTGGTTTGATGTAAATAGCATTTCAATGTGTATTCCAGAATTAATGTAGTATGTTTTTACTTCAAACATCTGTAAAGTTAACAATTATAATTTGTTTGTAATCACCTACCCTCTGACGGCAGTGGGAAGAACTAATATCTTGGACACCTTCTCACTGTGCAGCAATGCCCTGTAGTGGAAGCACCTATTCTTTATAATAAATATCCACCACCAATCCCCCCTCTGATGGCAATGGCAGGAACTAACTAATTTTGTTCAGCAGCTCACTGCGCATGCTCCGTTGCCAAAAGAAAAGGCCCATAGTGGTGTTCTCACTTAGGGTTCATGCAGTGTTTGTACAGAGTTGGATCATTTCACTTTCATCGGATATTCACGTATTTGTTGGATAAAGTCAGATTTTCGCAAATTTTGCATTATTTTTGGACGAGTCTATCGGATTTTGCTTACATTTCTGGTTCAAAACTTAACTTGAATGTAATAAATTCTTTGGAATGATAATGAAATAAGTTACTTTATTCAGAATATATTATATTATTAATTATCTAACAGCTTTGTTTATTCATATTTTAGCTAGCCTACTGGAGCAAAACTAAGATTTGGATTGCACAAAAGTATGATTTTGATTTGTGCCTTGATACCAACACTACTCACGCCCTTCGTGTTGTTGTGTTCAGGTACAAGGGTTGCCGGGAACTCGTCGACAACAACAAGTACGAGATGTACAAGGAAGGCGACCGCTACATCCTCCAGGTCCACGACGTGTACGGCGAGGACGCTGACGAGTACAGCGTCCGGGTCAGCAACCGCGCAGGCGCGCGCACCTCCCGCGCCGACCTCTCCATCAAGTGTGAGCTGACCTACTTATTTCCCCACCATCCCGCCCTCTACTCTTTTTTGGGGGGAAGTCATTCTATTTAGAGAATATAATTTGTTTTGTCCTTCCGTCAAGGTCAGTGAAATCGGATCCTATACAGTTTGGATGAGAATATATGTATATGCCATTTTCTGAGATCAATACATTAGATTGATCGTTACTATCTATTTTACTCTTAGTTCAAAGTAGGTTATTAGAAATCTATCTCATTGAATGTTAAGGTTAAAACAGTGGAGGTTGCCTTAGAAACCTATCTCATTAAATGTTAAGGTTAATACAGCGAAGGTTGCCTTAGAAACCTATCTCATTAAATGTTAAGGGTAATAGTCACTAATACAGTGGAAGTTGCCTTAGAAAGCTATCTTATTAAATGTTAAGGTTAATACAGCGGAGGTTGCCTTAGAAATCTATCTCATTAAATGTTAAGGTTAATACAGTGGAGTTTGCCTAAGAAATCTATGTCATTAAATGTTAAGGTTAATACAGTGGAGGTCACCTTAGAAATCTATCTCATTAAATGTTAAGGTTAATACAGTGGAGTTTGCCTTAGAAATCTATCTCATTATATGTTAAGGTTAATACAGTTCGCCTTAGAAATATATCTCATTAAATGTTAAGGTTAATAGAGTGGAGTTCGCCTTAGAAATCTATGTCATTAAATATTAGTGTTAATAGAGTGGAGTTAGCCTTAGAAACCTATGTCATTAAACATTAATGTCAATATAGCGGGGTTTGTCCCAGGATCTAATTATCGCTCAGAACCAGTGGCCTGACATTGCATCTGTTTGCCTCTTTCAGCCCCGCCCAAGATTAATGTTCCTCCCCGTTTCCGTGAGATGGCAATGTTTGACAAGGACGAGAACATCGTACTGAAGATCCCATTCACCGGCTTCCCGAAGCCAACGGTGTCCTGGTCGCGTGCAGGGGAGGAAATCAAGGTAGGCGCTCACCCTCCCATGGTCTGCCATTGTCAACGCGCTTATCGTATATATGATGTATAAGCCATTATACGAGTATAATAAGCCGGAAGATCTGGTCACCTCTATTCATTAGGTCATCTACTGCTACCACCTCGCCTCACCTCCCCACTTGGCACCACCTACTCGCCCATGCCTCAGTGGCCGTTATGCTCACTCACTGTGCCGCTGAAAATTATACTTATATATATATATGGGTCGTTTTCAGAAACTGTCCTAGGGCGCGGTGGCCAAATCATGGGAGTACAGGCGATAGCGAGTTAATTTCCCAGTCTTGTCAAACCAATAACTGAGAAAATTTATACTTGTCATCGCTTCCTAGCTTGGCAGTCACCATTAATAGGATAGGGCAAGGACTGGTTAGCTCAGTGTCAGGATAATCTGACTGAGTAGGATATTGGGTCATGGTGCTGACAGCCTGGTCTTCTGGTGGGGCAGTACTATAAAGTCACCATGAGTGTGCACTGTCACAAGTTCGTAGCTGTCCTGATATCACCTTAGATATTGGCAGGACGTAAAACTCCAACAATCAACCAACCTGAGTGGGCTATGGGGTTATGAGGCCGGCGGCCTGGTCTCCCGGTGGGGCAGCACTATAAAGTCACCATAAGTGTGCACTGGCACAAGTCGGTACCCGTCCTGATATCACCTTAGATGTTGCCAGGATGTAAAACCGCAACAACCAACGAACCTGAGTGGGATATGGTGGTCATGGTGCTGGCGGCTTGATTTCCCAGTGGGGCAGCACTAGAAAGTCGCCATGAGTGTGTACTCTCACAAGTCCTGATATGACCTTAAAGTTAGATGTTGCCAGAACGCAAAATTTCAATAAACTAACCAACATTTTATCTATCTCTGATTACTGAACTACATATCCTCGCCCCTGCTCGGCCGAATTGCCAGCGTGAGACCCTCTTTTGATCACTGCGCATGCGTGCTTGCAGAGTGGCGGGCGCTACTCGATCGAGGTCGGTGACCGACACGCCTTCCTCACCATGAGGAAGGCGGACAAGTCGGACGCCGGAGAGTACAAGCTCACGCTCACCAACGACCTGGGCTCCGACAGCCAGGTCATCAAGGTCGCCGTCAACGGTAGGTCAAGGTCAAGGCCGCGTTTGAGTCAATGATGGCAGAGTCTCAGACTTGGCCTGAGCTGACAGCTCAAACGCTTTAATCTAATTTGATCTTCAGAATTTATTTTAATAAAAAGATTCTTATATAGCTACTGCTCAATGCAATGGCTGTCTGAGCACCAAATTTACATCTATTCACTTTCATATATATAAATACATAAATTGACTGTGTATATGTGTGTGTATAGTGAAACCCCATTATAACCGGATTGTTAGGATCTATAAAATGTCATCGCGAAAACAGTGGGGTAGCGCTAAGTGACTATTGGTAACTAAACAACTATCCAATTGTAGAACGAACAAACTCACATAGGTTTGGGGGATGTGGGACAATGCTTACAAACAGAGAAAGAATGCATGCAGTATATAGCTACACAAAAACTGAAAGTGAGCAAAGCAAGGGGACTCACAAGACTATTAGTATTACAGTCTAGTGGCGAAAACAAGTCATTAGACTTAGCCGTTATGGGCAGCATAAAATACACCCATCACCAAAAAAAACAAAGAAATTAAAGGTGCTTTTCTAAGTGTTTTGACTTTCTGCTATTTTCTTATATAAATACATTAGGTGGATTGCTATGATCTACCTTATTTTAGTTGGAAGTAACTTTTATCCTAAATGGAGATATTTGAACTGCAAACATGACAAATTAATTTCGGAAAGTAGGTCACAAAACTGACATCCTAGGCTTCAGCATTGACAGTCAGTCTGTGTCTTTGTTGTTCACCCATTGCTGAAGAACATTCTCAGTCACACTGCGGGTTGCAACAACTTGCGACCACTTTGCGACCAAAGCCCAGCAACCTCCTTGCGACCAAAGCAAAAGAAAGGAGGCTGGAAAAGCAATGGTCATTGACCGGTTGGTGACCGCCAGGCGACCATTTTGGTCGCCAGGAAGTTGCAGGTACAAACTGCACCAAAAGCCTCCTTGCACCCAAGTAGGTTGCCGATCACTTTCAGCACTTGTGACCAGTCGACGACCAGTTGGCGACCAGTAGGCAACCAGTCAGCCTTTTCGCCGCAACGTGGTCGCAAAGTGGTCGCAAGCAGTGGCGTGACTGGGGCTTAAGTCGTATTTGTCCTTGTAGACACCCCCGACCCCCCGAGACTTCTGCAAGTGTCCAACATCTACCACGATTCTGCCTTCTTGGAGTGGAAGCCACCCACCCATGATGGTGGCAGCTTCATCACCAACTACATCGTTGAGAAGCAAGAGCAAGGATCAAGCGTCTGGACCCGCTGCTGTAGCACAAGGTCAGGAGGTCAACCTTGTGTGTGATCAATGGCCAGCCAGGTCTCACATTGTAGTTGTCAAGTAGTGAGCTTTATCTAGTATATATAGTTATATATATGCACATATATATGTGTATATAAAGATATATATATAAATATATATAAATATGTATACATATATATAAATATATATAAATATATATAAATATATATAAATATACATAAATATATATATAAATATACATATATATTATATAATATGTTTAAATACATATAAATAGGCATAAATATGCATAAATACATATACAAATACATATGAATACATATGAATCTATTAATGTATATAGGAAATATATAGACATATATACATGTACATAAATATATATATAGGGCCTATATCCATAAATATATATATACATGTATATAAATATATATATAAATATATACATATACATGTATCTCTATATATTGTTATGTTATATATTATTATATGGATACTGATAAGCCGCTTATCGCGTGTAATAATGTCTGTAGTGTATTGCTTCCCCCCCTGGGATGGGTGGGGGGGGGGGGGTCCCCAGCATGCCCTGCTCCCCCCCCCCCCTGCGCGGAGGCCGCACACTCCATACGTATATCATGCTAGTAAGGGACCTTTATTTATGTGCGATATAATTAATTATATTCATATTATTGGTTAATTTTGTTTTTTATAAAAAACACCATTAATTAAAGTTGCGAGGGCTGATGACAATTTCAGTTATTTAAAAGCAAAGCACTTACTTAGATTTGATCCTATGTATCTAACAATATAGTAACATAGATACTGGTGCACTTATTAGATATCAGTTTAAAATATGGCGGCAACTAAAATCCATCAGACTATGCAACCAGAGGTATATCTACGGAAAATAGTGCCTATGGCAAGCACTGAAATTGTGCCTCTGTCCAAATATCTTACACCCATCTTTTCGATAACGTTACCATAATATCAGCTCAAGTGGCACCCCGTTTCAAGTGGCACCCAGAGCATGTTCCATACCTGCCATACCCTAGGTACTCCACCGTATGCAACTTTTAGAGAGAACAAATCTGTTTTATTTATAAACAAAATTTAATTAAACCTATAAAAATTAAATAACGATGACCATCTTATAGTAGATCGCTACTGAAATTAAATCTTACCCCAATGATGTTGGTAGGGGGTAAAACTCCAACAATTAACCAATCTTACCCTTAGTGTTATTTTGTACTCGGCACTCTCAGGTTTGGATATGCTAAGCTGGAAAGTCTGACCCCTGGTAAGGAGTACCGCTTCCGGGTCATCGCTGAGAACCTGAATGGCCGCGGAGATCCATGCGAACCAACCAGCGTCATCAAGACTGAAGAATTTGCGCCAAGCAAGAAAGGCTATGAAGGTGGGTTGCATTCGGGTGCAGGAATGAAAGATTTCCGCCATTTCGCGGATTTTCACGATTTTTTAAATATTTATCGATTAACGTTAAACAAAATGCCATGGAATCTGGATGTATAGGACAGCAATTGGGTTTGAATGCCATTCTTACATGACCTTCGATGTTGGTAGAACAGAAAACCCAAGCAAGAATGAGTTAGATATGGGTGATAATATAGGCACAACAAGGATATTTGAAACCTGAATTCCGGAATTTTTTTCCGAGATTCCTTGACAGTGCGAATCCTATGAGCGAAAATCAGTGTTTTCGTGGAAATTCACCATTGCGTGTAATAATGATAATCTCGACTTGATTTCCGTGATTTTTTCTGGAGACCACTTTCATCCCTGCAGGTGATAGGCAACAATCAATCCTGGCTGAGATCCTTATCTCTTATGTAAAAAAGTACATTCGTCACCAAATACTTGGACCAGTTTGTTTGTGTGTTTAACCACCCCTCAGCACACAAAAAGTAGACACCGGCTATTGGGAGGGGGGTGGGGGGGGGGTCATACAGTGGTTAGACATCTGAATTCAACAAATTAATATATTTCAAACAAGTAAAATAGAGCACGGAAATGCATGCCAAAGAGCATACAACTGTGGTAAAATCACAAGTGGTAGGCCCTATATGATAAATAAAATCAGCAGTAAACGACTCTTCAAGTGCGGACCAGATGCGGTGACAGATTTGGTAAGTCTAAGAGTGCATGCTTCCCATGTGGTAAACTAGGGGTTGGAATCGCAGCCGAGTCAAACAAATGATTTATAAAATTGATATGTGTCGCTACCTAGCCTGGCACTTTCCAGTTATTTTGCTGGTGCTTCAATCCCTCGTGTGGAGTTCAAACTTGGTTATTTTGTTGGTTCTATATGAATCCCCTTTCCAGGATTTTAACTGGGTTATTTCGCTAGTTCTATACGAATCCCCTTTCCAGGATTATAACTGCATTATTTCGCTGGTGTTATATAAATCCCCTTAGCAGGATTATAACTGGATTATTTCACTGGTTCCATATGAATCCCCTTTCCAGGGTTATAACTGGGTTATTTCGCTGGTTCCATATGAATCCCCTTTCCAGTATTATAACTGGGTTATTTCGCTGGTTCCATATGAATCCCCTTTCCTGGATTTTAACTGGGTTATTTTGCTGGTTCTATATAAATCCCTTTTCCAGGATTATAACTGGGTTATTTCGCTGGTTCCATATGAATCCCCTTACCTGGATTTTAACTGGGTTATTTCGCTGGTTCTATGTAAATCCCTTTTCCAGGATTATAACTCGGTTGTTTCGCTGGTTCTATATGAATCCCTTTTCCAGGATTATAACTACGTTATTTCGCTGGTTCTATGTAAATCCCTTTTCCAGGATTATAACTAGGTTATTTCGCTGGTTTTATATAAATCCCTTTTCCAGGATTATAACTAGGTTATTTCGCTGGTTCTATGTAAATCCCTTCTCCAGGATTATAACTAGGTTATTTCGCTGGTTCTATATAAATCCCTTTTCCAGGGTTATAACTGGGTTATTTCGCTGGTTCTATATGAATCCCTTTTCCAGGATTATAACTCGGTTATTTCGCTGGTTCTATATAAATCCCTTTTCCAGGATTATAACTGGGTTATTTCGCTGGTTCCATATGAATCCCCTTACCTGGATTTTAACTGGGTTATTTTGCTGGTTCTATATGAATCCCTTTTCCAGGATTATAACTAGGTTATTTCGCTGGTTCTATATGAATCCCTTTTCCAGGATTATAACTAGGTTATTTCGCTGGTTCTATATAAATCCCTTTTCCAGGATTATAACTGGGTTATTTCGCTGGTTCCATATGAATCCCCTTACCTGGATTTTAACTGGGTTATTTTGCTGGTTCTATATAAATCCCTTTTCCAGGATTATAACTAGGTTATTTCGCTGGTTCTATATAAATCCCTTTTCCAAGATTATAACTGGGTTATTTCGCTGGTGCTATATTAATCCCCTTTCAAGGTTATAACTGGGTTATTACGCTGGTGCTCTGTAAATCCTCTTGGGTATTCCGCTGGTGTGTCATGAATCTCCTAAATTTCCCCATGCTTTACCTAACTAACCTTCTCTAAGCGCCTTTTCTGTGTCAGTCAATTTGATGCGCACATTGCCCGGTATTTCACAATGGGTCTATTATTTCCAACAGATGCGGATGGCAGGAGAATTCGTGGCAAGTGGGATGGACCAAAGATCGGCGATTACGACAAATTCTGTAAGTATTTTCTGCTCAGCATTTTACTTGAAGGAATTTGGGACAAATTTAATTGTTCTCTATCTTTAAAAAAAAACTAATGATACAAACAAATTCACTTTTGTCATTAGCTCATGATAATACAATGAACTGTCAAAGATTAATATTGATAAACAAAGTAATGTAATCACATTTATTTTGATTTAGTTTGATTTATTTGCCAACGCTGTGTGGCACTGCTATATAGTGTGTGGTCTACCTTAGCGCCAACCCTAAAAAGTTAGGTAAATATGGATCATAGAAGAGGCTACCTGACCTGAATTGACCTATCTGCAGGGATCTCATTTCTCAGCAGAATCGTTGATTTCAACGAAAACTGAGTTTTTAAATCAGCGGGGAGGGGGGAGGGAAATCCTGACTGTGAAAACACTTTTACTTTTAATTATTTGTTAATCTTGAAGTCTTAAAACAGTTGGAATTTCAAGGCCAAAATATGTCCAAGTAGGTGCCAGATTGCACCATTTTAATCATAGATTTGAACAAATCTTTGGGGGGTATGCCCCCAGACCCACCCCCCTAGTTTTTCAGGGATTTTAACATGTGTGTTATTGGGACCCTTGTATCTATTTAACAAACTTTTTGGAGTTAGGGTGAGGATTGAAGTCCCGGTAGACCACACTCTATAGTAGCACTGAGTGCTTTATCACAGCCATTGAGTATTGCTTAGTAATATACAGGATGACATCTATTAAATACATGGATAATTGACCAGACCAGCGTTTATTTGGAGATATTCCTCTCTCATTGCTTCATTGATATTTATCTCATTCGTTAAAAAAAAAGTTTAAACATCTCGTAATGAATATGGCCATAGTTGCCGACATGTCCTAATACCTCCAAGTCAGTCACTCACTCTCATTGAGAGAAAGATACATCTATGTAAACATAATAATAGCATATTTCTGATTGATCAATTAACTTGGTGTGAGGGGGGGGGGGGGGGGGTACTGTTGCAGTGTAGGCAAAAGAAACACCCAAAATAATAACAGTCTATTTCTGATTGATAAATTAACTGGGGTGAGGGGGGGGGGGGGGGGGGGTACTGTGGCAGTTTAGTCAAAGAAACAGCCAAAATAATAACATCATATTTCTGATTGATCAATTAACTGGGGGGGATGCTGTGGCAGTTTAGTCAAAGAAACAGCCAAAACAATAACATCATATTTCTGATTGATCAATTAACTGGGGGGGATGCTGTGGCAGTTTAGTCAAAGAAACAGCCAAAATAATAACATCATATTTCTGATTGATCTATTAACTGGGGGGGGATGCTGTGGCAGTTTTGTCAAAGAAACAGCCAAAACAATAACATCATATTTCTGATTGATCAATTAACTGGGGGGGGGGGGAGATGCTGTGGCAGTTTAGTCAAAGAAACAGCCAAAACAATAACAGCCTATTTCTGATTGATCAATTAACCCGGGGGGGGGGGGGACCTGTGGCAGCTTAGTCAAAATAAACACTTTATTTCCAATCAGATTATGACTTCTGGAAGAAATATACCCCAACGCCTGTAGACATTAAGCTTGGCAATGTACACGACTACTACGACATATACGAGGAACTGGGAACGTGAGTATTGTTTATTCCTTCTAAGGACACTTGTCTCCTTGATCCTGATTACTATCATTCATCCAACATTCCTCCTCCCCCCTCCTTCATTACCTAATCCGCGATCCTGAAAATCGCAAACTCGACAGCACTGCTCTATCCTATAGCTTAGCTTTATATCTCTGTCCGATTATTTTATATTAATTTAATTTTTATATTAATTTAATTAACTCCAATTTACTTGCTTTACATTACACCACATGATGCCATTGACCTTGTTAGTTTATATGTCGTCCATTTCTTCTACTGCGCCATGTATATATATATTGATATATATATATGTTAGATAAAAGATTCACCCCACACTTGTAGTAGGGGTGAATGACAACGTAGTCTAAATACGGGCGAAAATAGTTTTAGTATGGAACAAGAAGTGGAATCCCTGGTTTCAGTAGCAAATGGCTACTTATATCGACACAGAGTTAGTAAAATGGGAGAGAATGCAAAAAGACAAGATGGCGACCATAGAATGCCCTTGATTTCACTTTTAAGGTCCATTAAACTACATGTTTTATTATATTTTTCATTTCCAAGGTAGCGGGTAAATATTAAGATATATGTGAAGAATATATTTTGCTTCTTAAATTAAGAATTTATCTGCTCATCTCATTTAGATAGTTTTCGCCACTTTTTCTAAAGGGTTGGTTTTCACCTCTAATGAAAGTATGGGGTGAATCTTTTATTGATATGTATGTGTGTCTATTGAAGCCCCATGTGTTAACTATGTTGTAATTAGTTACTCCCACAGCCCATTTCGTAGACAGGGCTGCTAATCTACTTTATAGAAAAGGTGTTGTATGGCTGGGTTATGGATATGGCCACATGAATTTCCAATCTAAAGTGCAGAATTGATCAATTTGTCTAGATTAATCAGGGATGAAAGATCTCCGCAACTTCGGCGATTTTTTTTATATTTACAGATTAATGCCAAGGCATCAGGTTATATATGACAGCAATTGGGTACTTTGAATTCCGTTCTTATGACATTAGATGTTGCTAGAACATAAAACCCAAACAAGAACGAGTTAGGTGTGGGCGATAACATCAGCACAACAAAGATAGTTGAAACCTGACTTAATTTTTCCGCGATTCCATGACATCCAGGTACTTAGCGCATCGCGCCCTAGCAACTATTTGAGGTGGTGAAAACAATGGCAGTCACATCATTTCAGCGAATGTAAATAAAACAAAAAGCACAAATCTATTCAATGCTGTTATCTCATTCTGTTATTTAGAACCATAAATATTCACTCGGGAGTTGAAATAATGTTATTTAGGAGTATAACTTACTCAATAAGTGAAATTCGGTCAAATTAAACCCCAAATCCAAGTGATATTAAGGCTGCCGCCGCATCAGCGGCATTATTGCAAATGCAAATGAAACTAAAAGCACAAATCTATTCACTGCTACGATCTAATTCTATTGAAATAATGTTATTTAGGAGCATAACTTACGCAATAAGTGAAATTTGGGGGCATGGCGAATGTAAATAAAACAAAAGGCTGGTTTGTTTTCACCATGTCAACTGGAAGTGACGTGAACGCGAGCCCTCCTATGGGGGGAAATCCACATTTTCACAGAAATTTGCAGTCGATGTAATAATCTTGGTTTGTTTTCCACGTTTTTTGCCGGAGACCACTTTCATCCCTGATTAATAGCTTTTAAAAGTTGAATGGAGAGAATTCATTGGCCACCGCATTTGGTGCAATGGCATTCTCGTCCATTTCATCAACTCTGTGCCAATATAGATAAAGACTGCTTGTTGGAATAAGGGCTTCCGCAGCTCGTTTAGAGTGGATGCTTACCCAAACAGGATTCAACATGGTCATTGTTCACTCCTGCTGGAGGTACATATTTTATTTACTTTGTAATGCCATATTCTAAGCACATAATAGATGGAATATTTTGTTCATGACGATAACTGATTGGGTCCAGTGACGTTACTTCCACAACCCTCTTTTGTGTTGATACCAGACAGACGGGATGACCGAATGAGTTTGACGTCCGTCTCCAGTTTTGGTAGACCGTGGGATTCAAACCCTGGTCGAGTCAAACCAATGACTTAAAAATTGATATGTTTCGCTTCATAGCCAGGCACTCAGCATTATTAGGATAGGGCAAGGACTGGTTGTCTCAATCAGTGTCAGGATAATGTGACTGAGTGGGATATCAGATCATGGTGTCGGTGGCCTTGTCTCCCAGTGGGGTGGCACTATAAAGCATTGCGACGCTTTTTTTAAGGAGTTGTTCAGCAGCCCTGTCTTGAGACAGTACTACGGGAGTAACTATTTTAATTTAGGCAAACCATTACACCAACGCACTGAGCTGCTGTGATGTGAAAACCACCATTTATGTGTCGTCCTAGTTAAAATCTCCCATTGCGAGTAACTGCTTCATTGACACCGGAAGTTGTGTGTTGAGCCCTTGTTTTGTCTCCTCTGTCACGGTTTATGTTATCCCTCATTATAGCGGTCCCGAAGGTACCAATGGGTAAGTGATGAGCGGAGAGTGTAGCCTCGCTTTGAGATTACTAGGACCGTTGTCTGTTACTACGTTATGGTTACTATTAAAACCAGTGGAAGTTCACTTGCCAAACACTAGACGGCGCCACCCGCAACTAAAACTATAGCAGTGAGGCGACGAAGGGTGACGATGGAAACAATGAATGACTCAGTAGTTTATGATTCCCGCTGTGTTCTATATATATATATATATATATATATATATATATATATATATCCGCATATATATTACATTCGCCATCATTTAACCAAAATGGGAATATCGGTGTGAAACAAAAGGAACTAAAAGCTCTTATATGTGAAATGAGAACAGAACATTGTAATGATAACAGAGGGGATGGCCAAAGGAGTTGAGCTCCCACTTCCTATGTGATTGGTCATAGGATTCGAACCCCACATTTGAATCCCAGCCGAGACAGACCAATGACTTTAAAACAAAATTAAACTCGTCACTATACCAACCCTGGCTTTCGCCATTGCTAGGATAGGACAAGGAACAGTGGAATGAGGAAGACCAATTGTCGGCGATTGAAATTTCCCTTGCTTGATCAATTTTAACGAATGTAATGATTACGCAGAAGAATTATAAGGATGCCGCCGAGATGTCTATTTTTGTGCATAGTCTCCTCTTGTCATGTTGTCCTATCCCCTCTTTACCATTCCTGTAGGAAACTGTTCAATTCCCCCCTTTCTGCCTTGTGGTTGTCGTTCCCCACCACCATGTTGTTTGTTGTCTGTAGAATCTGATCCAGTCGCCTGGCAGAAATCCCACCGCCAGCTTATATTAATTAATGAGCTAGCACACTGCAGCATAGGCCGTCGTTCACCAGTTCCTCTGCCAGTAGTAAAGCTCAGCGATCACCTAAGTAGTAGAACTCTTATGTGGGCGCCACCTATCGACAGAGGCAGCCTCACACTGCCCCACCTTCTTGTGTCCAGCCTCATTTTGGATGTGGGATCAACAGCAACTGCCATCTCAGACCTCTTTTGTGTTTGTACCTACAGTGGTCCAGAACCCTATAGAGACTGTATATAGACATATCATATATTATATATCTTATATATAGTATATATTTTATATATTATATATGTTATATATATATATATATTATATATATTATATATATTATATATATTATATATATATTATATATATATTATATATATTATATATATTTTTTATATATTATATATATTACATATGTTATATATTATATATATTGTATGTAAAGTATATATGCTGTATAAGAATTATACGAGTATAATAACACAGAATATAATACTATCCTAATACCCACACACCAGTGACTGGGTTTGAACCCCGCCCACTCATCTACTGCTCAGGCTTCAGCTTCGACGGTAGCGCCACCGCTCACCTGCTCACTGTCCTACTCACTTGCCACTGAGAATCTTTTCTTTTTAGGCAAGGGGTGTTTGTTCCTCTAGCCAGAGAAAATACACTCTAACCCACTATCATGTCGTCCTTGTTCATTTATGTAGGTAACTATTATATTGTATATATTATATATATTATACATAGACCTATTATATATGATATACATGTTATTCATGGTATACATGGTATACATTGTATACATGTTATACATGTATTGTTGTACATGTTATACATTGTATACATTGCATACATTGTATACATTATATACATTATATATTATATATATATTATATATATTATATTGAATCAAAATATATTATTATCCATGTGCATAGGCAGTAGGTAGGTGGAGTGATTTCAAATGGGTCTAAAGGCTTGGGTCCATTTGAAATATCTCTGCCATTTATGAAGACTATTATGAGCGGCAATATTTCTTTCACCTTTTAAAAATAAACATTATCGCACATGTGCAGAGCTATTTCGTTCTTCGCTATTGAACTGTATTCTGATGACTTTGCCTGGTACTACTACTGCTATTGCAATTCATTCGGTCAAGCAGAAGCCAAAACTGTATCAAAGTAAGTAATGTGTATCCATTGAACCTGTATGTGGTTCACAAATTGTCAACAGCACCCCCAACCTCCCCTCATCCGCCCCCACTCCTACCCCATCTCCGCTTATCAACACAAACCTAGACCTCACAGCCTTCTGTTTGGAATCTGAAGACGAGGATTCCCGATGCTAGAGAAACTCGCGCAGTGTGAGGCTGCCTTCAGACTTCACATACGACTTATATCCCAGAACGCCAGCTGGTGGTATTGATGTCAATCTCTCTATTTTAGGACGTACTGAGCAATATTAAAGTGACTACGTGATTAGGCGCGCTGCTGGTTCCGGTTCCTGTTTGTTGAGAATTGCATTGACCAGCATTGTAGTTTATCCACATACCCTGTTTGCCGTGGACTTAATAATAAAATAATAAGATAATGAAATAGTTAAATAATAAAACACAATCATATCCAATATGACACTCAGTGTTGATATTTTATCAGGGACCCATAAAATTGACAAAAAAGACTTTGTCTTCTTGTACTCACTTTTTGGCGTAAATATTATCTTTGTTCCCAACATGGCGTAAACAACCTCACGACCACTACTCACTCACTCCCGTATGGCGGAGTGCGAATTGTCTCAGTAATAGATGTTTTTGTCAGCTGACTACACTGACTACAGCAGAATATATCTAACTGCCTACACCTGACTACACTTAGCTACCACCTGGATTCACCTGCCGACACCTGACTACACCTGATTACACCTGATTACACATGTCTACACCTGACTACACCTGACCACACCTGATTACACATGTCTACACCTGACTACACCTGGCCACACCTGATTACACATGTCTACACCTTAGTACACCTGACCACACCTGATTACACATGTCTACACCTTAGTACACCTGACCACACCTGATTACACATGTCTACACCTTAGTACACCTGACCACACCTGATTACACATGTCTACACCTGACTACACCTGACCACACCTGATTACACATGTCTACACCTGACTACACCTGATTACACATGTCTACACCTGACTACACCTGATTACACATGTCTACACCTGACTACACCTGATTACACATGTCTACACCTGACTACACCTGATTACACATGTCTACACCTGACCACACCTGATTACACATGTCTACACCTGACTACACCTGGCCACACCTGATTACACATATCTACACATGACTACACCTGATTACATATGTCTACACCTAACTACACCTGACCACACATGATTACACATTTATACACCTGAGCACACCTGAGTGCGTACACCTGCCTACACTTAACTGCCAACACCTCACTATGCATAACTTCACCTGACTACACCTCACCCACACCTTACTACACCTGACTGCCTACACCTGACTACACCTAACTTCACCTGACTACACCTGACCACACCTGATCACACATGATTACATATGTCAACTCGCCGTGAATATGGCCTATGCTGCCGACACGGCGTAAAGAAACCACCAATCAATCAAACATATGTCAACACCTGACTACACCTGACTGCGTACACCTGCCTACACCTAACTGCCTACACCTCACTACGCCTAACTTCACCTGACTACACCTCGCTACACCTTACTACACATGACTGCCTATGCCTGCCTACATCTATCTGACTACACCTGACTACACCTGACTGCCTACACCTCATTACACCTAATTTCACCTGACTACACCTGACTACACCTGACTGACTAGATATGACTACACCTCACTACACCTGATTGCGTACACCTGCCTTACATCTGAGTACACCTGAGTACACCTCACTACACCTCACTTCACCTCACTGCACCTGACTGCCTACACCTGACTACACCTAACTTCACCTGACTACACCGCACTACACCTGACTGACTAGATATGACTACACCTCACTACACCTGATTGCGTACACCTGCCTTACATCTGACTACACCTCACTACACCTCACTACACCTGACTACACCTCACTAACTACACCTGACTACACCTAACTTCACCTGACTACACCTGACTACACCTGTTGACTACACTCACTACCTGGCTACACCCTACATCTGACACTCACTAACTTCACCTGCCTACACCTCACTACACCTAACTTCACCTGACTACACCTGTCTACACCTCACTACACCTGACTAACTAGATCTCACTACACCTCACTACACCTGATTGACTAGATACGGCTACACCTTACTAGACCCGATTGTGTACACCTGCCAACATCTCACTACACCTCACTACCCCTAATTACGTACACCTGCCTACACCTCACTACACCTCATTGACTACACCTGACTACACATTACTACACCTGACTGCCTACACCTCACTACACCTCACTCACTACATCTCACTACACCTGACTGCCTACAACTGCCCACATTGGCCTCTGTGCTGACCACTGCTCGCCTCACACACAGGGGCGCGTTCGGCGTCGTTCACCGCTGTGTGGAGAAGGCGACCGGAAACACCTTTGTGGCGAAGTTTGTGAACACCAACTGCCCGGCGGACAAGCAAGTGGTGCGCAACGAGGTGAACCTCATGAACTCCCTGCACCACCCCAAGCTGCTCAACCTGCATGACGGCTTCGAGGATAAGAACGAGATCACACTCATCCTGGAGTTGTGAGTTATTCTTTTAATCTAACCTGATATGACCCTAGATGTTGACAGGATGTAAAACTCCAACAATAACTTTTAATCTAATTATGTGATGTATAATGTATTATGTGAGTATAGAGATATGGAAGGGAATATTAGTTATTATTATTGTTGTTATGCTCCGTAAGATGCAACACTGTACCAGTGGCGCCATCTCGGCCCACCTCGCCTCCACCGGATGTTGACCAGTGTCAGTCAGGCTGGCGGAGTTTGTCTGGTATATAGTGGTCTTCCCAGTATTCAGGAAAGGAATGGCGGGAATCAGTAGAGCTGTAGTAAAGGGATGGCAGGCATGCCATCCCATATGCTATGTAGCGAGAGCCCTGATATATGTATACCGTATATGTCCCAATAGACGCGCACTGCACGACACATGGATGCACGTCTATTCAAAGTTAAAGAATTTCATGGGTTTGTTTTTGTCATGCCTCTGAAATAAAGTGGGATTGTCTTATTTTATGTGCATTCAGTCTGAATATGATCGTACATTTCTATTGGTTTTTGTTGTGCCTCTGAAATAAAGTGGGATTGTCTTATTTTATGTGCATTTAGTCTGAATATGATCATAAATCTTGAAATGGGGGGTGTGCTTCTATTGGGTAGCATGCTTCTATTGGAACATATATGGTATATGCTGATATTTTAGGAATATAAACAAGGAGATGATCCCCTCTCAGTGTATATTCAGTACTGTCCAGATATTACTAACTCGATTGTATATATATATATATATAAATATATATATATATATATTACTAAGTGCCCTAGTTCCCATTTCTCTCACGTAGCGCTAGTTTCTCTCCAGTACTGTCTATATATCACTACCTCTATTATCTCTCTGTCTATGTATATATAACTCTATTAGTATATATATGTATAAATACATGTACTACCAGAGGGTCTATGACGTGTTTCAGTAACTATTTTCTCTCGGAAATACATTCATGGTGCCTGATCGCCCAGTGGGGCAGCACTATAAAAGTAATCATGAGCGTCACACTGTCACAAGTCGGTGCCTATCCTGATATGACCTTAGGACGTAAAACCCCAAACAAACAAACAAACGAACATTGCGCCTTGCAGTTTGTCGGGTGGGGAGCTGTTTGACCGCGTTGCATCCGAGGACTACAAAATGTCGGAAGCGGAAGTGATCGGGTACATGCGACAGGCCTGCGACGGTCTGCGCCACATGCACGAGAACAGCATCGTGCACCTGGACATCAAGGTAGGCCCGCTGCACACTGCTCGACAACCAGCGACGGCGATCCGCGATCCGCAACCGGCGAGAAATTCTTGTTCCAAAGCTATTATCAACTACCTGGTGATATTTTTCTAGGCGATCTCATTTGTGTACAAGCCAGCCTCGTCATGACGTCAGTGCTGATCGGAATTCCTCATTCCCGATAAATAAATTAAAAAAGTCAATTAAAAATATCTTCTAGTGTAAGGCGCGCTAAAAGTTATATAATTCAATGGTTTTTTAGTGCGTTGCTATGTTTTGTTTCGTAGATTGATATGGTAGGTTGATTGGTGAAATCTACTTAGCTTTAGATTGAAGTAACTTTTATTTAATTTTATTGTTTAGGAGATATTTGAAGTAAAAATAGGTCAACTTAATGTTGATGTGCTCACTGAAATGCTAGACTAGATATGCAATGCACCGTTAATTAGGTCAGGGCATCAATTGTCGGAGCCAGCGAGCTTATTAAAAATAGAAATTATTAAATGAGTGCACCAATGACTACACTTGTATGACAAAATAAATCTAATCTAAATGACTACTTCTGGTGTTTTTCTAAACAAAACAAAAAGTTATCCTTTCACCGGATTATGCAAGTTTAAACATCGATTTGTCCCTTCAGGAATAAACAGCTAGTTTCATGAGGTGCAGCTGAGTTGGATTTCGCAGTCAGTTGACGTAACGTCTAACCACTTCAAAATTACATCAGCGATGGTCTGTGCTATCATTTGATGTGGATCTAACCATTTCGGAATTTCGGGTAGATTCCAATGTAGGCGCGTGAATGTGATCAACAAGACGGACAGAATAGATAACAACTAGCTTCTTCACCATGAATATGGCTCTTGTTGATGCCGACACAGCGTTAAGCCATCAATCAATCAATCAGATATAAATCGTGTGCTTTCACCTTCGCAGCCCGAGAACATCATGTGTCAGACAAAGCGCAGCACAGACATCAAGCTGATAGACTTCGGGCTGGCCGCCAAGTTGAACCCCGAGCAGGTTGCCAAGGTGACGACGGCGACGGCCGAGTTCGCCGCCCCGGAAGTGGCCGAGCACGACCCGGTCGGCTTCTACACCGACATGTGGGCCATCGGGGTCCTCTCCTACATTCTGTGAGTGTGAGGCGCCAGCGACATTAACATTGATGCGCAGAATGTATTACTGCCTATCATTGTACAGCACAACTAAAGTGCTTGGTGTCACCATGTGCTTAGACATATCTAATACACCCATCACACCAAAGTAGTTCTCAAAATGTCCGACCCCGTTCTAAAACGGGATAGAACATGGCTGCCGACAATTTTGAACATGCGCAAAATTCTAGAGCACCCTTCCGTCCTTGCCCATCCATGCAGTTCATAAAAAGTTTGTAAAACGTTAAAGCTACTACGGTCACTATGTTCGCACACAGTTTGAGCCCGTTCGGCAACATTTTCAAGAACGTAGTAAGAACTACTTTGGTGTGATGGGGGTATAAGGAATCTCATCATGCATATAGCATACATAGGCCCTAGTTTCACGTTCCATCACCCCGTCCTGGTCAGTTCCATCACCCCGTCCTGATATGACCTTAGATGTTGCCAGGACGTAATATTCCAATAACCAACCAACCCTAGTTTCACCAACGTGAGTTAAATAGAAATTCTACAAGATTACAATACTTTAGCAGACAATTTTATTTTTTAATATTGAGTTTAAACAGACTGAACACAAGCTTTTCCTCAGAAAAGGTTCATCTCACAAATGATGTGTTATGGGGTGAGCTTCTAGCATAGCCGAACGAGACGGGATGGCCGAATGAGTTAGAGCGTCCGTCTCCCGTGCTGGCAGATCGTGGGGTCGTGGGTTCGAACCCTGGTCGAGTCAAACCAATGACTTTAAAATTGATACTTGTCACTTCCCAGCCAGGCGCTCGGCATTATTAGGATGGGGCAAGGACTTGTGTGCTCAGTGTCAGGATAATGTGACTGAGTGGGATATCATGTCATGGTGCTGGCAGCCTGGTTTCCCAGTGGGACAGCACTATAAAGTAGCCATGAGTGCGCACTGTCACAAGTCAGTACCCATCCTGATATGACCTTAGATGTTGCTAGGACGTAAAACAACAACAAACAAACAATCTAGCATAAAAACGTACAGCTAGATGGCAGCACCAACTTGACTTTGCTGGCAGTATTTCACTTTGCCCTGTGTTCCGCTTTACCCCGGGTTCCCCTGCACCAACTCCACCTCACCCCCGTTAACATCATTTCATTCAACGTCGTTTCGTTGTAACATCATTGACGGAGGGGAACAGACTTGCAATGGATCAGGGCGGTTATTTCAGCATTCAACCCCTATTATTTACACTTAACGCTGTTTCAGTTAAAGTCGCGGTTTCCAGGAAACCTAGTCATGCCATTAATGACATAGTCGGTGTACTGTGAAGCTTGTCACAAGTCAATACTTGTAATCTCACACATTGCCAGGGTTATAAAACCCTGGTCCCTCACCTACTACCTATGTATAGCCAGCTGTAGAGCGCCACTCACTACCCGGATGTTGCTCCCTGAACAGGTTGAGCGGCCTCTCGCCGTTCGCCGGCGATGACGACCTGGAGACCCTGCAGAACGTAAAGCGGGGCGACTGGCGGTTCGACTCGGACGCCTTCAAGAACATCTCCGACGACGGCAAGGACTTCATCAAGAAGCTGCTCATCAAGGACCCCACGTGAGTGCAGGCGCAGCCAGCCCCGCACCCCCACACCCCCACTCCCCCAACATCCCCGCCTCCACACCTCCACACCCCAACATCTCTGTATGTCCACACCCCCACATCCCCGCCTCCACACCCCCACATCGCTGTCTGTTCACACCCCCACATCCCGCACCCCACATCCGCACATCCCCACATTGCTGTATCCACACACCCACATCTCCACACCTCCACGTCCCCACATCTCTGTATCCCCACCCCCACATCTCTATATCCACTCCTCCACAACCCCATATTCCCACAACCCCGTCTCACACCCCCACGTCCCTATATCCCCCTCTCCACACCCCACATCCCCACATCCCCACGTCCCTATATCCCCGTCTCCACACCCCACATCCCCACATCCCCACATCCCGCATCCCCACATTATCACATCCCCGGGTCCACACCCCCACATCTCCACGTCACCACATACCCACAACCCGTCTCCACACCCCCACATCGCCACCTCCCCACACCGCCACGTCCCCACATCCCCACATTCCCGTATACACACCCCCACATCACCCGAGCCCCACAATACCACAAATTAAATATATATATATAAAACTATTTATGCATTACTAGGACGCGACTCTCTGTCACTTCGCATAGATTATGTGGTTCCATCCACATAGGTAAACAAACTAACACAAGGCATGGTTTATGCCGGATTTGGACTGTTTGCAATCTACAAGCAGTTACAACACATAAACAAGAAACAACAAAACCAAGGTTATTACTACGATAAAATTCTAAAGATTTGAATCAAATTGGACTAGTGCTGCCCAGCGGTGAAAACAAGTGTTAGCAGACTTAGATCTATCCATTATGGGCAGGGTAAATACATTCATCATATATATATATATACCGTATTCTCATGGGGTAACGCCCTGGGGCTGTATGCATGGAGCGGTGTTCGCGAGCCAAAACGCGTATAGGGCGGGATTTCTGGTTTAGCGCAGAAAAGTTGGTATGCATGGAGCAGTGTTAGGCCTAACACCGAGCGTTTAAACTCGGAAATTCTAACTCTGCTCATAGCAGGTTTACAGCGGTGTTAGTGTTAGGTTAGTGTCAGGATGGAACCCAAATCTACTCAATGCTATCATATTTAACAGAATTACATACGCAATAAGTGAAATCTTATCAGTTTAACCCTAAATCCGAAGCGATATTAACGCTGCCGCCGTAGCAGCGGCGATATTAATATTTTCGAATCGACGAATGTAAAGTAAACAAATCGCCACCGCCGCAGCGACATCGATATCCATACTGTCGATGTCAAGTAAAAATGGCCGCCGCCATCGCCGCCGAATCAGCGGGAATTTCTTACGCCCAAATCTATTAAATGCTGTCATATTTAACAGAATTACATATGCAATAAGTGAAATCTTATCAATTTAACCCTAAATTCGAACCGATATTAATGTAGCCGCAGCATTGGCGGCATTATTCATATTGTCAAATCGAGGGATTTCCCAAATCTATAAATACATTCACATTTAGCTAACACTCACCGTTTAAGCGCCCATGCATATGGCTTGACATAGTTCTCGACGACGCCGATAACCGGAGATAGGTACCCGGAGTTAGAGGTATAACACCACACGCCGCTAACACCGCTCCATGCATATGGGCCCTGGGTGTTTAAGTTGGCAAATCACTGAAGTGAGGGATGGGCATTTATTTACCCACACATGGGCGTTTAAGGGGGGGAGTGTTTACGAAATATTGGCCAACTGGGGAGTGGGCACTAAACAACACGCAAGAATATGGTATATATATTTGACCTGAGTTCCCGAATCACGGAGAGCCAATCGGGACTGTTTCTGGGACTTGGCTTGACCTGTGCATGTGTTGTGTTTTCTAGCCGTCGTATGACTGTACACGAATGCTTGGAACACCAATGGCTTGCCGTGAGTAGACAAGCTTCCTCACTCATACTAAATGGTTTACACTTTGTTATCAAACATCGATGTATCTATCTTAAAATTGTACTTTAATTTCACTCAATATCTAATTAATATTCTATTATTTCTAAACATTCTAATGGCATTCAATTTCCTATGAAGACAGTCGTATTTATTTATTTAATATTATTCAAATTTTACTAAATTTATACTGGATGTTTTATTTTAAATATCTTAATTTCATTCAATTTGGAATGGCTTCTTTAAAAGCATTATTCTATTTTTCAGTGAACGTCTAATGAATATCATATATTTAAGCTTTTTTTAATATCATTCAATTTCCAATGAATATTTTAGTTTTAAGCATTTGTCTAATTTCAGTCAGTTCTAGTTTCAGTCAAGCATCATTCTAATATCATCAAATTTCCAAGTAATATTATATTTTGAGATATTTCACTAATTTCACTCAATTTGTGATGAATATTTTAAATGCTTAAATATTTCTCTAATTTCACGCAATTTCTAATGACACATCTGTAGACGTGCATATATTATCCCATCTGTCTAAAATACTAACTAATGGAGAAATAGGTCAATTGTATATTAATAAAGTGGGGGGGGGGAGAAATAATAAGCAAAGGAGATGAGAAGGAGTTTGATCAATTCATTAATTTCCATCAAATGCTTTTGCCTTTTCAATTTTGTCACGGGAACAATAGACTTTTATTATGTCATAAAATTGCTCTCCTTATTTTTTTTCTTCTTATCACCAACCTTTTTATTATATTGTTTTATTGAAGATTTATACTGCCTATCGTGGATAAGTCTGAATAGACTTGTTTTCTATACACTGTGCATAGAAAGCCTGAGTCTACACTTTTACTGACCCAAGGGATTTTTAGCCACCCACACCACATAGACGGGGTATGAGAGCAACTGGCCTTTGAATACGCTATACAGCAGTGGGTATCCAAATTTGTAGAGGTGATGATATGTGGAATCGAACCACTGACCTTCAGATTAGGAGTCTGACATAGAAAGAAGTCAAATACTCTAACCACTCCACCACAGAGAATCCCACGAGCAGAACTTACCTGAATCATTAATCATTTCAGGAAGACCACAGCAACCTCACCACCAGGATTCCAGCGAGTACCTACGACAAATTCAGGGCCCGGATCGGCAAGAAATACGTGAGTATCCATATTGGTAATGATCCTGAAGCCAAGTAGGAAATCCATCATGGTACAGCCTATGAATATTGTTGTTCACAATCCAGGCAAAGTTTGGAGAGGGGCGGTAGGAGGGTGGGTGGGGGGGTCAAAGACATGGATTGCCTTTCAAGTTTCAAGCTACAACAACTGTGACCTAATATCCATGGTTTTGTGTTGGGTTTAAGGGAGAGGGGAGGAAATCAAACATAATCCTTTGGTTGTTAGTATACTTCACCACTGTGCTATAATGAATCATTGTGCTATGCTGAATCGTTGTGCTAGAATGGTATGCTATACCCCCACACAATACCATGTGTATTGTGTGGGGGTATAACATGGGTTCATGGGTTCGAACCCTCGTCCAGTCAAACCAATGACTTAACAATTTACACTTGTCGCTTCCTAGCCAGGCGCTCGGCATTATTAGGATAGGGCAAGGACTGGTTGGCTCAGTGTCAGGATAATGTCACTGAGTGGAATATCAGATCATGGTGCTGGTGGCCTGGTCTCCCAGTTGGACAGCACTATAAAGTCGCCATGAGTGCGCACTATCACAAGTCGGTACCTGTCATGATATGACCTTAGATGTTGCGAGGATGTAAAAGAACAACAAAACTGTGATATACAGCATCGCTGTGCTAGTCTATACCATTGTGTTATATTGCACCACTGTGCTATACTGACATCGCTGTGATATACTACATCACTGTGCTATTCTGCACCACTGTGCTATACTGACACCACTGTGCTATACTGGATCACTGTGCTATATTGCACCACTGTGCTATACTGACATCGTTGTGATATACTGCATCACTGTGCTAGTCTATTCCACTGCGCTTTACGACTATGCCTGTGTTCTCCAGGCGGACTGGCCCGCACCCTTCCCAGCTATCGGGCGCATCGCCAACTTCAGCTCAATTCGCAAGAACAGAGCGAAGGAATGCCAGATCTACGACAGCTACTATGGTAAGTCAAGTTTGTCTGTAAATACAAAAGAGATGAGAATGAAGGAAAAAGTAAATAAGGTTAGAATATCATCCATCAGATATGCGTGATCAAGCAGCGTTGTGCTTAACTTAAACCGAGTGTGTGAGCGATTGTAATGTTATGCCATCACTCTATGTAAATTCAAATGCTGCTCCCCATTTTTGCTTGAACTACAGTGACTGGTGCTGTACATTATACAGCAGGAGCCACTCCCTTAATTCTACAGGCTCGGTGGTGTGACTAATACAGCACTGATCAAACTTAGATTATACAGACTGTCAATTCCAACAGTAAGATGGCTGGAAGACCAGTGCTCCGGCACTGACAAATGTCATATTCAGATGAATAAATACTTTACCAACAAACAAAAAATGGATACTAAACATGAATGAATGCTGCATTAATAACTATCTCAAGCTACAAACTGTCGCCTTATTGCATATGCCTCAGATACATGTGCTAGATATAGTAAAACAACCACAATTGTTTACAATACAAGCAACCAATTTGTAGCTTTTTTCTTCTTTAACAAAAAAAATGTTTTGTTTTTTTTTGGTAAATATTTTTATTCATCTGAATACATATTTTGTCAGTGCCGGGGCACTGGTCTTCCAGCCGTCGGAGTGGTCACATTTCATCTGTACATAGTGGAAGTGGAATGTGTTGCATTGTGTGCAGCGCAACCCATTCTGAACGATTATGTAATTTCATTCATCGAATAATGCCTTTTTGTCGGTGTTGGAATGGTGCTGTTCCATCTGTAAAAAATAGAGCAGTATATTACAGTACGGGGGCCTAGCTTGGGATTTTCAGGTGGTACGCAAATGGAATAAAGCGCTATTGGAATAAAACGCGAGGGAATAAAATGCTATAAAACATCATACATTTTGATTGTTTTTAAATATTTTTTAAATCTCAGGTGGTACGCAGCTGCATACCTGCGGTATATAGAAGCTAGGCCCCTGCATTAATGATGCGTTTGGTTTCAAATAGTGATGAATTGCATGCAGTTATAATTGGATAATAAATTAAACATAATAGAGGAAGCATGTATCACATGACTATAGACTTACTGCAAAAGTCCAGCGGGTTTCATTCAGTATGGACCACGTGTTATCTCATGAGGACAATCCTCCAATTATTATTCTGAATTGATCCCGTCTGTTCCGGGCTTTAACCAAACCGCTGCCGTGCATTCCCATGATGCATCTCATTGGTGCGCTTTGCTCATGCGCAGACCGTCGGGAGGCCATCCCCCGGTTCATCCGGAAGCCACGCAGCTGCCTTGTGGGAGAAGGCAAGACCGGAAGCTTCACGTGCCGTGTAGTCGCCCCGTCACAGCCCCTCATCACGTGGTACGTACTGTGTGGCGCCCCCTGTCGGCCGGAGTTGGTTTCACACAAGAAGCATCCATTAATGGTCGTACTCAAATATGTCCATATAGATTAATGTTCATCATGATCAGACGTCCCATTGGCTCTTTAGGTCATGATCAAATATCCAGATAGATTAATATGCATGAAGATCAGACGTCGTACTGGCTCTTAAGGTAATGATAAGACATCTATATGTTTATAAAATCATGATAAGACATCCATATGGATTAATATGCATCATGATGAGACTCCACACTGGCTTATTATATCATGATAAGATATCCAGATAAATTAATATGCATCATGATCAGATATTCAGATAGATTAATAATCATCATGATAATATATCGCATTGGGTTATGAGATCATGATAAGACATCCAGATGGATTAATAATCTTAATAATTAATATGATCAGATATTCAGATAGATTGATAATCATCATCAAACATATCGCTGAATTAATCATTGATTATTCATCATGATCAGACATCCTGATACATTAATAATCATCATGAGTAGACATCTTACTGGCTCATAGGATCATGATAAGATGAATAATCATCATGATCAGACATATAGCTCAATTAATAACAATCATGATCAGACATCTAGATAGATAAATAATAATGATCAGACATCATACTGGCTTATAAGATCATGATAAGACATCCACATTGATTAATAATTATCGCAATAAGACATATAGCTGAATTAATAATCGTCATGAACGCACATCCAGATAGATTAATAATTATAATTAGATATCCAAGTACATTAATACACATCATGGTCAAACATCTCACTGGCTTAGAAGATCATGATAAGATACGCAGGTATATTAGTAATCTTACTGGCTGCTAAGATCATGATAAGATACCCAGGTATGTTAGTATTCTTACTGGCTGCTAAGATCATGATAAGATACCCAGGTATATTAGTTGTCTTACTGGCTGCTAAGATCATGATAAGATACCCAGGTATATTAGTTGTCTTACTGGCTGCTAAGATCATGATAAGATACCCAGGTATATTAGTAGTCTTACTGGCTGCTAAGATCATGATAAGATACCCAGGTATATTAGTAATCTTATAGCTGCTAAGATCATGATAAGATACCCAGGTATATTAGTAGTCTTACTGGCTGCTAAGATCATGATAACATACCCAGGTATATTACTAATCTTATAGCTGCTAAGATCATGATAAGATACCCAGGTATATTAGTAATCTTACTGGCTGCTATAATCATGATAAATAATCATTGCGATCAGACATATATCCCAATAAATAATAACCTTTCACCATGAACATGCCCTTTGCCGCTGACAAAGCGCAGTATACATGCTACTAACTTTCTCTTTTTCATTTTTAACCTGGAAAAGCTTTTTAATTATATTGTTGGTTTTATCTCTAAAATACCATTTGTGACTTTACCACAGTTGTATGCTCTTTTGGCATACATTTGTGTGCTCTATCTTACCTGTTTGAAATGTAATATTTTAGTCAGTTATGGTCAACCACTGTGTGACAATCCAATAGCCAATGTTTACATTTTTGTGCTGGTGGGTCATTTTACAAACAAATTCAATAATCAACTTTTCGCTGTGAATGGAACGGTTGTTGCCGACGCGGCACTAAACCATCACCAACCAACCAATCAATCAATCAATTCTGAATGGTTCGTTAATCACACCTCTGGTTGCTTGGTTACCACAGGAGTTTCGGCGGCATAGCCCTTAACCCGAGCATTAAGTACATGCCTAAATACTCGGGCAACAACTACGAGCTGCGGATAGGGCGAGTCAAGATGGACGACAAGGGCGAGTACACAGTGCGCGCCGAGAACTCCTACGGCAACCGGTCCGAGTGCGCCACCATGAACGTCGAGGGTGAGCGTTCGAACCCACTTCCGGTCAAGTGATCGTGGGGAATTTTGGGAGGGGGCAACAACAAATTGATTTTTCTTTTTAAATAATGTGTACACGGATATTCACTGTAGTGTGACGAAATGGTGACAACTCACATTCTAGGAACCTGAAACCATTTATCGCGCTATTAAATCTGAATACTCCGATGAAGGCATCTAATTTTCTAAACTAGAAGACAGTTTACTTATTAATTTCTTTAATTTCATTCTACACATATCCCGACTCGGATTACTGGTATACTCATTGGACATTTACGAGCGCGGTGGCCGAATCAGTGGAGCGCGGGCCTTGCATGTGGGTGATCGGGAGTTCGCTTCCCGGTCGAGTCAAACCAATGACTTATAAAATTGATACTTGTCGCTTCCTGGCCTGGTGCTCGGCATTAATAGGATAGGGTAAGGACTGGTTAGCTCAGTGTCAGGATAATGTGACTGAGTGGGATATTGGGTCATGCTGCTGGCGGTCTGATTTCCAAGTAGGGCAGTACTATAAAGTTACCTTGAGTGTGCACTGTCACAAGTCGGTACCCGTCCTGATATGACCTTCGAAGTTGCCAGGACATAAAACTCCAACAACTAACCATTGGACATGTATTGTTACTTTTCTTTAGTTTGAAGTACCTTTTATTATATATGGCTGACTTTGTAGATATTTGAAGTGAAGACAGTCTCAAATAATTTGTGCATGCACGTCAAAATGGTGGACAAGCTAGGGTTTAGCAGAAACAGCTTCTATTAAATCGACTATTCCCTCGATGTGAAGCAACAAATGGTTATTAAGCGCATCAATACCTCAGTTGGACAGGTACGAGCACATGTGGGTAAATACTTTGGTTTCTAAAATGTAATGCTTTTATCAGACTATGCAGCTTTAAGTGTAATTTTCTCGCGCGTACAGAATGAAAAGGAGAGTGATGAGATTCAAAATAATTTATTTGAGAAGATAGCTTGCAGGCAGGGCGAGCATCAAGTATCTGGAGATCAGTATTGGTATTGTGTATCCTATCGTGAAAATAGGTCAATCAAATCGTAACATGTCAGAACATAACAGTGTCATATCAGGGAATCAAACAATGCAAATCAGTATAATCAAATCATGGTGGTATCAATCAATCAGGGTAATAGTTAGTCAATAAGTGAGTAAATAAGTTAATAGTGACATCAAACAGAGAAGGCGAGAACAAGCAGCGTACCGAGGAGGCTATCGAGCAAACATCATGTAAAAATATACGGATTTTCGGTTTAGAATTGTATATTGACAGTGCGCCTTGTTATTCTTGGGGTGATGGAGTGGGGACAATGTTATGTAAACTAAAAGTAATAATATCCCACTCCCATTATGACATGATATAAGCTATGTGAAATATATGTTCATACATGATGCCTAAGATTAAAGGAGAGGTGCTCCTGTAGAAGAGACAGTACATGATTGTTGAAATACTTCTCCATGCATTCATAAAGAGTGCAATTGGAGAAAAAAACATTTTAACAGAGATCTATTGTAACTGTTGCAATGACCTGTCCCTACATGACCACTGGGTGTGCACACCAGCCTAATTTGCATATACACACAGGGCACCACCTGCAGCTGGGTTGAGTGACAGCCACCCCTACTAGGGGAGGGTGCCACCCACCCTGACTGTGGAGGTGCCTGATTGGCTGGCTGTGGACTGCCCAGTCCCCTGCATCCCATTGGCCCTCTGACCACACTAGCCTCAAACCAAGATCATATTTCTAGACTCTGCTTCAGACCCCCTGGAGAGAGATCACTTTACTCCCGGCTCTGGAGTGAGGCACACCTACTCTGGAGCAGGAACCCCAGACACTCTGTCTGATGCTGGCTAAATTCATATATTCCAATTGAGTGTGAACACAGCCGTAGAACCCCTGTCCCATGTGCTGTGGACACTGCTTTTGATACAGGCTAAAGTAGTAATGAGATACTATGTAGTTTGTGTGTGTAAATGTTAAGTAGTGAGTGTCATACCATAACCATGATCAAAATGATGGATGTGTGTAGTTTTCAACGTCAATGTCAATATCTGTAAGCGATAATTGATGTAATTGGAACAACGCAAACACAGCAATATATAATTATGGACTTTTAATTAGTCTTAAGATATTGGTTATATAGTCTTTTTATCACGACATGAGGCTTAGAGACGCTTATAACCCTATTCACCTTAGTAGTGCGGGGGGGATGGTAAATTTAATAGGTGAGATGTCGTCTCCAGTCACCCATGTCGAAGTAACACAATCTACAGTATGCAGTCACTTTTATTGAGAATTACATTTTGACCTAGAGGGGGCATATTGAGTTAGTTTAATAAAGCTACGATAGGTGGACGGCGATCATGTCCTTGTTTATGGGTCGGCTATCAACTTAGTGCCCAAAGACCCACTAGTCGGCATTGTACACATTATTTTGACATAGTTTCGTCGAGATCCGCTAGTCGGCAGCAGTAGCTATGCATCCGTAGTTACCGGCACACTGTCAGGCCTGTGTCTGCGCGGCCAATTACCCGTGTTGCATAAGCATCATGGACAATGTGTATATTCATTGAGGAGTAGTCATGAGGTTAAGTGTATCGCTATATTTATAGTTAAAGTCATGAGATTACCTTAATTGTTGCTTGGACAACAAAATCAACAAACAGACAAATCTCTTCTTTTAATTTAATTTCGAATTGCTTCTTATAATTTTTATCCGGCTTTGGTGATATTGATACTGATAGTCAAGTTATACATCGCCGTCGAATATACAAGTTATACATAAGTTATACATCGTCGTCAAATGTAGCCATTAATCATCTTGGTAGTATTGACCAATATTTACTGAACCGGTGCGCGTGTGTGCGTGTGTGTGTGCGTGTGTGTGTTTATTCATTTCCATTAAGTGCATGTCTGGTAGATATGTTACGGAGAACGCGCAGTTAGTAATGTCATTGACCTTGACCTTGACCTGTTTTCACAGCTGCAGCGGAAATAATCAGGAGAGCCACCAGCGTGGAACCAGCGACACCAAGGTAAGCATCATACATTAACATTGTCTCATAGAGTAGCCATTCGCCCCCTGGTGGCTGATACATTAACTCGACTCTAGGACAATAGTAATACTACCATAACCTCGTACTATTGTGTCGTGTAAACTTAGGATATGGTCACAGTTAGAAACTGGTTGTACTAATAGTATGCAGTAAAACCTCACTACCCGGCCACCTCCACAAATAGACCACTCCCCTATATCGATCGCTTTATTTGGGTCCCAAATGATCGCCCACACAATACCATTGTAATGATTTTTTAAACTCCCTAAACCGACCACTTCCCTAAATGGACCATTTAAAGTCAGTCCATGGTCGGTCGATTTATAGCTGTTTTACTGTAGCGCATCATCTCGAAATGTCTCCTTAATCAGCTTTTTTCTTTATAGTGGATGACTTCTAAAATGGTTCTTATGGTTTTAATGAGGACATGTGAGATTACATCGAATCTTGTTTATATCATGGCCTTATTTTTACACTGGCAACACCGGTTCTCCTCCGCTTCTCATTGTTAAATGGACCAAGTATAGGCTGCTGAGATGGCAGCCATTCTCTGACAAAATATATACATGTATAACCCCGTTAAAACAAACTTGAAGGGACCCTAGAAATTTGTTTGGATTAACCGATCATTGGTTAAACCGAGCTTTGGCTTTGACTTTGACTTGGCTTTGTCAAAAATGCAGGTGCATTATGAATATAATATACAATGTATGTGGACACTTTGATTATTGTTTTTTATGTATATACAGTATAACCCCATTAAACCAAGCTCGGTTAAACCAAACGATCGGTTAATCCAAACTTTTTTCAGTGGCCTGGCAAAATACTACGATTTATCATATAAAAAAGTTGGTGGGGTCTCAGATGACCTTATAACCGGGTAATGGGCGTCCGGTTACCAGCGGAGGGGAGGGGGCGGCCGCGGCGCCACATGGTGGAGGGGGGCGTGGCGGCCACCTACCGGGTTGTATAGTGCGCTTTGTCCATTCGTGTGCGGGGTAGTATCAGGAATCCCAGTGTGTCCCGCGTCGAGGCGAATTACCCATGTTGCCCTAAGCAACATGTCCCATTCTTAGAAACGGTGTACCACTTTTATGAAATGAAAACTGAAAATGAAAACATTCCAAATCATCGCAGAAAACATTCCAAAATAATAGCTGAATCCATATTCATATGAAGGTTTATATGTTGTGCATATGTCAGATTTGAAGAAAAAACTAACTTTTTGATTTTGTTAATATTCAATTTGAGAAAGGCATTAAAATTAACTGCACATCATCCATGCAGAGCATCATTTTAACGCACATCCATAACATCATTTTAACACACGCAACCAATTTAAACACGATTTTATTGATCACAGTTAAGCAAAAAAGATTGTCTTACAAGGAAAAAGTTGAAAAAAACGTTTGGGTAGAGGCATTGTGTCGATATCCATATTTTCATATTTTCACTTTAGTACAAAATGTTAAGCATATTGTGGATACATTTTGAGGAATAGATTAAATGCATGTAGTATTGCTAATATACTTATTGCACAGAGTCAACAATAACCATTTGACATACTACCCCCCACAAAAATGCTAAATTGACGGAATGGCCGAATGAGTTGAGCGTCTTCCGTTTTGGTAAGTCGTGGGATTCGAACCCATGGGTTCGAACTTTGCTCGAGTCAAACCAATGACTTAAAAATTGATACTTGTCGCTTCCTAACCAGGTGCTTGGCATTATTAGGATAAGACATGGAGCAATGGAATGAGGAAGACCAATCGTCCGCGATTGAAATTTCCCCTGCTTGATCAACTAATCTACCAAAAAGAAGAAAAAAGTCATTAACAATGTAATATGGAAAGCAAATAAGTGGTACACAGTTTCAGAGAATGACCCATATAAATATGTATATATATAGGTGTGTGAGGTGTTTGTGGCATTACTAGTACAGTATATGAAGCCAGTATAATTGGTGGCAATCGTCGCGTGAGTGTGTCACGGATATACAGTCATACCCGAATAGAACATAGTTCTCTACAATCTAATGTTGTTTCCTTCACACTTTGACCATCACAGCTTCTATAGGAAGTAAGTGTCCCTGAAAGCAGCCAGAATCAACGCGCTTGATAGCTGCCGCCTATTGCTGCTATCAATACTGTTGTGTTTACATGTTGTCTGTTTGTTTGTTGTTGTTTTACATCCTAGCAACATCTAAGGTCATATCACGATGGGTACTGACTTGTGACAGTGCGCACTCATGGCAACTTTATAGTGCTGCCCCACTGGGAGACCAGGCCACCAGCACCATGACCTGATATCCCACTCAGTCACATTATCCTGACACTGAGCCAACCAGTCCTTGCCCTATCCTAATAATGTCGAGCGCCTGGCTAGAAAGCAACAAGTATCAATTTTTAAGTCATTGGTTTGACTCGACCAGGGTTCGAACCGACGATCCCATGGTCTACCAACACGCGAGACGGACGCTCTAACTCATTCGGCCATCCCTTCTGGTTTAAATCTTGTGACACCAGACATGAAACCCACTGTGTTGTCTGGGTTTCCATATGGTCGTCACCGCTTTCTCAGCTTTTTCTAACTGTTAAGGAATATTATTACTACTGCTATGGTTGTCTCTTTGGGGTGTACCACGGGGGATGAAACATTCTGATCGGGAAAGAAAATCTTTATTGTTTCATGATGTGCATAGCTAAATCGGACGACGGTTATCTCAGTGCCAGGATAATGTGACTGAGTGGGGTAACGGGGCATGGTGCTGTCGGCTTGATTTCACAGCACTATAAAGTCGCCATGAGTGCACACTGTCACAAGTCAGCACCCGTCCTGATATGACCTTGCATGTTGCCAAGATGTAAAATTCCAACCACCAACCAACCTTTGTTTGTCGTTGTTTTGCTTCCCAGCAACATCTAAGGTCATACAGGAGGGGCCCCTTTAAGTATAATGGTGTTATTTAAATAGGGATGTAGCCATGTTGTTGGTACGATGGCAGATATAGCGTCTTAAGCATGTGTTCACTGCTTTTGCTTCTTGTTTTATTTTTTTATTTTCCGTGTAAACATTCTCCATTCATTGTTCATGTTGAGACAACATGGGTAATTTGGCACGCAGGGCAGACGGCCATTCGGTTACTAAGGACGCACAAGCAGCGACCTACCGAGTTAGAACTGAACTAAGCCAATGGCCGCCGATCGATGTGCCACCTAGCCTTAAGACATTCACATATCAAAACGACTAACTAAGACATTCTCACTTCCTCGCTAGATTTTAAAAAGACAACACTGAGTTCTATACGCTCATTAATTTGCCATCCCACCCACCCCAGCTTGTAAGGTAAACGGGTTTGGGTTAAGTGTCTTCGAGCCATGATATTTATACTGACTGACAACTTCTGTTGCAACTAAAATAAATGCCACCTTATATCTACTTGTCTGCCTCGCGTGTTTTTAATTATCATTCTATCGAATGCCAAGCTTGGCATTTCTTTCGGAATGACAACTATTCACCAATCATGGCCATAGTTGTCATGATCGCGGGTTTGCGCTTGTCTGTCTATCCATGTCACGTGGTCTGCGCCAAGGTACTACAAAGAAAGACTGTGCCTGTCGAATAAGATATGTGAATCTTGAAAGTGGAACCTTTAGTACAGAGCAGCTTTAGAGATGAAGCTATGACCAAATGACGGTCTTGAGATTACACTATGGCAGAATGGCGGGATGGCCGAATGAGTTAGAGCGCCTGTCTCCCGTGTTGGTAGATGGCTCACCATCTATACTGGTCGCTACTTTCACACTTTGCCAGGTGTTCAGCGGTAACTATGGTAATCAAGGGCCAGTGGAATGGGGAAGACCAATTTGTCTAAGGCTGAAATTCACCTTGATTATTCAACCAGTGTAAAAAAAAACTAATAAATGTGTACGATGAAAAGTGGTCGTAGCACATTTCAAAACACTGGGACTTAAGTGGAATGCCAGTTGTTAAATTCCAGTAAAACTATTATGGAAATATACTCTAGTTGGTTCAATTTGGTTTCGATCCCTTCACATATATAAATCAAACAAAATGATGTCTGAAAACCTATTATTGCTCGCTACAACACGGGACTTTAAGTGGGTTTTTAAAAGAAAATTGTAAAGATTTTCCAAACCAGCTGTGATGTCCTAATGAGAGTTGGCGTTTTGTCCCACTAGGCGGCGCTTCGAGTACGAAGTTGCTGAGTACGAAGAGGAGCCAGACAAGGCACCTTTCTTCACCTTCCCGCTCCGCAACCGGTTCATCCAGGAAGGGTCTGGCTGTAAGCTCGTGTGCAACCTCAGCGCCAAGCCACCGCCCACGGTCAGTTCTATGGACATTTCTCTATATATGTGTGTATATATTGTCTACAGCTGAAATTCACCTTGATTATTCAACCAGCATAAAAAAAACTAATATATGTGTCCGATGAAAAGTGGTTGTAGTACATTTAAAAACACTGGGATTTAAGTGGACTGCCAGTTGTTAAATTCCAGTACACTATTATGGAAATATACTCTAGTTGGTTCACGACTGACACTGGTCTACATCCGGTGGGGGCGAAGAGGGTAGGTGGAGCTACCGGTAGAGTGTTGGTCTTACGGAGTCTAACAAATAATAATAATAATAGATAACCCTTACGTATCTTTATACTCGCATATATATATATATATATATATATATATGCATATATATATATGCATATATATATACATATATATATATATGATGTATAACATATTACGTGAGTGTGAGTATAAAGGTGCCGAAGGGAATTATTTTGTTATATATGTACCATATTCTCACGGGTTAATACCCATGTGTGGGTTAACACCCACCCTCCAATATTTCGTAAGCCCTTAAACGCCCATGTGTGGATAAATGCATACCTCCCACTTAAGTGATTTGCAATTTAAATGCCCAGGGCGTTAACCCACGAGAATACGGAACTTATTGTTCTGTACGACACCTCCTTGCGCGCACCTATGTGACCGGTGGTGCTGCTACCGGGCTTCCTCATCAGTAACAGACACACCATGCTGTCACTCACACCGGAGACTTTTTTTAACATAAATTTTTAGGCAAACGCTGAATATTCCTTGCCAGGGAATATATACTCATCCCACTAATCATTGTCTTGTGTCCTTCTCTCCTGTAGCTGCCCCTTTATTTCTCATTATCTGAAACCAGGAAGTAAACTGTGACATGGAAACCAAAAGTCAAAACCTTCCAAATAATGGCAAAAAAACATTTCAAATAACAGCAGAACCCACGTTCCTATGAAGGGTTGTATGTTGTGCATTATGTCAGAGTTGAAAAGAAAAATGGAAAAAAAAGCTATTTCACTTTTTGGTTTTGATCTTATACAAATTGAGCAATGCATTAATTCCACTTGCGTAACATGGAAATCAAACACACATCCAGAACATCATTTTAAACAAGTTAAAGCTGCATAGTCAGAAGAAAACATCAAATTTTCAAAACCAAAGCATTTATCTTGATTTGAGTCTACATATCGAACTTAAATACTGATGCACTTATTAAGCATTTGTTGCCGCATAGAAGGGCATACTGAGGCAATTTACTAGAACCTGTTACTGGAGTGGCCTATGGTGTCAGAGTTTTGGTGTGCTTGCCAAAATTAAGTTTGCATGTTTGCACTTCAAATATCTCAAAAGTTAGCCATTTAAAATAAACGGTACTTCAAACTAAAGTCAGGTAGATTATAAGGATCAACCTAATGTATGTATCTGAGAAAATGACAGAAGCTCAAAACCATCGGACTGTACAACTTTAACCTACACAACAAATCCAAACAAGATTTTTATTGATACCACTTCATTCATATCCTGTGCCCTGCATTGCTGAATTGCCCCATGTTGAACTTCACTGGATAATTCAGAGCGCAAAAGCATATAGTCCTACGCTGCCTACATCGCTCTCGCCTGGCGCCACCTTACAGGTATTTTGGAACCTCGCACCCCAACACCACCTAGCCTTAACTGCAGGTCCCACATCCGAACCCGCGTGGTGTGTGGAGCAGTCTCGTCTTTCTCACCCACCCACCCACCCATCTGCAATTGACTGTGGCCTAGGGTTGAGCGTCCTGGTAGCCAACACTATTAAGACTATATATATATATATATATATATAACGAAACAAGACAATATACCTCTGATATACTATGATTCATTCAAATAATAAAACCATTCATTACCACTTTGGTTCTATGCTTTCGCATTTACTGAATTATGTGAATATGAATAAGCGAACGTTCCATGCTGTGTGTGACAGATCACGTGGCTGAAGGACGGAAAGGAGATGCGCGCGAACCCCAAGTGGGCAATCAGTTTCAAGAACGGCATCGCTGCCTTGGACTTTGTGTCGTGTATACCGGACGACAGCGGCAAGTATATATGTCGTGCAGAGAACGCCAAGGGCTCAGACGACACGCATTGTAATGTTAGTGTAAATGGTAAGTGGCTCCAGCTCTATCGGCACTTTTATAGTGGGGTGGTATAACTGTATATATATAGTAAAAACATGTTTAATTCTCAGTTTGCACTCTTATATTTATAAGGGGGTGGGACAATTGTATATATATAGTAAAAACATGTTTAATTCTCAGTTTGCAATCTTATATTTATAATGGGGTGGGGCAACTGGATATATATAGTAGAAACATGTTTAACTCAAACATCTTTAAAAGTAGGTAACTAAATTGAAATGTAACTCAAAAGTATTGTTTGTCTAAATGGTAAGTGGTTCCAGCTCTGTGGACACTCTTATATCGAGGTCGGGCAACTGTATATATATATATATTTATATAATATATATATGTAGTAAAAACATGTTTAACCCTCAGTTGGCACTCTTATATTGGGGTAGGCAACTGTATGTATTATATATAGTAAAAGCAGGTTAACCCTCAGTTGGCACTCTTATATTGAGGTGGGGGCAATCGTATATATATAATACAAATATATTTAACTCTAGCATCCTTAAAGTAGGTAACTAAATTGAAAAGTAACTCAGTAGTATTGTTTGTGTAAATGGTAAGTAGCTCCAGCTCTCAGAATGTACTCTTATATGGGAGTGGGGCAACTATATATAGTAAAAACATGTTTAACTGTCGGTAGGCACTTTTATTTCGGGATGTTGTAACTGTGTATATATATATATATATATATATATATATATATATTTATATATATATATATATATAGTAAAAACATGTTTAACTCTCGGTAGGCACTCTTATTTCGGGATGTTGTAAATGTGTATATATATTTATATATATATATAGTAAAAACATGTTTAACTCTCGGTAGGCACTCTTATTTCGGGATGTTGTAACTGTGTATATATATATATATATAGTAAAAACATGTTTAACTCTCGGCAGGCACTCTTATTTCGGGATGTTGTAACTGTGTATATATATATATATATATAGTAAAAACATGTTTAACTCTCGGTAGGCACTCTTATTTCGGGATGTTGTAACTGTGTATATATATATATATATATATATATATATATAGTAAAAACATGTTTAACTCTCGGTAGGCACTCTTATTTCGGGATGTTCTAACTGTGTAGTTTTGGGTGGCTTCTTCAAATATCACAACAAATCACATTCTTAATGCTGCCCCCTGTCTCCCCTACCCCTGCCCACCCCTCACCCCTCACCCCCGCTTTACAGCTAAGGTGGTGCTGAGTTCGGTCGGCCTCCCGCCGCTGCTGAGCCGGTCCTACAGCATCAGCTCGGACATCGGCTCCGGCTACACGTCCACCATGTCATCATCGTCAAGAAGAGCGTCCGAGCTGCCGCCGATGCCGTCGGGCAAGAAAAGCGGCTCGAGGTTCTTGTCATCCAATTTCTCCTCATCCAACCCGACCTCCTCATCCTCATCGTATAGTTCGAGAAAGACATCCCGGCGGTCGACTATCGACGCCGGTTCATCAAATTCGCGGTTCCGGCGTTCCTCTAGCGTCGTCACATCCCGACGTGAGTTGATCTGCGCGACCTTTGTTTGACCCCACTTGACCTGGTTTAATTTCACTGCGCTGTTTGCTTAAAATTAGGCCACACCAATATAAAGAAATGGAAGAGAGAGAAAACATACTTGGGGCGGTTATATACCTACATTTGATTATATATAGATGCAATGCGACTGACACTGGTCAACATCCAGTGGAGGTGACGTGGGCTAAGATGGCGCCACCAGTACAGTGTTGCATCTTACGGAGTATGACAATAATAATAAGAAGTAATATTCCCTTCCGTATCTTTATACGTTATACATCACATATAGATATGCTTAGACATATTAAAAGTTTGCTGCAGTTTGATGCTCCTGTGCAAAATGAAAGTAGCACCTGCCTGGCAGCACACTTTGCTTACTGCTATGACCATTGAAATTCGGTGTGGTGTGCTCTTTTTAATGATAACTTTTTCTTCAAGATTGGTTTTGTAAAAAATAAAAAGTTTAAAAGAGTTGAACGAAACTCAAAATTTACTTGCGGTGTCTGAGAAACAAGCATGTGGGTTTTTCTTTGCTTGGCCTTACTGTTCAACATCGGTTTTTTTTATTACTCCTTTTTTAATTCTTTGCGTTTTGTATTTACAATGGCCGCCAGCTCACTGTCGCCTTCCCCATTGGATAAGCGTCAACTGGTCCCTTGCCCGGTTTGCTTTCACCCTGAGCTTTACAGTAGTACATGTCTTCTCTGACCGCCTTGTAATCAGCAGACCCCAGTTATGATGATGGTTGTGGAGAATTGTTAAGCGTACAAACTGCTTTTGTCTCATTGGACTCGCCCTCCAGTGACACTGACAGAACACCTGCTATTTTATATATATATATATATATATATATATATATATATATATCTATATATATATGTATATATATATATATATATAACAGGTGTCCTGCCTATATATATATATATATATATATATATATATATATATATTTATCAGGTGACCCGTCTCTCTGTATATATAGCAGGTGTCCTGTATATATATATATATATATATATATATATATTTATATATATATATATGTATATATATGTATATATATATATATATATATATATATATTTATATATATATATGTATATATATGTATATATATATATATATATATATATATATATAGCAGGTGCACTGTCTATATATAGGACAGGTATCCTGTCTATGTATATAGCAGGTGTCCTATATATAAATAACAGCTGTCCTGCCTATATATATGACAGGTGTCCTGCATGTGTCATGTCTATATATATAGCAGGTGTCCTGTTTATAAATAGCTGGTGTCCTGCTATATATATATATATATATATATATATATATATATATATATATATATATCAGGTGTCCTCTCTGTATATAAAGCAACCATAACCTATATATATATAATATATATAATATCTATACCAGAAGAACACTGATGGGCTGGCTGCAGAGTTGTCCGTTGAAGACAGGTACTACTGTATTGCACATCCTGACAGAATTGCACTGCTCGCTGACTATTTCCATTGTTGTCCTTACCTGATGTCTGCTGTGTTGTCTCACTGGCTTTCATCCCCTTCTGGCCAATAACCAGCAGAGCGCATTGTCACACCCAAACTTATCATTATTATTTCGTACAGTTAACAACAACAAAAGACAAATATATCGTACGAAATGATAAATGAAGTTAAGCTATTACGACTGCTCATGTTGTACTAAATGCAACTGCTTCAGAATAATATGGATGGTTTACAGATTCACACTGGAGTTCCCCCGCATTCACAGAAACCTTGGATAGTCAAAAGTTAAAGGCTGGAGCAAATGTGACATTTGAGTGCAGAGTAACGGGCCAGCCTTCGCCCGGTATTCAGTGGTTCAAGGATGGCCAGGTAAAAGAAAGTCAAGTACCTGCCCATTATGATTCCATGCCTTCAGCATCATCAAGCTATATTAATATCTATCAATTATGTATCTTAGATATAATGTAGATGTTCATATTAATATAGGCTTATTATACAAATTGAGATATGTTAGAATATATATTTTAGGAGTATTACTATGTATCAATATATACATTTATATAAATATATACACATATAATTTAATAACATACATATAATATATATTTATAATTATTTATAATTATATATATTAATATATATTAACATGTATAATATAATAATATAATATATTAGTATATAGTATATATATATATATAAATATATATACTAATAAATATATATATCAATATATACAATTATATTGTTTATATATTATATATATAAACATATATATTTATCTACATTTATATATATTATATATTTGTATATACATATATTTGTATATAAATATATTTGTATATAAATATATTTGTATATAAATATATAGATATATTTTAATATGTATATTAATATATATAGAAAGATACATGTATTTTCTTTAAGAACCCAAATGATTTTGATGAAAGGATAACATATTAAAAACATATTTTGGTACATTTATTTTATCTAAACAAATTTACTGGACACCTAAATATTTTGGAATATTGGAATTTCACGTAGCATATCCGAACATTTAAAGTTGCATAATCCGATGAGGTAATGCTATTTTCAAAATCCCCTCCCCCCCCCCCCCCTCATTTCCTCACATGTGTTCCTTCATGCCCATGTTAGATCCCAGTGTAGTAATTCCTCACTTCTTTACCCCCCCCCCCCTATTAAACATGTCACAGCTCGCTGGCTTTGATATGACCACAGCAATGGTGTATTGCAATTAGCTTCAACTGGTGTATCCACAAATATTATTTCTTGGCATACTTCCAATACAAATATTTCCAAAGTTATTTTACTATCATAAAGGTTAACGCGTAAAGTAGTTGATAATGGTCAACCTGAGGCTTTAAACTTTTCTTTCAATTTTTTATTTTTTATTTTAAAATCCAACGGGTTATGCAACTCAACATAAACCTATGCTCAATATAGAGCCTTAATTAGTACATGCCCCCCACACACACACCCCATCCACACCCACATTCCTTTCCTGACTGGCTTGACTGTGCGCTGATTCTGGTCTCGTTGCCGACAGGTCCTAACTGGTGGAAGAGCTAGTATTTCAAATGTCAGTGGACTCTTAAGTCTAAAACTGAAGCGAGTAACCCTGGCCGATGCCGGCACTTACCGGTGTCGAGCAACAAATTATGAAGGTGCAACCTCAACCACGGGGCTTTTGGAAGTGGAAGGTACATATGTCCATCTGAGTCCTACATATAGTTAGCTCGTCAGCCCAACCAACTACCCCCAAAATCATGAAACCATACCTGTCCACCAACCAGCATTGCTTAGACTTAGAACTACTCGTAGCTTTAGGTAAACCATATTCATAGATTACATTTGCACCGATTATTTTTTCATTTAGATATATTTATCTTAGTAATGTTTTTTTTATTTAATTAAAGAAATAGTTTCTTTCTCACTGCATTTCAAAGCATACAGTGGCATAGATTGTTTATCTAATATTTATTATATATATAATATATAATATATATATAATGTATATATAATATATATATAATATATATAATATATATAATATATATAATATATATAATATATTATATATATATATAATATATATATATAATATATATATATTATTATGCATGATGTCTCTTGGAAAATCGTATTTAGAACGTAACTGCTGTCTCTGATTAAACTAACCAATTCAGTCTAGCTGAACCATTCATTGCACTGCACGAGCGAGCCTGGGCGTTAGTCATTGTTCATCTTATATGTAACATTGGTACGGTGGCGTGCAGAGGTTTTGTGATGTCCGGGGCTAACTCCTGTATGCCTCTAAAACTCAAGCATAAGGTCTAGTACTGAAAAATGTGAGTAAGGAAGATATTTTAAATATGCCCCGAGATGGATGCATGGGGCCGTCGCGCCCTCTGCTCCCATTTCTGTACACTACTGATTTGGTAATTCACGGGGCGGAGGCAATAACTCGTCCCCCTTACCTCCCAGACTTAACCGACCATACTGGGTGGCCGAATGAATAGAGCCTTCGACTCCTGTTTTGGGAGATCGGGCGATCCGAACCCATGAGTTTGTGGGTTCGAATCCTGGTCGAGTCAAACCAATGACTTAAAAATGTATACTTATCGCTTCCTAGCCTGGCGCTCAGCAATATTAGGATATGGCAAGGACTGCATGGTTGGCTCAGTATCAGGATAATGTGACTGGGTGGGATATCAGGTGATTGTGCTGGCAGCCTGGGTTCCCAGGGGGGCAGCACTATTAAATTGCCATGAGTGCGCACTGTCACAAGTCGGTACACGTCCTGATATGATCTTAGATGTTCCTAGGACGTAAAGCAACAACAAAGAAACAAATAAACAAAATCCATACTTAACGTGACCACCTGATCGTGGCGCCACCTGCCCTTGGCTATAGCAGAGAGCGTGTATATAAACAGATGAGAGGGACAACTCCCATACTAGAGCATGTAACATCTGCCGACTGTGGCGCTCCAAGTGGTGGTTGTTGAACAGCTTAAGCATATGGGCAAACCTCAAGGCATTTTCAATGGCAGTGAGCAATCTTCATACAGAAAACGTTAAATATCTCTAAAACTACAAAACCTAGAAACAAACTGATTGGAATACACATAGAAAACATGTTTACCAACAAGATTATATTAAATTGATATGGTTAGGCTTCTGGATTTCTATTAATTTTGAATAAAACTGACGTTTTTCACTACGCTTAAGGCAAACTCAAGGCATTGTCAATGGCCTTGAGCAGTCTTCGTACAGAAAAAGTGAAATATCTCTAAAACTACACTACATAGAAACAAACTGTTTGGAACACATATAGAAAACATATTTAACAATGAGACTATATTAAATTTACATCGCTAGGGTTCTGAATTTCTATTAATTTTGAATAAAATACACGTTTTGCACTACACGTACGGCAAACTCAAGGCATTGTCAATGGCGGTGAGCAATCTTCATACAGAAAACGTTAAATATCTCTAAAACTACACCACATAGAAACAAACCGCTTGGAAGACATATAGAAAACATGTTTACCAAAAGGATTATATTAAATTGATAAGGTTAGGCTTCTGGATTTCTATTAATTTTGAATAAAAACAAATGTTTTGCATTGAGCGTACCGGCAAACTCAAGGCTTGTTCAACACTAACCGCCAGGAACGCCACTGTAGCCTGTGTTACCGTTTTTCGCGGGAGTTGTCCCTCTCATCTGTTTATATACACGCTCTCTGGCTATAGGCAGCTCCCCATTGTCCCTTGAGTCAGAGAGCGTGTATATAAACAGACGAGAGGGACAACTCCCGCGAAAAACGGTAACACAGGCTACAGTGGCGTTCCTGGCGGTTAGTGTTGAACAAGCCTTGAGTTTGCCGGTATGCTCAGTGCAAAACATTTGTTTTTATTCAAAATTAATAGAAATCCAGAACCCTAACCTTATAAATTCAATATAATCTTGTTGGTAAACATGTTTTCTATATGTGTACTAAGCGGCTTGTTTCTATTTGGTGTAGTTTTAGAGATATTTCACTTTTTCTGTAGGAAGATTGCACACGACCACTGACAATGCCTTGAGTGTGCCGTACGCGTAGTGAAAAATGTCAGTTTTATTCCAAATTAATAGAAATCCAGAACCCTAACCATATCAATTTAATATAATGTTTTTGGTAAACATGTTTTCTATGTGTATTCCAATCAGTTTGTTTCTAGGTGGTGTAGTTTTAGAGATATTTCACTTTTTCTGGATGAAGATTGCACACGACCATTGACAATGCCTTGAGTTTGACAGCTGTGTCATATACTGTTCAACAACCACCACTTGGAGCGCCACAGTCGGCAGATGTTACATGCTCTAGTATGGGAGTTGTCCCTCTCATCTGTTTATATACACGCTCTCTGCTTGAGTCCGACCATCTCCACTGCCTGTGGCGCCATCTTACGGATACACGAGACAACAGCGTCTGACAATGGCTGACCAGAGCATGCTAACAGTAATTTTCCGTTGAACTCAAACAGGCGAGATATAGAAAAGGCTCCAGAATTCCCGTTGGGTGTTCAAGTTAAGTGTCAGATAGAACAGTCACCCCTCCCCTACCCAGAGTAGGGTAGGGGAGAATATTTATCTAGTTAAAGACGGGGGGGGCGGGGGGGGGGGGGGCGGGGGGGGGGGGGGGGAGTAATCGCCTCTGCCTTTGTGAATCACGGGACCAGTGTAAGTGGTTCTGAGTGTGACAGTCATTTATGTAAATCTCACCAATTACAGCAACCGTGTTTGAAACCTCCGCGCGCACAAAAAGGCCACAGATAATTGTTGCAACCCACATTGTCATTCTGAGAAAAACCATGCCTATTATTTTCTAACATCGGCCTCAATGCCTCATTTCCGAAAACGACAATTTACGTTTTCAAACTGGATGATAACAAATATTTGCTGTTTCCTTTATGATTGATTGATTGGTGGTTGCTTTACGCCGTGTCGGCAGCATATGCCATATTCATGGCGATTTGTTGTATGTGTGTCCTTTATGTGTAGGCCCTACCATGTACAAATGAACTGTGCTGTTTTTGTTGTTGTTTTTATATATATGTGATTATGTTTTTTGAAGGACTATAATAAAGAAAGTAGTTCCGGTTAATAAGGATTAAGAACGTAGTCAATGTCACTCCCACTATTTAACAGGGGGGGGGGGGGGGGGGGAAGAACTAATGTGTAGAGATCCTACAAAGTGCAACACATGATCATGATGATGTAATTCCCTTTCAGAAGAAGTCAACTGGATTCCCTGATACTATGTTGTCCTGCTCAATATCGTAATCATGATAATGTTCACTATTTCAGAATGCCACATTAGAAAGACACAATTTCACAGTCCTGGACACACACACACACACGCAAAGAGGGAAAAGACACGGAAAATAAAATCAGAATGATAAGATAAAAACAGAACAAAATAAAATAAAACCAATATTTGTTTAACAACAGACAAAAACAAAATAGATGTTTATTATTTTATTAAGATGTGTAGTAACTGATCGTCAATTACTTCATGAAACATATTGTGCAGCAACAACCCAACTCACCACTAAAGCTGGCAACACCACACACTAAGCTACACTTAAGTCTAATTAGGTTCTTTGCACTACAGCCTCCTTTTCAGAGCCTGATGAGGTGGGAGGATTCATAAGGTCTCTATCATCTAGTCGCTCGTACGATCCCTCCCTTGAGAGCAGCTCTTACACGCCATACAAACCAAGGCGGTATGGGTCTGTGTCCCCCGATGCTCTGTCCGACAAGAGTCTGAAAGGTCCCGCCCGGTCACGATACTCCACCAAAACTAGCATCGATGAAGACGACTTTGAGGTGCCAGTCATACTGAAGAGTTCCACATCTTATCGCTCTACTCGTGAGACCTCACCAGAACCTGACATGGCAATTCGCTCTCGCTACTATAAGAGTAGTGAAAGCCCGAAGTCGCCCGAGGTAAGGGAAAGCGCCTACTCTAGATACTCTTACAAGGATCAGAAACCGCTTGACCTTTCGAGCGAGTCCGAAGACATCGGGAGTGCTAAATACTCCTATCGGACTAGTCGGGGCACTTCAGTTCCACCACCAGAGTCACCTAGTCGCTCTCGCTACCTGTTCCAATCCAGTCGAGACGGAGGAAAAGAACAGGAATCCACTACGACTGCTCGCTCTTCATATCGAGCAACTGGGGAGGGTTCAAACGAACCGGAGCGAAGCCAGTTGCGATATCCTTCCCAGAAGCGAAGTCTCCTTAATGATGTTGATGTAGAACCAACTGTGTCCACGTTATCATATCGCTCCAAGCGTGCGGGTTCCATGGAGCCCGAAGGATCATTCTCCTATCAGAATAGTTCTCGCTTCTCCCACCAGTCGAGCTCTGACACTGACACGCCTCTAGTGAAGAAGTCTGCCTATCAAGGCTTTCGTCGCGCCACCTCGAGGGAGCCTGAGGAGACCACCTCGCGGTACACCTCCAAGTACTCAGCAGTGAGTGAGTTGGGTTCACCGGAAGCGATCACGAGCGAGCCACCATTGGTGCGACGGCAGAGTTTGGAGCCAGAGTCACCACTCTCTCCTTACACAAGCAGGTCGAGGTTTTCGCTTGAGCCGGAGAGCAGCTCTTACAACGTGAAGTCCACGAGGCGCTCATACAGCCGGGCGGCCGAGAACGACTCGGGTAGAGACTCGGGGGACCTGGGAGGGACGTACCGGAGCCGCTCCTCTTTCGGGACTGAAAATCATGACGGTGCCACAAGTCCAAATATCAGAAGCCATTCACGGGGCTATGGAGCCTTGTCTGAACGCCCATCTCTGTTCAAACGTAAGCCCAGAACGCAAAGCTTGCACTTCATACTGAGCTGTGGATTCCCTAGTAGGCTGCTATGTAAATAAGGCTGCTCTGACTAATGACTCTAATATATTACTGATGTTATTTTTACTATTCTTCTTCTGTATTAATGCGCCAACACCTACAGTTACAGTTACTGAACCAAACTCACCATGTTCACCTATTCTTTTATGTTCATCAATTTGGTTTGATTCATTTTTGGCATTTTGATTTCCATGTTTTTTTTATAAATATTTGGTTTATGCATATCCTACCAGTCCCTCAAATTTAATGTTCAGCTTTGATGGACATGGGATAAACATAACGCTATGCATTGTGTCGTATTGTTGTCAGCAAACAATGAATAAGCTTTTAATGGTTGTTGTATTTTTTTTGTAATTAATTAAGCTCATAATATATTCTAATTCAAAACACTCATTAAAAGCCATGCGCATGGAAGCTTTGTAGAAATAGTTCTATTTTGACTTTCCAAGCCTCTGCTTAAAGCTCCACCCTTTTCATCATAGGCTCAGTCTAAAGTGCCCCGTCTCAATGTATCTCAAAGATGGATCTGATGTTCATTTGTTTAATAACCACCTCTTGGCATTGGAGAGCATACCTCATATGAATCCTTCTTCTGAATGGTTGAGGAGAAAGGCTAGGCACACAATAAATCAAATATGAGGGGAAAAATAAATAAACAGCTATAGCTATGGATTTAAAACACTACAGTGAGACCATAATATGACGCTCCCCCCACCTCCCAAATAAATCAAGAAATACCATGCCAACCAATTATCCCAGTTGCCGACTGCTTTTCAGGTTTGATTTATAATGTAATTTCATATTTTCCACTCATTTTAGGTACATGCTTAACATAATCCTCAGTGATACGTTGGAACGGGGGCATCATGTGCTATTTGCATTTCCCTTCTACTAGACACTACCATTTATTTATTACTATTTTACTTACGATTTGCCTTACTATTTCATCTAGATTGAGCTAGTTCAAAGCTTCAGCTGCAATATGCACTATAATATGCGTCTGATCCCCCACAAAATACTCAATTTAATGATGAATCTGTTTGAGAAGTGTGATGTTATTCCTGTGTACTTTATTTTGTTCTCGTCTTGTGTTGTCTCGTGTACCATCTGAGATTCAGTAACCATGTATGATTGATTATGACTCGCCTGGTGTATCGGATGTAATTATATTCCCTGGAGTAGAATAGAATTCTGGGAGAGGAGGAGGTCTGCAGATAAGAATAAAATCAGTGGTGTAGCTTAAAGTTTCATAGTCCGATGAAAGTATTGTGATAGGCCATGTCGTCGTGTACAACTCTGGCCAAATGGCAAGCCTGAGTAGATATATGGATTCTTTCTCTCCATTTAATTTGCCAGGTTAATTAATTTACGTGAATTTGCTAATTCTACATTCTAAAGGTAGTGGGCTATGAAAGATGATATGTGAAGAATATATAACTGCTTATATTCGAGATTGGTGTGAATATTTATATAATGCAGCAATCTGATATTTTCTCACTGTCCTCTGAACAGTCGGGCTGTGTTAGTAACTAGATTGTCCCCAATAAACATGTCAGATTATATGCATTCTCTCCTCATCGGCATCCAAATTCCAAGTTCACTTTCTTATGTTTTACAATACAAGATACACCACCATCCTGACAGACCTGCCAACATTTCATTTTAATACCAAAAGAATATGTTGCACCGAAAACTGAAATGAATATTGTATACCTTTATCAACATTTTTGTCCAACATTCATGTCCACTATGGTGATTCACTCACATACACACAGGAAACCCAAAACATAGCCTTATGCATATAATAATCTTTATTGAGGTAAAACTAATTTACATAATCAATTTGAAGAATGACTAACACATTCGAATATTCATAATTTCTATGTTCAAATGCCATAACCAAATATGATGATATCAGCAATAAAAACTAAATATTCTGAATTTTCCCTTTTCAATGAATATCCGTTTTCACGGAATAATCGAGATTATGCGTGGAACAGCTATAATCAGAGCCTGAAAATCGGGATGATTTCCACGGAAAACCGGAATGGTTGGCAGGTCTATCTCCAACACCTGCATGAAATAACACCACAGTCACGTGTACAAATGTCATTGCATCTGACATTACCTCTCAATACCCCTGAGTCTAAACCCGCAGCCTCCTTTCGGTGACTCTTGTTCACGTCTTTCCTGATGGTGTGTGTAGACAACTAGCAGCTGGAGGTGAACCCACCCACATACACACATAACTGTCTGTTACCGTCTGTTCAGAATGTTAGTTTCACATTGCCATACAGAATCCGACCTGGACTCCTTCAGCACACCACACAAATCTAGCAGGATAGTTGAAACCTCATCCACCTTCAAGTCAACGAGCACGAGTGTGGATAACGAGGGTCTGTACACCTACACCACCACCACCACCACCATCCCCCTAACTATCACCCCCCCCCTCCCTCCCCCCCCCCGACCTCCCGACTATAATTAATTACCTCCCTCCACAATTCATCACTGACTAACCATCTCTAAGTTCTTCTCAAGAACGCAGCATTGAACACACCTGAGAGGTGTGTTCTGTCATTATGGTTATGTTGTTGTTGTTGCGTCAGTATTGCCAACTTGTCCAATGGATGTGTTAAGAATAAATAAGTACCTTCCAGTGCCACCTAAAGGCTGCCGCATACTCCATAGGGTTCCCGACAAGCAGCTAATTGGAGCATGCACCTTCAGTAGAGTTTTTTTGTGTTTTTTTAATGTTTGTTGTTGAGGTATTTTTAATATGTTTTTTTGTTGGCGGGGGCGGGGGGGAGAAGGAGTGTGCTTACGGGGGAGATATTATATTATATAAAGCAGCCTTTAGGTGAAATCAAAATGGATAGTGAATGAGTTAGGTAACAGTGAAATTATTCAAAACATATTGTTATATATACATATAATATATATATATCATTCTTTATTCAACGAACACTATTTCAAAGTCCTGGCTTCTGTACTGTATATATATAATGCATCTATGGGATAGAGGGTAATGTTATACATCGAACAATTACTATATATATAGTAATTATATTTACTATATATATAGTCATTATATAAAGTACAAATAGGACAAGCAGGTAGTGTTTACTGAATAAAATATAATGAATGATTCAAGTAAAATTGACGTTATTCAATATATATTGTTATGTATATTATATATATAAATTCTATATCAAATGAATATATACTACTATACATATCAACTATATACAGAGAATAACCTATTCTATATTTTGACATAGCATACGAAAAGTAGTGCGAGGTAAACAAATCTTTCTTATACAAAGATTATATTGAACAATTGAAGTGAAATATACATATAATATATATATATATATATACGCAACGTATGTAAATATATATACAAACATATAAAATACAAATAGTACTGGCATAAAGTAATATTTGTTGGAATAGATGGCAATACTGAAAGTGTCGTGTGTGTTGTTTTGTATACTGACCTTGGGATATTACATGATCCCAAGGTCATTGTGTAATTGATGTGCTCAAATCAATTCTTATTCATCGCTTAGTATGCTAGCAACATCCGTGTGGATGTGGTGTGCCTAGTTGCATCATTAGATGTTAGGTGGATTAGACCCGAGTAGTAGCCGTGTGTCTAGTGTTTGTACCAGCGGCATTAGGTGTGACTAGAGGAGTTATGGCTACTGTGTGTGGTTTCGCATCTTGGTGGTTCACTTGGTGTTCCTACTGCATATGTATGCATATCAATGGTATATATAACTCAACACTGTCAACACTGGCTCTTGAGTTGTTTGTCTACCGAATGCAATTGGTTGTAGGTACTAGTAGCATGCAATGCCATATTTAATTGTATCGCTCATATGCAGGGGGTCCCAGTGACAACAATAAAAAATCCCTGAAAAACTATGGGGGTCCGGGGGGCATGCCCCCCCCCACCCACCCTCCAGAAAATTATTTTAACCTACGATTATAATGGTGCAATCTGGCACCTACTTGGACATATTTTGGCCTTGAAATTGCAACTGTTTTAAGACTTCGAGACAAACAAATATTTTAAAGTATATGTTTTTAGGTGGACTGGATTTTCCGCCCACTGATTTGGAAACTCAGTTTTCGCTGAAATCAGCAATTTCGCTGAGAAATGGGATCCCTGCATATGTAGCTGAAGTGGCCCTGATGACATGGAAAGTAGGAGGAGGGGGCTTGCAAAATAATCACCCAGCTATCTTATTGTATTAGTGAGTTATTTAATCACAAACATGTTTATTTTAAGAAGAAGAAAAAGAATTCATGGCCTTATTCAATTTGCATTCATGCAACTCTTCATAATTTAATGTTCATTTCAACATCAACGTACCAGATGCTAATGTCAGAATGTTACACATTTCAGTTCTGAATTAGCGAAATATTAACTAGATATTGCCTGTGAATATAGGCCTATGCTACATATATTTTGTTTTGTCCAGCCTTTCTACCAGATATGTACAGCGATAAATTAATTAGTGCCAAATGCAGCACAGTTTGCTCGGGGAATTTGGATTTCCTTTCTCCTTTTTTTTATAAAATCAAAATGTGTTAATCATATATATAGGCCTATATATATTGTATGTTACACATGTGCATAATTATAATAGTCAATGATGGAACAACATTGGTTTTCTGCTAACACAATATTGCATTAATTAATAACCCCTTACCGCCATTGCTGCGTCTCATCTCACTACATTTCCCATGTTTCCTGTCCACGGCCCGACCATTATTAAGTATGCCTTCCATTCACTTCTAGGTTAATGTTCAGATACTTAACGTGTGGACATGAAGAGGCCAAGGTAGTAACCAAATTCCATTCTCTCTCTCCCTCCTCTCTGCACTGCTTATTACCAAGCCACCACGTACGAGCTTCTCTCCCCATCACTCCACCTCGCAGTGACCTATTTCCAAACCGACTTCCTTTGCTCTTCTCCTTGTTTCCTCCGACCTTAAGCACCTGCGTCTCTTTCCTCTTCACCATGACCTTGACCGTGACCTTTCACCTTCGTTGCTCTCCTTCTCCGGTTACCTCTCTCTTCCCAATCTGGCAGTGTTGGAGTATATTTTCCGAGGTAACCTTGTTTTTGTTCTACCCGCCGTGCTTTTTAATTCCCTCTTTGCCTTTCCATCAAGATTTCTATATCACAAAGACTAACCACTGGCTACTGAAAACCACCCCCTACGTTGGGTTCATGCCTCTCCCCTTAATTGTCCCTCTTCCTTCTTCAGACCCGCTATGCATATATATATATATATATATATATTATATATATATATATATATATATATACAGATGAACCTCGATCCAACGGACTAATAGGGGGGAGCAGTTGTCCGTTAAAGCCGTTTGTCCGTTGCAGCGACGAATTGCTATACCTGCAATACCTGCATAGGATACAGCTATAATAATAGGCTTTGGACCTGTTAGCTGCTCTTAATTAATAGAAATCGAGACAGTTCTTCAGATGTGGTGGATTGTAGCAACTGTCACTGGCTGCAAGATATACATAATGCTTGACCAGTATGCATCCAAAGAAACAATTCCTACAAATTCAGATATTTACTCTAGCGGATTGTGTCCGTTAGATCCAGAATCCGTTGCATCGGTGTCCGTTGGATCGAGGTTCATCTGTATATCCACTTGAGGTCTGTTTTGTTCTGCTCTTAACGCTAGTTCTGTTTTGTTCATCTTCTTATCTTCTTTCTCTTCCATTATTTAAAGTTGCATAATCCGATGGTTGTGCGTGTCTGCTCTATTTGTGTTTGATTATTATTAGGATAATCAGTATTTATATCTCATATTATAATTATCTTTAATAAAATTATAACAGAGTGGATAGCCTCATGGGTAGAGCGCCCTATTCTCGTGTGACTTGGTTTTGAACCCTGGTCACGTCAATCCAATTACTTAAAACATGTATACTTGTTGTTACGTAGCCTAGAACTCCACATTACTAGAATAAGGTAAGGAGAGGTGGAATACGACAGATCAATCATCTGCAATTTGAAAATGCAACTTTAACAACCATATGTTTAGTGAGTGCACCATTTTTGGGTTTGAAAATGTCGATGCTTTCATCGGATTGTGCAACTTTAATTGCACTGTCAGTGTCACCAACGATGGCCCACCCACCAGTCACAATCAATCTACCGGAATCATTCATTAATGATACTCCTCATTCTCACTCATGCAATAGGCATTACGGAGATAGTGTGTCAATATTGGGTGGGTTTTTCTATAACAAAAGAAAAATTAGGATATATATGTATAAATCGATGAGGCGTCATAGCTATCAGAAATGGATGTCGGTATATTGAGTGCCTTGCACAACCACATAAATGATATTTGAAAATTCATGTTCTTATTAACTAGAAACTAATATAGTGTTCGTTTATTTTGGTTTGGTTTATAGGTGAAGTATCCTGCCAATGATGACACCCGACACGTTGCCAAGCAACACTAGTATCGTGAATAATTAAGGATTCAAATCTCCTTATGACGACAAAAACTGATTTCGTTTGAGGCGAAAAAAAAGGGACAAAATTGAGCTTGATAGGAAACTGTGAATCGAACGAAGAAGAAACAAAAAAGAAGAGATGAAGGAGAAGAACAATAATTTGTTGTAAAAGGGCAGAAGTGACAGCCTCTTGTAGCCACGTTGTGGTCCGGTGGCTGGCTGCCAATGGTGTGTTGCCTGTGAAACACCGGGGTGCTGACAGCGAGATAATGTTCAGGAGCGTAGCCGGGCTCTCCAATAAGTTACACCTGGGGGACCCGGTCTGGTGGAACACTCGTGGATGATGCCAGCTTGTCAATCTGTGCAACTGAAAGGCGGGAAGGAAGCAAGCCCAAAGGGAACCATTGGATAAGTTATAGAGGGAGTGCACGTGACGCCATAACTCAGTGGTCAGAGGTAGGCAATCAGCCATCTTGGATTACGTATGATGATGCAGTAACGTCATTTTCCTTGTGTTCTGAGCTGTTCTGAGCAGTTTACATCCAATGTGTTTACTTTCAGCACTTTAACAAGAACTTCTGAGGCCAAACTGCTCAAAACAGTGACAAATAAACCAACAAATAGGTAAATAAGCACAATGTAGACAGGTGCAAGCCTTCAGTATGTAATCCAATATGGCCACCGAAAGTTGCCTCATGACGTCATTACACCCCCTCTATATAGGATAGTCGATGGAGCTTGCAGGAGGTGTTCTTCAGTTAGCTCAAGCGCCGTTTGCATAATGCGTGAATGACGTCAGGGGTGGGATTCCCTCACCACGTGACCTAGAGGGGCCCCCCCCGCGGACCGATAATCAAAGCGTTTGCACACCAGCCATCGAGGAGTTTGTCACGTCGTACATTAATTACACCGCCCTACCTTGCAGCTCGGGAAGAGCCTGACCAGCTGTGTATGTGATTTTCTAACTGTAGACTACTAACTGCCTAACTAGTAGCAGACGATCCAACCCTGGCATGTATGGCACGAACGAGGAGCGGATAGTGTCAGGCCAACCAAAAAAAAAAAAAAGATGCCCCAAAAAACTTTCCGTTCATTTCTTTCTTTCTGTATATTATTATTATTATTGTTATAATATTTTCAGCACTATTTTATATTTTTTATAATGACGGCTGAAGAATTATTTTATATTACCTTATTCAAGTGGAATGTTTGCAATACACCATTTCAAGTTTTGTACGGAGACGCACGCTATAGGACGAAACTAAAGGACGGTTCCGGGTGGGAAAGTATTTAAAGTAAATAAACAAACAAACAACAAGTATTTCTATTTCTCTCTTGCCAAGAAGTCAATTCAAGTGGCAAGCTGCTATAGGGTTAGAATTAGATCATACGTCGACCAACAGCATTATGGGATATTGGTTAGGTGTTTAAGGGGGTCGTACTTGCTGATCTGGAAGGGGCTGATGTGACGAGAAAGGACCGGATTTAAACGAGGACACTGTGAATATATGTGACTATAGTTGAGAAATATGCTTTAGGCCTACTTACGTAAATCAGACTTGCCGACATCACCGAAGACACATTGTTGTTGTGGAAAGAATATGTTGGTTTATTTCAACAAAAACTGCTGATGGAGTCCCTGCTGATGGTTGCTTAGTACCGATGGAAAGATGGTGTGGCCACAATAGGTCTGGGTCGTTACTGTGTAGGACCCCCCTGTTGATGAGCACCCTCTGTACAATATTTGGTTTGTGTTGATTATGTCACCATTAACGCATTGCCCTTGACATAGAATATTATATACATGTTTAAAAAATAATAATAAATCCTGTTTCAAAATACCTGATTTCCAAGGTAATCTTCTTTTCTTTCTAAATGTAACACTTTATACATTTAATTACTTATATTGTTATAAATAATAGTCACAACGACCGCATGTGTTAACATAAGAATGTTGTTTCATTTCTGTAGTCATTATTGCCCTGCAGACAGGCTGTTTCTGTTATACTTGCTTGTTGATGTTATTATTTTTGCAAGCATATTTTCATTTATTTATTATTTATTACGCCATTTGAGGGCTTGTTTTTATCCCTTGTAAAAAGCTACTATTTACTGTGTGTATATCTTTTTTCTATATGGAGCATGGAGCCACAAAGAATCACCCACACTGCCTGTTCATTGGCTAGGCACTACACCGTGTGGGTCTATACTTCTTTGTGTGAACGTGGGGAACTTTTTTTATAACAGTGGAATGAGAGAGAGGCTATGTAACTGAGATGTCATTTTATTTTCAAAATATAGTTCTTTGAAATAGTATTGTTCGGTTGGTTTCGAATCGCCACAGGGATTGCCAAGTCCCAGGCTGCTTCAGCCTAGTTACCGTTGCAATACTTGTTGATAAATATTTGTTTATACAATTATTACAACTCCTATTACTGCCCCCTGTGACCTGCGCGTCCCATGCACTAAGAACCAGAGGAACGATGAGCAGGTGATTGACCTACATGGATCTACATTTCTAACTGCATTGTTCATCGGTAACTGCCATGTTTACAAGGTTGTGTCTTTGTGACAAATATATATATATATTAATATTTTCATCTATGACATTACTGTCCATTAGCTTCCATGGTCAATAAAGCTTTGTTAACATATTTCGTTACACCGTCTTTTATGTCCTTCTTTGTATCCTTGTAGGGCGAGTCTAAACTGGCTCACTTCCCCATAGCCTGTGCCCCCTACCGGGCGCGGTGGCCGAATCGGTAGAGCGCAGGTGAAAGGTCGGGAGTTAGAATCCCAGCCTAGTCAAACCAAAGACATATCAAATTGATGCTTGTCGCTACCTAGCCTGGTGCTCAGCATTAATAGGATAGAACATGGACTGGTTAGCCCAGTATCAGATTAATGTGACTGTGTGGGATATCAGGTCAAGGTGTCGGCGACCTGGTGTCTCTCAGCACTATAAAGTCGCTATGAGTGCGCACTGTCACAAGTCGGAGAGCTGGAGTTTTCAATCATTTCATTATTCAGCAGAACATGTCTTTGTTGGGGCTTAACATCCTTGAAACATCTAATGTCATATCTGGATGGGTACCGATTTGTGACAATGCATAATCATGGCTATGTTCATAGTGCTGTCCCATTGGAACACTGGGCCACCAACACCATGACCGTATATCCCACTCAGTCAAATTATCCTGATACTCAGCAAGCCAGTCTTTTCTATATCCTGAGAGTGCCAAACACCAGACAAGGTAGCGATAAGTAATTCATTGATTTGAATCGGTTGGGGTTCGAACCCACGGCCTCCAGCACTATTAATGATTCGACCACTGTGTCTGGTCGCAGAACATGTAATGGGGGTCAATATAATTGCATCTAAATTTTAATTTACTATATACTGAGCAAACCAGTCCTCGTCCTGTTCTATTAAGGCAGGCTACGTAGCTACAAGTATTAATTGTGTATGTCATTGGTTTAATTCGGCCTTGATTCGAACCCATGACCTCCACTTCTCACGACCTCAGTCAACCACCATGGCCAAAAAATGTCCCCTCCTCTTCTCTTCTCCACACCAACTCACCCTCTATGCAGTTCTCGGCGGGCGCCAACAGCCTCACCCCCTCCCCTCTCCCCTCCCTGACCTCCCCTTAGTATTCGCCCTGTAGCCCGAGCAGCAGCCCCTTCTCCCTGTGCTACTAAGGTGTGTGTGTGGGGGGGGGGGGGTCCCTCCATCGCCCGGGTGAAAGCCCCAACTCCTTATATTACTCACAAGAGAACATTAGCGTAGAAGGGCATATTAGTCCAGTCAATTTGTGGTTAAACATAACACTAATTGCAACAGAATCTTTTGTCACCACCATGCATTTGAGTTTTATCCTCTTTGGAACATATCAAAGGTCTAGGGCATTAAAATTGGTGGAAATTGGTAAAAAAAAACACGAAATTACCAGACACCATCATGAAAAATCAGTTTTCCTGCAATAACTCAGCAATAGAACACCCAATTAGCACAAAAAAGGTGTCTATAGCTATGGTTTCATGGGTTATATGGGTTATGAAACTGGGCACATAATTGTGACATGGAAACCGAAAGTAAAAACCTTCCAAATAATGGGGAAAAAAAATAATTTAATAACAGAATCCATGTATGTATGAAGGTTTGCATGTTGTGCATATTTAAGAGTTGATAAAACCTACCCTATTTCACCTTTTGATACAAATTGAGCAATATGTTAATATCATTCATGTAACATGGAAATCAAAGACCAATCCAGAACACAATTTTAACATACACAACAAATTCAAACGAGATTTGATTGATTACAGTGAAGTAAACAAGATTATGTTTTACAAGAAAAACGTTTTAAAAAGTTTTTTAAATGCCCGCTTGGGTACATCGTGTCGATGTGTAAATTTTAATATTTTCACTTTACCATAAAATCATACAAGTATTCTTTTGGTATCTTTTGTGGGATTTTTTTTAGATTAAATATGTGTAGCATTGCTAGCATACTTAATACATGGGAGCAACAATAATTATTTGGTTTGCTATCAATATAAAAAAGAATTAATTATTAGCATTGTAACATGAAAACCAAATATGTAATGCCCAGTTTTAGAGAATAACCTTATGGAAATCCGTCTTTACATATACTACTAACATGTATCTTTATAATTCCTCTCGTTATCAATAGGGCTTGCCGACCGGCCGAGATAACGCCAGGTGGCACTCGTGTATTATCAGTACGTAAATTAACTTAGCATCCCATTCTATGCAGCGACATATGTTTAATAACTATACCGGCAGCACAAGAGAGGGATGAAGGGAGGGAGGTAATGAGTGGGGGGAAGGGAGACAGACAGACAGACAGACAGACAAGGAGTTAGAGAGGGAGGTAGGGAGGGAGGCAAATAAACAGGCAGGCAGACAGAGACACACAGGCAAGCAGGCATATAGCCACGCAGGCATACACACACACACATATATATATATATATAGATGTATATTCATGCAGGCAGACATATATGCAAGCAAACATACAGGCATTCATACAGGCAAGCAGGCAGGAAAACAGGCAGTCATGCAGACAGGCAGTCATACAGGTAGGCAGGCAAACAGACAAACATACAGACATGCAAGCATGTAGGCAGTCATACAGGCAAGCAGGCGGTAATACTCATATATGCAGGCATACAGGCAGTCATATAGTCAGGCAGGCAGTCATACTACACAATGAGTACGGACTGATAGTACACGAACGCCACCTAGCATTATCTCGGCCGGCAAGCCCTGTTAGACACTCGTTTTTTGGTCTGGCAATTCTAAACGGACTAAGCCTCTGTGCGTTTATGTAGCATCGTGTTGTATTGTGCATACAGTAGTACAGGTCTTCAAGGGGCAATCAGGCATCCAGACCAGACAAGTGTTGCCAACCTGGAGGTACTGAGAAGTTTTGGCGTTTTTTAGATTCCCTTCTAATACATCTACAAGTATAAACGACGTAACAACGCTCGGAAAAGGGTAGCATTCTACATAAAATTGATCAATATTTCCATTTTCTAAATAAATTCGTTGTACAGTACAACCACGTTAAACCAAACTTGAAGGGACCCTAGAAATTTGTTTGGATTAAACGATCATTGGTTTAACCAAGCTTTGGCTTCGACTTTGACTTGGCTTTGTCAAACACGCGGGTGCATTATGAATGTAATATACAATTATGTGGACACTTTGATTATTGTTTTTTATGTATATACAGTATAACCCCGTTAAAGCAAGCTTGGTTAAACCAAATGATCGGTTAATCCAAACTTTTGTTGGCGGCCCAGCAAAATACTACCATTTATCATATAAAAAAGTCCAGATGACCTTAAAACCACATGAAAGTTTGGTTTAACTGTACCGGAAGTGGCCTGGGGCCGACAATTTTGTTTGGATTAACCGATACTTTGGATTAACCGACTTTGGTTTAACCAACATTTGTATATGATAAATGGTAGTATTTTGCCGGGCTGCCGAAAAAAGTTTGGATTAACCGATCGTTTGGTTTAACCGAGCTTGGTCTAACGGGGTTGTACTGTATAGGGTTTGAGTCCCTCGGATCTCAGGAATGTGCAACAACCTCAGCTATGCCTCGGTCGAAGCTCACCTGGAGTTCATCGGGCTTCAAACCCCAAGTTGGGTAATAAATGCTCATTATTTATTACCTTCTGCTTTTTTTGTTACTTTTTTGTTTGTTTGTTTAAGCATAAAAATGTTATATCAGATCGGAACCGGTGCGATATTAAAAAAACAAAAAAAACACCTGACATTGGAATGGACATTACCATAGAAACAAAATGTGTCGTCGGTTCCATCTATTAAAATGAATCAGCAACCCTATAGAGGCTGCCCGCATCGTCAGATGACGGTTACAAATGACACATTGTAGCAAACCTAACCCCGAATACAGAGAGGTCACCGTGCTTGCCGTATCGGCGCAGTCAGCGCTCTGGTGGGCTCATTAGTCACTCTGTGTCCCACCAGGCGGACACACCAGGTTTTCTGGGCGCATCCTGTTTTATTTTGTGTTCGCTGGGTTGGAGACTAGTTTCTTCAAGGCCCACAATGCGGTCCGGACTCGGCAGCTGGTTCCGGTGGCAGCCGGAGAACAGCGCCGCCTACCTGTACACTGTCGGCAGCGGCTTCGCGGGAGTTCTGGCAGCAGTGTGCGCCCAGGTACCAGCAAATTCCTTTCAATATAGCCTCTAGTAAACGTTGTCTGTTGTTAACCAATCTTTCTGTGGCAGAAGAGTGTCTAAGTACTAGCAAATTCCTTCTAGTAAATGTTGTCTGCTGTTACCAAATCTTTCTGTGGCAGCAGAGTGTGCCTAGGAATTTAGTAAATGGCATATGCTCTTACCCAATCATTCTGTGGCAGCAGGGTTCGTCCAGGTACCAGCGAATTTCTTATAGCATAGCTTCTAGTAAATGTCATCTGCTGTTAGTCAATCTTTCTGTGGCAGAAGAGTGTGCCTATGTACAAGAAAATTCCTTCCAGTAAATGTTGTCTGCTCTTAGCCAATCATATTGTGGCTGCAGGGTGCGCCCTAGATACAAGATTCACCCAGTACTGCTGCAGTAGGGGTGCAAACCAACCCTACGTAAAAGGTGGCGAAAATGCGGGTCAAAGAGTTGAGAGCCTAATTTCACAATCTAAGAAGCAATATTTATTCTTTACATACATCTTATTGAGAGCCCGCTACCTTTGAGTTGAAAAATATAATATAAAAGCTAGTTTAATGCAATTTAAAAGTGAAATCGACGGTGTTCTGCGGCCGCCATCTTGCCTTTTTGCATTCTCTCCCATTTGACCAACTCTGTGCCTATATATGTAGCCATTTGATCCTGGAACCACACTTTCTAGTTCAGGTTCCATACTAAAGCTATTTTCGCCCGTATTTAGACTACGTTGACATTCACCCGTGTACTACAAGTACCGGGTGAATCTTTTATCAAGGTGCACCCTAGATACAAGATTCACCCCGTACTGCTGCAGTAGGGGTGCAAACCAACCCTATGTAAAAGCTGTCGAAAAAACGGGTCAATGAAATGAGAGCCTAATTTCACAATGTAAGAAGCAACAATTATTCTTTACATCTGTCTTATTATTAGCCCGCTACCTTTGAGTTGAAAAATATAATATAATATCTAGTTTAATAAGATTTAAAAGTGAAATCGACGGCGTTCTATGGCTGCCATCTTGTCTTTTTGCATTCTCTCCCATTTCACCAACTCTGTGCCTATATAAATATCCATTTGATACTGGAGGCAGACATTCTACTCCCTGGTCCATACTAAAGCTATTTTCGCCTGTATTTAGACTACATTGTCGTTCACCCGTGTACTACAAGTACCGGGTGAATCTTTTATCTAGGTGCGCCCATGTACCAGCGAATTCCGTTCAGTCTAGCTTCTCATAAATGTTGTCTGCTGCCAATCGATTTCTCTAACTAGTCACTACTTATCATCATCATGATTATTATCACTACTCTTACTACTATAGTGAGAGTGAAGTGTTCACTACATGTGCTTTCACCCTCAGGAGGAAAAATATACTTACAATTTTCAAGTGGATTCACATAGAAATAAATATGTTCACTAACCCTTCACCTGGCAGTGACGGCAGATACCATAATTAGTCTCGGACACATACCAATTACGCTTTTAAAGTCTATTAATATGATTTCTGAAATTCTTCACTGCAAAAGTAGTGGGTTATGATAGATAAGTGTTTGAACAATATAATACTATTGAGCATATTAGATTGCAACTTCATATGGCTAAGTCCATAATCCAGCTTCCTGACACTTTTCTAATGGGTTGTTTAGCAGCCCTGACCTGGAGACCGTATTGTGGGAGTAACTACATTCACCCAGTGTCGGATTTAGTTGAAGACAGGTCCTAGGTTATTTCACTTGTGAGGCTGATCCCAAAGGGCTATGGCAGTGTCAAGAATAGTATGCACCTTGGCTGGAACACGCTTAGATCTATAGCTTGATACCTTAGGATTCAGCCTGTCGGGCCTATAGGTAAATCCGGCACTGCATTCACTCCTACCCTGGATAAGGGTTAATCTTTAATCTGTGGTTTAACTTGATACCCCCATGGTTTTGTTGCAGGCTCTACACGGCAAAGTCCCCGGGTACGAGCTGGCCGCCGTGCGCTTCTGCCACCTGTGCACCTTGGTAATCCCGCGCGCTGCCCTACGCGGCACAGATCTGCGCATCGACTACGCGCTAGTGCCCTGGGTCACCCTCATCACCGCCTTCACCGTGTTGTGGAACATTTTCTTCTACATCGCCACCACCGACATCCCGCTGGGCACGCTGATGACGTCATACACGTCGCTGACCTACTTAGAGATCGTGTTACTGGCGCGCTTTTTCCTCGGCCAGAAGTTGGTGTGGGGACATTTGAGTCTGGCCGTGTTTGCCTTGGCGGGAAATGTCCTTTTGGTGCAGCCGTCGCCCCCATTCCAGCGGCCGACATACGCCTGCAATGTGACCATTTACGACGGGTTCTCGAGACGGCCGCCGCTAGCGCTGCTTGACTACACGCCAATGTTGATAGCAACGGGGCTAGCGTCGTCGGGGGCGATAATATACAAGTGTAAACTAGGCGCGGTGCCGCTCGACGTCATATCGGTGTGGATCGCCGTGTGTGGATTGTTCACGACGACAGGCCTCACCATGTATCTCATTCACCCTGTGTTTGTGAACGGGTTGTACACCCTCCTGTTGCTCGTCGGTCATGGAACAAGCGCGGCTGTCAACACCGTCCTGTTGCAACACGCACAGGGCCAGCTGTCACCTGACGCCATCTTTGGCGTCGACGTCATCGGCAAATGCCTGCCGGGGTTCGCCTTCCAGTACGGTCTGTACGAACTGGCCGGAGGCTTCATGAATCCGTGGGAGGTTGGCGGGGCTGTGTTCGCGATGTTCGGTGTTCTGCTGTGTGTGGTTGGCGCGGCCATGTCGAAATATGTTTGGTTTAAATTCGAGAATGAGAGTGAAGATAAAAAAGCATTGCTCGACCGAGATGACTTTAATTGACCATACTGGCCATAGGCATAGGCATAGCTCCACATACATGCATTGTTACTATCACTAGTATCAGGGGCCATTCAAATATTAAGGCATGACGCTTAAAGTGGTGGGGGCTGTAGGTCTAAGCGTTATGTGGCGCTTCAAGGGGTGGGGTTATTGAATATCGTTACGTAACACAAAACGCAGTCCAGCATTCCTTTCTATTGGGGGAGGGGGCGGGGGAGGAGGGGGGGGGGCTAGTCTAGTATTACAACTTATACAAGGGTGGATGTCTAATTTTGACGAAAGAATATCGCTCCGTATGGTTTTGACTCTAATGGGGGACCTCCGACTTTTTAGTTCAAGTTCCTTCCGTTCGCATCGCCACTGAAGTAGTGGGCCTCTCGGGCACACTGTAACACGGCAAATTCAATGGCTATAAGCAATCTTCATACAAAAGAAGTGTAATATCTCTAAAGCTACACCACCTAGAGACAAACCACTTGGTAGACATATAGAAAACATATTCAACAAATATATTATATTAAATTTATCAGGTTAGGGTTCTGCATTTCTATTAATTTTGAATAAAATAAACATTCTGCACTGCGCGTACCGGCAAACTCAATGCATTGTCAATGGCCGTGAGCAATCTTCATACAGAACAAGTCAAATATCTCTAAAACTACACCACCTAGAGACAAACCACTTGGTAGACATATAGAAAACATATTCAACAAATATATTATATTAAATTCATCAGGTTAGGGTTCTGCATTTCTATTAATTTTGAATAAAATAAACGTTCTGCACTGCGCGTACCGGCAAACTCAATGCATTGTCAATGGCCGTGACCCATCTTCATACAGAAAAAGTCAAATATCTCTAAAACCACACCACCTAGAGACAAACCACTTGGTACACATATAGAAAACATATCCAACGAATAGATTATATTAAATTTATAAGGTTAGGGTACTGTATTTCTATTAATTTTGAATAAAATAAACGTTCTGCACTGCGCGTACCGGCAAACTCAATGCAATGTCAATGGCCGTTTATGCCCACTAGTACCGATGCACCACCAAGGGTCGGAAAAACGAACTAGCCCACATGTCCCCCATTGAGGAGTTGTGTGGTTAAAATGTTTATTCTGTGGGAAAAAAAAAAATTTCAGCGTTGAAAAACAAGTCTTCCAGCCATAGGAATATAGCTTAGTTATATAGTGGTAACACATTTATTAGTATATATATATAAATGCAAACGGAAAACCTCCATTTAATTAGAGCCTCTCCACATCTTCAAATGCATTAATCTGATAGTGATTAAAAGTAAATAGCAAACCCGTTGACATTTCGAAATAAGGAATATTATTTAACTAAACATATTTTTATTATCCGATAAATGACGTGCGGTCCAATTTCAACAAATTGAACTTTGATGTAGGCCCTACTGTCACATGATACTACTGTGAAAGAGGTAATAAACTACTAGAAATACTCAGTTTGAGAACAAGATGAGCCTTAATTACTAGGACATCTGTGGTATTTTATTGTTGGTTACAGTTGACCAATTATTGACATATATTGTACAATGAAATAATACATTATCGTGAACACTCAATTGCAATAAATTGTTCCTCCTTTTTTATTTGTATTACATTCATTAAGCAGGGGAAATTTCAACTGTGAACAATTGATTCTCCGCATTCCACTGCTCCTTGCCCTATCCCAATACTACGGAGAGCCAATTTCTACGTCATCGATTTGACTAGGCTGAAAGTGAACCCCATAGACTGGACTTGAAATCTACAACCTGCCACACGGGTAGTTGGTGCCAAACTCATTCAATTATTATTCTTAAAGCAAATATTTAAATGAAACTCCATCGCTATTTGTATTATATTTCTTTCATATTAACGAGATTTGTCAAATATCAGCTAAGCACATATACTTCTAAACCTAGCAGTATATCACAAGTTGTGGCAAATAGATAGAATATCATTACCAGTTTCTTTCTTTCTTTCTTTCTTTCTTTCTTTCTTTCTTTCTTTCATGTATTCATTCATGTCACCCAATTAGCAGCTGCTTGATATACTTCCCGTCACATAACACCCAGTAGGGCTCTATAATAATGGTCTTAGGTGACTCAAAAACAAAAATTAAATCACTAACTTGAACCTCAAAAACATTGCATCCGATGCTAGAGTTGATTAATTTACCATTTATGCTCCCCATAGGCTTACACATATTTCAGAGAAAATATGGCATAGATCCTGAACCTCTTAAGCATCGATTGATGACCCTTCCATCTGCACGAGGACAATAGTAAATGGACCAGCATATATACGCATGGTAGTTCTAGATACACAATAGCTCTATATACAAATATATACACAGTAGTGCATACTTCACAGCAGGTAGGCATGTACAGCAGGTATCCATTCTGTGCATTTATTTACAGGGAATTCACAGAATTGACAAGCACGACACATTTACAATGTATTACTGGAAATAATCGCATCATTTGGACTTTGTATGAATTTTAAACACGATTTTCAAAATGATATTTGAAGTGAAAAGATGACAAATTAATGTTGGCATACATGTAACAATTCTGACAGCATACGCTTCAGCAGTAACAGGTTCTATTAAATTGGCTTAGTATCCCCATTATATGCAGCAACAAATGCTTAAAGCTGCATAGTCCGATGAAGCATCACATTTTCAAAACAACAACAATTATCTAGATTTGATTCCATATATAATAATCTAACTTTGATACTGGTGCACTTATTAAGCATTTGTCACTACGTAGAAGAGCATACTGAGGAAATTTAATAAGACATGTTACTGCAGAAGCCTATGGTGTCAAGAGTTTTGGCATGCTTGCCAACATTAATTTGTCATGTTTGCACTTCAAATATCTCAAAAGTTAGCCATTTAAAATAAAAGTTACTTCAAACTAAAGTCAGATAGATTTTAGCGATCAAGATAATATGTTTATCTCAGAAAATGACAGAAACTCAAAACCATCGGATTATGCAACTTTAATAGGGCTGATTATAATGATCAATCTATTATATTAATTTGTTTAATTAAAAGGAATGAAAAAAAGAATTGTTAACAGGAATTCAAAAGCATCGGACAATGCAACTTTCAAACCTTTCAAAAATAGTGTCATGGGGGTGATGAAAATGGGAAATATTGCACCTAGAGCGGGACACGAACCCACATCTCTGCATTCCAGGCCAGTGTGCTAACCATTACACCACCTAGGCTCCCTGATATCCACACACTACCCATGCCTACCTGTCTATGTGGTTACTTGCCTGAGAGGTCAGTGTAGACTACTACACTCATCCCCCTGGAATTGTAAGTCTTTTAATGCTTACAATTACATACATACAGGCAATGCACCAACACATACATACACAGGGTAGGTTCAACAAGCATACAGCGCATAGCTTGTACAGGATCATGGTCACGGCAACCAGTGTCATGGGGTGATGAAAATGGGAAATATTGTGCCTTGAGCCTATAAACTCGGAAAGCCATCAGATTATGCACCTTTCAGATGATCCCTGGTTACTTGGAGGATTTATGCTCGGACTTAGGCTGCGGCCTACATTGGTAGGCTGTGGAGACATCAGTTGGGGATTCCTGGGTTAACGCCGATCTCCTTTCCTCCCATACAAGCACCACTGATACAACTCACGCACCTCTTTTGGCTTGGAAGCTGAAAAAAAGTATGTGCTGTATAAGCAATTATACGAGTATAATTATCCAGAAACGCATTATCTATGAACTGTGTCCTCAGTTCATAGCAACTGAGAGTACACCAACTAATGACACTCATCGACTCAAGCGACTGATCAGGTCTTCTGCCTCGCCTGGTGCTGCCTCCTCGCCTTGCTCTGTCTCACGCCTGTATCACTCGCTCCGAACATTTATTTGGGGGTGGCGCGTGGTGGGGTAAAAAAAGAAAAATATAACATAATTGTAAGATGAAGTGTCCGAATGAGTTGAGCGCCTGTCTCCCGTTTTGTTAGGTCGTCGTGGGATTCTAACCCCCAAGTTCAAACCTTGGCTGAGTTAACCCAATGACATAAAAATTTGTACTTGTCGCTACCAAGCTTGGGGTTTGGCATTACTAGGATATGGCAAGAAGCAGTTGAATGAGGAAGATTGTGATTGAAATTTCTCCTCCTTAATGAACTAATGTACATACAAATTAAAAGAATTAATTCATATCTACCCACCCATCCATAAACACCCAAGATATTTGAATTCACCATTATATTGTTTCATTTAAAAAGTTCAAATTTCAGAAATCATTGCCATCAGGTATTTCGTAAAATCCACCCCACCAGTCCCTCAATATACATTTGTGGGTTATTGAGGATCGTGGCCTGACTAGGATACTGTGCTGTTGGAACCATGATCCAACATCCCACTCAGTCACATTATCATGAGACTGGGCCAACCAGACCATGCCCTATCCTAGGAATACTAAGCAGCCAGGCGAGGTGGCAAGAAATGTCAACTTTTGTAAGTTTCTGACGGGGATTTACCTCATGACCTCCTGCATGGGAAGTGGAAGCCCTACTGACTCGGCCATCTCACCCGGTTGAGCTTAGAGAAGATCTTAGATAAAGAACAATTATATCAGATTAGCTTTAATATAGGTTAGACTTAAAGTATTAGAGGGAGGCGAGGACCTTGGGTTGCCCATAGCAGTAAAAGATTGGCATTGCTGGCATTGGCCAGAGCCAACGCTTAATGCAACACCCACAGAAGGGAATCAGGCGTGCAGTGGGTCGATTCACGACTGTCTTGCAGAGATCAAACAAAAGTACCACTTTTCGGCAGTGGCACCCGGAATGCATCCGTCTCTGAGAGGAGCTAACTAATGGCACAGAACCTACCGTCAATGTTGAAGTGTGTAAACAGGTCAGCAAGGCAGTCTTCGCGCTTCTCCAGGGTGTCAACCAGGTCGGTGGCCCCTATCTGGGACATGTGGATGCTGTGGTAGACCGTGACCCGGTTGTTGAATGTGACGTAGATGAGGCAAGGGACGTTGCCTCTGCCCGGCATGGCGTAGTAACCTAGCAATGGCAGATGCAGACGGAGTAGAGCACTGAGATGTCAGCAAACTAGTCTGTCAGTGAAGGTCACTGCTTCATTTAAAGGTGTAAGTTATAGATACATTAATGCTGCATGTTATTAATAAATAAGTTAACAGTGCATGTTATAGATAAGTCAAAGGCGCCTATTATAGATAAGTTAAATGTGCATGTTATAGATAAGTTAAAGGTGCATGTTATAAATAAGTTAAAGGTGCATGTTATAGATAAGTGGAAACGAGACCAGGGGTCATATGCATGAAGTGGTGCTACCCGCCCCCGGTGCTAAATCCTAGCACCATGGTAGCTATCACCAGGGTGGTGATGTAAGTAAAGCTGTATGCAGAGGTGTGAAAAGTGGTGAGGGTAGCTAACCGTGCAGTTATTTTTAGATTGTGGAATCCCTTTAACTGGTACCAGCATGTACTGCTATAAATCTATCAAATCAGCTGGCAGCATCATCATTTTGCTGGTAGCGGTGTTTTTTCGCATTTTAATATTATCACGCTCATACATAACCAAATTTGATCTTTGTAGTACATGTATATTAAAATAATGCCCATAAATAACGGAATTTGATCGGAAGCAGTGAATAATCGATCTGTGTTTTTTTTATGATCGTTTTTGTTTTAATAAGTTAAGCAGGATATTCTTCCATGAGGTTTGTGTGCATATATTTAATCTCAACTGCCCATTTTCTAAGCGGACTCCGTGGCTATTTGAATAAGTCACGGGATTTGTATGCTTGTGTTGTTTGGTATTGTGGGTTCGAGTCCTGCTGCAGTTGTTTTCTTTTTTTCCCACTGCAATATTTCATGTTATTATTACTGTTAATATCCAATTCTGTTACTTACGAGCATGATTATTCACTGCTAATAGCCAATTCTGTTATTTATGAGCATACCGTAATAATAATAATAGAGTGCTAAAATTGAAAATGACAAGTGAATGGCAGTCACTGTCATTGACATTGTGATTGTCAACATCATCAAATGACCCAAAATAAAACACAGATCGGTTATTCATTGCTAATAGCCAATTCTCCTATTCATGAGTAAGTAAGTGACTTAATAATAATGATGATAATATGATTAGAAGCAGTGGAAATATAAAGCTATCTTCACCGGGTTTGGTAATTTATGCAGTTTTCAATATTAGCATGCTATTATTCAATTTATTGTCATGCTCATAATTTATCAAAAACAGAATTTGATATTATCAGTGAATATCTTGCTCATAAATAACAGAATTTGATTCAGATACTACAGGTACATTCGCTAGGGTAGCGCTAACCCTGCTGTGAAACAGGGTTAGGCCAACCCCGGTTACGATTGTGAGGGTTGCGCTAACACCGCCTCTTGCATACTGTATTTTCGCCGCTAACCTGGGGATTCCCGCCAAAACAAGTTTTGGAGCGCTAACACCGCATCATGCATATGGCCCCAGAATAAAATGCCCTAGAAACAGAGTTTTGCATGAGGTTTTTTAAAATAATCTTAATGTAGAAATACAATATATATATATATATAGGCCAGGCAACTCATATGGTCTATTTCACAAATGGAGGGTGTGGGCTTGTCATACATACCAGCACAGAATGCAGCCACGTGTTCAGCGAAGTGGAACCGCACCACCTCCCTGTTGAGGTTGACCAGATAGGTGCGACCGTCCCACGAGCAGGCTACGACCTCCTCAGTTCCGTCCCCCTGCACAGCGCATGCGCAATTCACATTCAGCAATGAAAGTGATAGCGTACAAAGAAACCCGGGAAATCGACAGCGAGGTGGGTAAGGAAAAGCTACACCAGCAGAAAGTGCTCCGAGTCCAAGGATAGTCTGTACTGACTGGTCAGAGGAATGAGGCTAGTGTAGCACTAGAAGTTCAACTTCCGGTATTCCTTTCCAATGCTAAGCTCATGAGAGACTTTTTTGTGAGTTTTCATGGAAATCAACAATCACTCAGTACAGAGGACCCCGACACCAGCCGGCTGCTGACCTCACATCGGCAATAAGTAAGAGCTTGGGACAGGGTTAAATGTTTCAAATCTTTCTGATTTTTTAAAAAGATCTTACGTAGCAGATGGGGAAAATACACAAAATTAAAATGTTTCCTTATTAGGGGTTTTATTTCCCTGATATTTGAGAAACGCCACAAATCATACATAATTATTTTTAAAATGACTATTTCTGTAACTCACCGTGACGTCCACCTTTGTGAGGGTGAATAGTTGGTGATCCACGTATAGTGACCACAAGATCTTATCTTCGTCGACCAGCGTCAAAGTCCCTACAGCACAAGAATGCCAAATTAGATCGTTAAAATCTTGCTTCATACTTAACAGTTAAATCACTTGCACGATGAATTTTGAGACTTATGACAGTGCACACTCATGGTCACTTTATTGGGCTGCCCAACTAGAAGACCATGCCACAGGCAGCATAATGCGATACCGTACTCAATCACAATATCCTGGAACTGAACTGAACCCAACCAATCATTGCCCAATCCTATAATGCTGAGTCCCAGGCAAGGTAGTGCAAGTATCAGTTTTTAAGTCTTTCATTTAACTCGGTCGGACATTGATCCCACGACCTCCAGTAGAAGAGAGATGGGAAGGGGAGGGGAGTGGGAGGTGAAGGGAAGGGAAGGGAGAAGAGAGTAGAGGGGATAGGAGCGGAGGGATAGGGCTGGGACGAGATAGGAGGGCAGAGGGCAGGCGGAAGGGTGTGGAGGAGATAGGAGAGAGGAAAGGAGAGGAGATAGGAGAGGAAAGGAGAGGAGATAGAAAAGAGAGGATAGGATAGGGGAGAGAAGACGACAGAAGAAGAGAAGAGAGGGGAGAAGAGGGCAGGGGATACGAGAGAAGCGGATGGGAGGGGAATGGAGAGGGGCGGAGAGGAGAGAAGAGTGGAGCGAATAGGAAGGAAGAGGAGGGGAGATCAGAGAGGCGAAAGAAAGAAAATGAAGATAAGAATAGAAGACGGGCAGCGTTCCATACCGTCCAGCGTGCAGATGGCACAGTAGCTGGGCACGTACTTCTCCTCGTCCTTCTTCCGCCGGCTGATGTTGCCGACCACTTCAGTGGTGACGCCCGGGTTGCGCGCCCGCGCCGTGCCGAGCGGATGGTAGACCAGCGAGGGGCCCTCAGGGACACTGCAAGGAGCAGGACCACCACGTTACCAGGCAACAACAGCCAGCCCGACAACCAACAACAAAGTGACCCAAGTCAGCTGCAGCAGTGGCTTAATTTAGAGAGATTAAGACGGGAGCAGGATGTTGACCTATTTACATTAATTACAAACGATGTCAGGGAATTGTACTCGTTACTAGTAGCATGGGTAATTCACGGCGGGGCAAAGTTGGTTGGTTGTTGGGGTTTTATGTCTTGCAACATCTAAGGTCAGATCAGAATGGGTACCGACTTGTGACAGTGCGCATGCATGGCGACTTCATAGTGCTGCCTCACTGGGAAATCAGGCCGCCCACACCATGACTCAATATCCCACTCAGTCATACTATCCTGACACTGAACTAACCAGTCATTGTCCAATCCTATTAATGCTGAGCTCAAAGCTAGGAAGTGACAAGTACCAATTTTGTAAGTCATTGGTTTGACTCAACCGAGAATCGAACTCCCGACCTTCCGCACGGTAGGCCTGAGCTCTACCAATTCTGCCACCGCGCCCAGTAGAGCATGGCAAAGATTTGATCAAACTGCAATCCTATGATTTTAACGAACTGAGACTACTGGCACCATAATTTCTCACCACTGATTTGCTGCCTCGCCACTTTGAACCCAAACCCTTACTTAAAGATGAATGTTATAGATAATTGGAAACGAGACCAGGGGCCGTATGCATGAAGTGGTGCTACGCGCCCCAGGTGCTAAATCCTAGCGCGGTGGTAGCTATCACTACTGTCACCACCTAGTGATATGTCCTACTCCTACAGGTGCTCTAATGTGACAACCGCCTGCCATGTTCAAACGGTCACTTGCCACCTGTATACGAACCCACAAGGTCAGGCCGAGCTCAGGCCGTTTCTTCCGTTACCCATCCCACAATTAAGGAAGAGATTGTTAATTCATATGATTGAGCGCCTGACTATTTGCACTTGATCCTGAACTCTGCCATTTACTGTTAACTTGTACTCAGAATAATAACACTATCATACCACTCTTTGCCTCGTCATGAATTACAGCCAAGTACCTCTGGGTTCTGTTTTTAAAATAGTTAATATTTTATTCGCGACATATCTTTTGTTCTGACGTGGCTCGGTCTGGACACTTGACGTGACCTAATTTTCAAAACAACCTAAGTATATTCCGTCTTAATGTGTCTATTGCCATGGGGTGCATAGGGGAATCTTATGCTTAGTTCATAAAAATAGTTATAAATTAGCAACATATATACACACAAAAACACATATAAATACAGATAATAAACTTCGGCTTAGTCGCTCTACAGTAAATGTAATTTAACTTACATCAGGTAACTTAAATAATTTTAAATAACAGGGAGAACAATTTATTAGGAATGTTGTTGAAAAATAAGAATGTAAAGTCAACATTTATTTCGCAGGTGCGAGAACACAAGTTAAGTGATAGCTTGTCCTCACAATAGCATTAATTCAATTTCTAGAGTTACAAGTTTGTGTAGTAGATTGTTTTCAACATAGCATTAGTTCAATTGCTAGATTAATCATGGCACATTAATATAGACGTTTTGTAAGTATTCATATTTTGTCGGCAATGATAAATGTGTTCATGTAGAAAGAGTTGTATTGAAAATGCATTCAAATGTGGCTAGGCATAGTCAATTTTGCAATCTAAACAATACAGTTATTATTGTTGATGCTTGGAAAATAAGTGATAGGACCAATTGGATCCCACCTCAATATTGTGCAGTAAAAGATTAATACAGAGCTATATCATTATATACAGATTATTATTATATGCATATTAAAAGGAAATTAAATAACGCAATGTAATGAACTACTTACTCTACCCTAGCTCGACTACATTTCATTCAAAAGATGTTTGAATGCTAAATAGTTTCAAAAATCAGGAGAGACAAACAAAATATAACAATTAAGTTTAAACAAAATATAACTACTACGATAGTTACCATTGCTTAAAATGTGTTCTACGCAGACTGAACTGATAAAGGAACTGTATATAATGCAGAGTTCATAAACTATTTTAAGATAAGAAATTGAAAGTGATTTAAGATAGGAAATTCAAAGATATTTAAGTAAGACATGTCAAAGATATATTAAAAGGGCTTAACAACGGTTTCTAACACGAAAACCAGCTTCTTGTCTGTATATTGCCCAAACCAACCAGTGGTCCACAACTGGTTCATCAACGGCTGTGGTATGTGTTGTCCTATGTGTGGGAAAGTATATAAAAGACCCCTTGCTGCTTATCGGAAAGAGTAGCCTCTGTGGCAGCAGCAGGTTTCCTCCAAAGAAATATGTCAGAATGACCATATGTTTGACGTTCAATAGCTGATGATAAAAATCAATGTGCTCTAGAGGCATCGTTAAATAAAACAAGCTTTACTTTCTATATTGCCATAACACCAAGACATAGCTGTTATGTGTTTTCTTATACCGATAAAATGGTTTGTTTGTCGGGGTTCACATCCTCACAACAGTTAAGGACGAGTATCGACTTGTAACAGTGTGCACTTATGGCAACATTCATAGTGCTGCCCCACTGGGAGAGCAGGCTGCCAGCACCATGACCTTATGTACCACTCAGTCACGTTATCTTGATACTGAGCTAACCAATCCTTTCCCTGACTTAGTACTCCCGAGTGCCAGACTAGGTATAGATAAAAGATTCATCCCATACTTGCAGCAGGGGTGAAAAGCAACCCATTAGACAAAGTGACAAAAGGTTTGGGTAAGGCTGGGTAAATGAAATGAGCATATAAACTTGTAATTTAAGAAGCAAAATATATTATTTATATATATCTTCATATTTACCCACTACTTTTGAGTTGATAACTATAACAAAACATGTAGTTTAATGAACTTCAAAAGTGAAATTGACAACATTCTATCCTCGCCATCGTGTATTTTTGCATATCTCCCATTTCACCAACTCCGTGCCAATATAAGTAGCTATTTGATACTGGAACCAGGAATTCCACTTCCCGTTCCACACTAGAGCAATTTTCGCCCGTATTTAGACTACGTTGTCATTCACCCCTACTGCAAGTATGGGGTGAATCTTTTATCTAGGCTAGGTAGTGACAAGTATCAATTTAGTAAATTATTGCTTTGAATCAAACGACAATCTTACCGATTCGGCCACCACGTCCGGTGGGTGCCTTACGAACCCTTTACAATATTGTTAAATACGACACAGTGTAACCGTCAGTAATCACAGAGCCAAGGAACACACATAGGTAAATGCAGTTGAACGCTGGTAGTCTGGGTAAGTATCACTGCATCAATACTCACTGCATCAATACTCAGTCCAACTACTCAACTACAAAACAAAAAACAAACAGAAAAAAGTGCAAACTAACAGATCTTTTAGTTCAAAACTACAACAAATAAACACATGATCACAAAGATAACATTGGTTGCTCGGCTGGAAGATCACCCCTTTGGGGAAGCCATGCAGTGTGACCTTACTGCATGTTTGTGGTTAAATAGAACTCAACTCATGTCAGGGAGATGAAGGATGTACAATGAAGGCACAAGTGTTGACCCACACTGGTCGTAACTATTGCAACCATGTTCAGCAGCTGAAACTACGAGTACTTCAACTATTGTCAACCATCGACTCCAAGTACAGCTACGAATTGAGAAACTAAAATAGAGTCACTGTTTTGGATATTTTTTTGTATACAAGCAGGGGAAATTTCAATCGCAGACACTTTGTCTTCCTCATTCCACTGCTCATTTCCCTATTCTAATAATGCGGAGCGCCTGGCTAGGAAGCGACAAGTATATATTTGTAAGTCACTGGTTTGACTCGACCAGGGTTCGAACCCATGAGTTCGAATCCCACGACCTGCCAGAACGGGAGACGGACGCTCAACTCATTCGGCCATCCCGTCTGGTCAAGTTACAACTTGATATGTGCTTGCTTTGAATCATATCAAAGGTACATGGCCAAAACTAGCTGGACCGGAACTGTATTTGAACACTACAGTGCAGCTGAAAGACAACTGTTTGCGGATTTGATTGGTTGGCTGAAAATTGATATAGAAATACTGGTAACTATTTTCAAGTATAATTTCCAGTAAACATCACTTTTATTCTCCCGATAGATTGGATTTCCCAGATTGAGTGAATCACAGATGACAGCCGTCTCAGCTATTAAGAAAGAAACAAAAACAAAAGATTCTGGTAAATTGTCAGCAATTCTCTGCTGGTGCTAAGTCTTTTCACGCAAGATTTTAAATCCCTGTCAGAATGAATAATTTGGCGCCAACAAAGGTAATTTTCAGGTCAAGAGGCAGATAAGACTATTTCCCTTTTCAAGTGCGAAAATAAAGAAGCAACCATCAATAAATTCAAGAACATATACTTACGTTAAAAATTTAAGTTATGACAGGCAATAAAGTGAATTTGGTGCACTTTGTAAACAGGTGAGTTCTATAAATGCCACTTTAGTTGTGGTGTGCTGTAATTGTGGCAATGTGCTGTAATTGTGGCGGTGTGCTGTAATTGTGGCGGTGTGCTGTAATTGTGGCAGTGTGTTGTAATTGTGGCAGTGTGCTGTAATTGTGGTGGTGTGCTGTAATTGTGGTGGTGTGCTGTAATTATGGTGGTGTGCTGTAATTTGTTGTGGTGTGATGTAATTGTGGCTGTGTGCTGTAATTGTGGTGGTGTGCTGTAGTTGTGGTGGTGTGCTGTAATTGTGGTGGTGTGCTGTAATTGTGGTGGTGTGCTGTAATTGTGGCGGTGTAAATTAGTGAGGGCTTTGCGCATACATTAGTAGTGTGAGAAGACTACACAGCAAACACAAGCTCCAGATGACATTGGGTTCAACAACAACTTACACTCAATTTCTCACCCCCAGCCAGGCGATGAAAAAGACAAACTCAAGAAGACCGAAGTTGGCTACTACATTGAGATCAGACCTACTGGAGTGCCTGCACCACTTCCCTAATGCATGGCTGAGATACCTTCGGGTGCGTGTTAGTGTAGGGGATTGTTTCTCTGTTATTTATATATGCGAGCCGAAAGTCAACAGACGCAAGCAACCAACCTTTCTTGTTAGGGCAGGGTATTTAAGAGCTTGCGACACATGACCGGGGTAAGACGAAGACCATCACTCGAAACCTCTCAGGGAATTTACCAGGGGGTGTGGGTGTGGGGAGGATGAATACAAGGACTAGAACTGGTAGTGTTGAGTTTGCAACTTTTCTTTGCGGTTCTGAGGTTCAAGTCGGGCGAACAAACCTCATCACACTCCTATAAGCAGCATTCTGTGAGTGATGCTGACTCTAGGTTGTTTTGGCAACCATGCAAAGGCCATACTCACTGCTATAGGTATTTGTAGGTCATTTCCGGTACTGTCAATCAAGTACCTTACAACATACTGGTTGATTGGTAAATACGATACAACTGGAATTTTGTTTTAATGGTTTGGTAAAAAAATGATTTTAGGCAGAGAATATTTAAATCTATTTGATCTCTTTTTTCCCCTTCATTTTGTGTGTGTGTAAATATAGGTAAATATAGTTTATTCATTGAATTGTTTTTTAAGTCCACCAGTTTTCAGGCCATCTTGCTATCAGTGATCAGATATCGTGATATGTATCTCTACAAGAGTACTAACGTGACGTCACGTGGGTTAAGATGCAATTACCCACAATGCACTGAGAGGGAAGACATTGCTACCAGCCCCGCCTGTGTGGAATAATGATTCTAATGACGGGTGCTTTAGTCATTGTTTAAAATACGGGAATAGAGCAGTATTTGTTTGGACTAGAGTCCCCTGAATATCACAATGCATTGTCAAGCTAGCGTCTAGGCACAGAAAGGGTTCCTTATAAACATCAAGTCTTAACAAACACAAGATTAATGGAAAGGGCCGAAATTGAACATCTATATGAAAACTTAAAATCCAATCAAGGATAAATTATTAGTTTTGGATGTACTTAAGGCTGCAAAGTACAGAATATCCTTGGAGAGCATTCCACTCGCCTTCTTTTGACCATATTATCGCCCATATTGCCATCTATTTCGCTTTCTTTTCCTTTCCGCGATCAATTTCATTCCAGAATGATTATGATATTGGAGAATGCAAGGCAATAATTACTAAAATCGGATTCTGCTTTCAGTGTTCTCGAATTTCTTTTTTTGCCACAGATTTCCGCTTTTTAGAATTTTTGTTGGCCAGAGACTGCTTTCCATCCATGATTTGGGTTGATGTTCTAGATATTCCAAAGACAACACAAATCAATTTTTATGAAATATCATAAATACATAATTCAGGGATGAAAGATCTCGACGATTTTTAATGAATTGTATATACTATATATATTATAAGTATATATAATATCTATATAATATATTATATAAACATGTATACAGTCAAACTTCTCTAACCGACCACTTCCACAGATCATCCACTCCCCTATATCGATCGCTTTATTTGGGTCTCAAGTGATCGCCCATACAATACCATTGTAACGATTTTTTTTTAAATCCCTAAACCGACCACCTCCCTAAATGGACCATTTAAAGTCGGTCCCATGGTCAGTCGACTTAGAGAGGTTTGACTGTATACTGTAAATATACTATATAAATGTATATATAGTATAAATACTAATAACAATATTAATAACAGTAGTAGTAACAGTAACAGTCGTGGCGGATTGGCAGGGGCTGGCAGCATGACCTTCAAGTTAGTGAGACTAAGAGAGTACAAAAAGAGTTACAACACGCACGCGGGTCTAGAAGCAAGTGCTTCAAGCTTCTCTAGTCGTGCAGGAGGCTGGTGGTTGATGCACGGGTGCTGTACGCACCCCATGGCGCGGCTACCCTGGCTTTCATTGGCTGCGGACGCCGTAAGCTCCGCCCCCCGCGCGTATGATTGACGGTCGAAGAGGGTGACGAAGGTTCCGCCCGGCTGCGACACCATCAGGTCCACCGAGCCGTCCTGCCGCTTGTTCACAGTCATCGATCCGATCTACAAAACCACCTATTTGTCTTAGTTGTTTGTTGGGGTTTTACGTCCTAGCAACACCTATCAGGGATGAACATTGTCTCCAGCCGAGATTATTTCAACGCTTTGCTCACCTTTATCGACCCGATTTGCAAAGCACCTATTTATCTTAGTTGTTTGTTTGGGGTTTTATGTCCTAGCAACACCTATCAGGGATGAAAGTGGTCTCCAGCAAAAACCGCGGAAATCAAGCCGAGATTATTCCAAGCACTGTGAATTTTCGCGAAAACGTGGATCTTTTCCCCCTAGGATTAGTCACTGTCGGGTAATCGTGGGAAAATGCACGAAGTCGTGTTTCAATTATCCTTATTATCATATTATCACCCATACGTAACTCGTTCTTGTGTGGGTTTCATGTTCTAGCAACATCTAAGGTCATTTAAGAACGGGATTCAACTTACCCAACTGTTGTCATGTACATCCTGATTCCTAGGAATTTTGCTTAACATTAATTGGTGAATATAAAAAAATGGCGGAAATCCGCGAAACTGCGGAGATCTTTCATCCCTGGCCTATGATTATATCAGAACGGGAACCAATTTGTGGCAATGCACACTCGTGGCGACTTTATATATAGTGCCGCCCACTGGGCGATCAAGCTGCCGGCACCACGACCCAATATCCGATTCAGTCACATTTATCCTGATACTGAGTTTGTTTGTTTAGTTTGTTTGTTGTTGTTTTACGTCCTAACAACATCTAAGGTCATATCAGCACGGGCACCGACTTGTGACAGTGCGCACTCATGACGACTTTATAGTGCTGCCCCACTGGAAGACCAGGCCGCCAGCACCATGACCTGATATCCCACTCAGTCACATTACCCTGACACTGAGCCAACCAGTCCTTGCCCTATCCTAATAATGCCGAGCGACAGGCTAGGAAGCGACAGGAGACAGATGCTCTAACTCATTCGGCCATCCCGTCTGGTCGCCCTGATACTGAGCAAACCAGTCCATGTCCTCTCCTAGTAGTGCCGATCGCCAGGCTAGGTAGTGACAAGTATCAATTTTTGAAGTCATTGGTTTGACTCGGCTAGGATTTGAATTCCAGACCTTCGCACGGGAGGCCTGCGCTCTACCGATTGAATCTCTGCGTCAAGAACGTATGACCAATATGGGAGTGACAAAGTATAACCTTATCCCGTCTTTTTTGCTTACCCTATTTTCAAGTGTGGCAGAGTGGCACAGGAGCACCAAACTGTATGCTTGCCTAAAATAATTTTACATGTTTCCACTTAAAATATCTCAAAAGTTAGCCATTTAAAAGACGTTACTTCAAACTAAAGTAAGGTAATTTATAACCATCAACCTAATATATTCACCTCAGAAAATAACGGAAACTTAAAACCATCGGACTATGCAACTTTAAGTTAGATGTGTTAGATTAAATCTACGTTAATGTTTTGGTGTGGTCTTGAAAATGTGATGCTTTCACTGGACTACGCGGATTAAAGTGCCTGTCACACTATGGACAGAATTGTCTAGTCCGGTGGTATTCGAGCGTGATAAGTATCAAAATGTATTCAAATGTGTCAAAGTGTTGCGATATCAGGTCAAAGGCCACCAGACGAAAAGACATGAAACGGACATGACCGGATAGCCAACAGATGAAACAAACTCAAACTGGACAAGAACCGTAGACATCATTCCGGCGGCATCCATTCCAAGTTTTGTGCATGTTCAAAACTTGTACGGACACAAACCGGACTTTAGCGGATATCAACGGACTTTGTTCGGTTTCTTTCCGTTTCCCCCAATCCGGTGATGTGTGACAGGGCCTTTAATTTGGAGGTAAGTTACACATTAGCACCTGTCCGGCCAGACTCCACGTCTCCAGGGCCATAAAGGTGCCCTGCAGCGTTCCTAGACCGCTGTCCCCGCCCTCGTCCAGCCACCGGAACGACCTCACGCGGCGGTCCGAGTAACCAATCACCAGCTCCGTGTGACCGTCGCCATCTACCGTATTGTTTGAAAAGCAATAAATAAAACAACAGCAATAAATAAAACGAAATGCTGATGAATGGAGAAAGGGTGTTGTTTGTTGTTGGAGATTGGGTCGGGAGGGTGGGACTGGCCTTACAAATAGGATACCATTTCTAACATTTCACAGTGGTGACAAGTATCGATTTTGTAAGTATTCGGTTTGACTCGGCCAGCAATTGAACCCAGATCCACCCCTCCTGGAAGCGTGCAACCTACTCGTTCGGCCATTACAATGTTTGTACCAAGGCAGAAATAAAAATCCTACTTTTGTGCAACCAAAATCTTAGTTTTCCCCCAGTACTTAAAATATGAAAAAACAAAGCTGTCAGATCAGCAACAATATAGGTTCTGAAAAAAGTAACTTATTTCATTAGCATTCCAAAGAATTCATGACATTCAAGTTAAAGCTGCATAGTCCGATGAAAGTATCAAATTTTCAAAACCCAAACAATTATCTAAATTTGATTCTACATATCTAACTTAGATACTGGTGCACTTATTAAACATTTGTCACCACACAGAAGGGAATACTGAGGCAATTGAATAGAACCTGTTACTGCAGAAGCCTATGGGGGCCAGAGTTTTGACAAGCTTGCCAAAACTAATTTGGCTTGTTTCCACTTCAAATATCTCAAAAGTTAGCCATTTAAAATATAAGTTACTTCAAGCTAAAGTAAGGTACATAATAATGATCAACCTAAATGTGTTTATCTCAGAAAATTTCAGAAACTCAAAACCATCGGACTATACAACTTTAAGTTTTTAACAAAAAATGTCAGAAAAATCCGACGCATTCACCCAAAGATAATGCAAAATTCTCGAAAATCTGACTTTATCTGGCAAATACACGAATATCTGACGAAAGTCGGAAATCCTACTCTGTACAAACACTGGATTAGTTTAAATAATATATATATTGCAGACACAATTAACATTTTATTCCGCATGTGCCCATCTCACCTATGTCAGCAATGAGCAGCGTCTTGCTGTTGGCGGGGAGTCGTTGTTTGTAGGCAGGTTTCAGAACCCTATTTTCCTCTGATGGCTCAGAACTTGACTCTTGACCCTGACGAGTGTTCAAATCGTAGATTAATTACTTTCCTTCCCCCACCCCCTCTTCTTTTTATCTTTTGTCAAAATTAAATTCTTTAAATAGCACCATTCTGATACTTCTTTGAGAAACTATTAATAAACAGCTGCTTACATCAAGGACAAAAGTGGTTTCTAGCAAAAAATTGCGAAAGACTCTGATAGAACCAAGCTGTGGTTATTACACCGACGGCAAGTTTCCGCGAAAACGTGGACCCCCCCCCCCTCCAAAGGATTATCATACTCATAGTCAGGGAATTGTGTGGAAATGCCATAGTCAGGCTTCAACTATTCTTACTGTGGCTATATTATCACAGTACCTAACTCTTTCTTGTCTGGGTTTAAGGTCAGATTAGAACAGGAGTCAAACTAACCAACTGCTGTCATGCACACTTTGATTCACTGGCATTTTGTTTAACGTTAATCGGTCAAATCATTTGTTTAAACTCGAATTAATACAAACAACTACAAAGAACTCACAGCATTGAGAGGATCGGGTTTGACAGTGAATATGTTACACCATCCCTCGAGGCTCGATACCACCAGGTAGTTCTGTAAATGAAATAATCTGTAAATACACATCCCTCTTTTACTATGATATAATAAATCAACGATTAGTAACATATGATACATATTATTAATTATTTTAGTTTCTACGAATTTATAGTATCAAAGGTGAAATATACAAGTGGGAAGCTACATAAATTCTTGAAATTTACAACAGTTTATAATATAATTATTTGAGACTTAGTAAATGAAGTAACAGTCGTCATACTCACGATTCCATGGTTACATATATCGCCGACCTCAACACACGTTATCTGTAAGGTAGGAAGGAATAAGCAAGTCAACCATGTTGGGTTGGTTGATTGTTGGAGTTTTACGTCCTAGCAACATCTAAGGTCATATCAGGATGGGTACCGACTTGTGACAGGGCGCACTCATGGCGACTTTATAGCGCTGCCCCACTGGGAAATCAGGCCACCCGCACCATGACCCGATATCCCACTCAATCACATTATTCTGACACTGACCTAACCAGTCCTTGTCCTATTAATGCTGAGAGCGAGGCTGGGAAGTGACAAGTATCAATTTTAAAGTCATTGGTTTGACTCGACCGGGAATCGAACTCCCGACCTTCCGCACGCGAGGCCCACGCTCTACCGAGTAGGCCACCGCGCCCGGTCATACATGTTAGAAAAACAACACGCTGTTGTAAGGAGGGAATCACCGTATCACTCCACAACCCCAGTGATATATATATATGTGTAAGTTCACTAAGGCGAGCACGGGTTGGGTGAACAATGCTATTTTATTACTGTGTTCATCATGTGTTGCCCCTTCCTTGCACCGGCATATACGAGTCCATATATCCTTGCTATATATATGAATATATATAGATTAATTATGCGAGTACTTACTTAGTACAGTTAACGCATAATTGGGGTTTCACTGAGTTCGAGAACTCAGCTATTTGTAGGACAGTGAGAGGTAGGCGTACCCCGAGTCCAGCACCCTTTACCTAACCTTACTTGAAATTATGCCTCATTCAAAATTGGTGAAAGATTAACATGTAGCACAATAGTAATCTTCCAGTCCAGTAAGAGCACTCTCTGTCCACCTTTCCATGGGTTGGGTTGGGTGGGACTGTCCTAGAAATAGGTGAGTCCTCAAACTCAGTGAAACACCAATTATGCGTCAACTGTACTATGTAAGTACTCGCATAATTAATCTATTCCACCTCATTCTCGTACTCCTGGCTAATTATAGCACAGTGAGAGGTTTACATAGACATAATTTTGATTACTAACTTGAGCCAATTTATTTATTTATCCAACAAATCCTAATGCCTAAGCAAGGTTGTAACCATATTGGTCTTGTCCACTCTTGTATTGCTTGAAATGTATTGCTTACTGCTGCTGTTTGAGTCGCAACTTCTATTTGTTCCCTGGGCACAGGAACGGCTTCTGAGCGTTGAACTCCCTCTTGAAGGGCCTGTTCCCGTCGTTCCAGCTGAACAACTGCCTCTGGCCCCTTCCCCTGGCCTGGAAGCTGAAGTTTGTCCCAAACTAGCCTCCTGGTTGGCCAGTTCTTCGGTTGTGAAAATCCTGTCTCAGCTTCTTGAAGCAGTTGGGGTTGCCATCAGCCGATTTCTTTTTGTCCATTTCCATGTGTTTTCCACACTTGGAAGTTGGAGCTGGTGTCCACTTGTTTAAACAAGTATTGCAGCTGACCCCCGAAAATGTTGGTCTTGTCCAGAGGCTTTCCCTTGGTGGGCTTTGGTGCAAGGAATAGTGTGTATTCCTTCCCATCGTTGTCCGTGATTTTCTTGGACCGTGCCACCTCTTTGCCTGCGTCTGTGCACACATTCTCAAACTGCCTGTGGGAGAGGAAGTTGCTGGTTGCTAGAAGTAAAGCAATCCCCCCGTTCATATCATCACAGAGTGATGAGAACTTGTTCTCCGCCATCATTCTATTCGTTTGTTTGTTGTTTTATGTCCTAGCAACATGTAAGGTCATATCAGGATGGGTACCGACTTTTGACAGTGCACACTCATGGCGATTTTATAGTGCTGCCACACCGGGAGACCAGGCCGCCAGCACCATGCCCTGATATCCCACTCAGTCACATTATCCTGTCACTGAGCTAACCAGTCCTTGACCTCTCCTAATAATGCCGAGCACGTGGCTAGGAAGCGACAAGTATCAATTTTCAAGTCAATTTTCAGTAGCCAGAGGCATAGTACCGAGGTAAAAAAAATATATATATGTATAATTACACACACATGTACGCAAATGGAAAGCATCTTAATTCACCTTTTAATCTTTCTGTGTCGACAGATCCGCATTAAACAAATGATTCCAATTTTAATTAAAAGGGGGAATCCTGATGAAGACATATATATATATATAGACATTTCTTCATATAAATAAGACTGAAGCAACCTTCTGCACACACTCACCATGCCCAAGTCGGAGGCCCTGCGCCATGCACGTGTATCAACGCCCTTGTGGATGAACAAATCGCCGTTCACATTCCCCACAACTAACTCATAACCCTGGAAACAAAGACAAACTCATACTTGTTATAATTTTAATAATAATATCGCATGTCTGCTATCAAAAACATAAGTGGGACAGAAACGCACTAGACTAGCAGTTAGGCCCTTGGACATCTACCACATTTGACACCTCCAGTTAATTCCTACTGATTTAACTGAAGCAGTTTTTCACTTTTTGCTCGAACTTAAGGTTGTTATTCACCCCTACTGGTAGATAAAAGATTCACCCCTACCCAGAGTAGGACGTACTGTAGGTACGGGGTGAGGAATAATAACTTCGTAAAATAATCGATCTGAACAGAGTAAGACTAAGAGGTGAATCTCACAAGACAAAAGGTTCACCCCTACAGGTACATCAGTCACATAGGCCGTAATCATTATGACGGTCCAGGCCATTCGGATCATCTCAGTCGTCAGAATTTTAAATAGAACACCCCGAGGTGTACCTAAAAATACATGCAAAATGATCCGACTCCAATGCATCACGTCTTGGGACTTGGTTGGGGGCATCAGGAGTAATGACTTAACATGTGTGCTGGTTCCTGTAGGCCTACAGCTACCAGTACAAGTCCAACATGATTAAAAATATATATATATAATTTTCTTTTAAAATAATTTAAGTATGACCACCCAGATTGATGAAATGGACATAGGGCCTATAGTATAACTAAAATATGCAACCATAAAATACTTTAAATCATATCTTGCTGTAATTATATTAGTTGTTTAAAAAAAAATCAGTTTGGATTAATCGACCTTTTTTCTGCCCTGAGTGCATTCATTTATACAATCCGAGTTTGTATGATCTGCGCATGTGCAAAAAAATAGTTAGGCTGATCCGAAGTGATTAATCAATTACAGCCATACATGATACAATTAACATGCACTGATAGTAGTGATACATACACTCGTAGTGGTACTCAGACTAGTAATACTAATAGTGATACAGTGAATGAGTGAAACACTTATAATTATATTTATATGTAATATTATATAATATAAGGCAGTGGCTATTCGAATAGCCAGAGTGCTTATTAGTACAGCGGTAGTCACATGACTAGCTTTGACCCAGTCATAACTTCAACTTGGCCATATAATGTATTCAATTATGATGCTCCGGACCATTTGGGTCATCCGAGTTGTCAGGATTTCAAATACAACACCCTGAGATGTACCTAAAAATACCAACAGTGTTCACAGCTAACCCTAACCTAACACTTATCCTAACCCCCACCGTCCTGATATGACCTTAGATGTTGCTAGGAAGTAAAACAACAAACTTATCCTAACGGTAACCCTGACCCTAACGTGACAGGGATACGACACGATATGACATGATAAAGGAGTGCCATACTCATAAGCGATCTGGCTATTCATACGGCCCCATTACAAATAGCCACTTCAAATAAATTATAACTATAAATATAGACTATAGTATAGTATAATTAAGGAAGTGGCTATTCGTACGGGACCGTATCAATAGCCAGAGCGCTTATTAGTACGGAACTCCTTTCTCACGTCGTATCCCATTGTATCCCCGTCATGTTAGCCTAGGTTAGGGTTAGCCTTAGGATAACTTTGTTGTTGTTTTATGCCTAGCAACATCTAAGGTCATATCAGGACGGGGGTTAGGAAAAGGGTTAGGTTAGGTACCCTACAATCCGCCGGGGGCGCCACTGTCGGTGGACCGATAAAACTTGTACAACTTTTTGCGACCTCATCTGCAGCAGAGTCGAGTCGGGAAAAGGCACTGCACAGGAAGCACATGCACAGTACATTCATTGTTACAGTTGTTTTTGAAGCACCAAAGATTTCAGCAAATATAGAGATTATTTTCATTGTTGTATGTCATTTGAAAGGCATTTTACTAAGCTATTCAAGTCTTCAGATGCAAAATTCAGAGGGAAGACTGCCAGAAATGTCCATGCTAACTATTACAAAAGTATTAGAATGTGAATCTTTAGCATTTTCTTTCCCTAAAAATGGTCATACAATGACTACAACTGGAATCGCAAGTCTAGAATCTGGCAGAGTATTGTAGGTGTCAGGCAGTTTTGTATAATGGTTGCCATGGAAACCCACATTTTTCTGTGATGTAATTTTTTTTATATCAGTTTTGATAAGCTGAGATGATTTCCCATAGCAAGAACCTTGGTATCAAGTTTGATCAGGATCAAACCATTAATAAAGAAACTGCAGTTGTGGGCATGATTGTATTATGGTTGCCATCGAAACCTACATTTTTCTGCGATCTAATTTTTGTATATCAGTTTTGATAAGCTGAAGTGATTTGCCAGACCAATAAGGACCCTGATGTGAAATTTCATGAGGATCTGACCATTATTTAAAAAAAGCTACACTTGACTCATATTGTAGGTGGGAGTGATTGTATTCTGGTTGCCATGGAAACCTTCATTTTCCTGTGATCTAATATTTTGTGTTATCAGTTTTGATAAGCTGTGGTGATTTGCCATACGAAGCAGAACCTTGGTGTGAAGTTTGATCAGGATCTGATCATTAATAAAGAAACTACAAAGAAATGTTCTGATAATTAGTCTATTTAACAGTTCTAAATAAGGCACTTCTCTAATGCATTAGCTAATACAAAAGATCTGAAATTCAACAACCTTCAAATGCATATATCTCACTCAATTTTTGGAATATCTTAAAAATTCAAAAAGCATATTGCTTTTGATTCATTGGAGTTCCAATGAAATTATAATTTGAATGTTTGGAATAATTTGAGAATTTTAGTAGAGTAGGCCCTACCTAGTTAGGTTACCATTAGGGTTAGGTGGCTAAAGCTGTGTTTACACGGGCGAGTGTAAAACGATTTAAGACAAATCGATTTATATGAATCGTTGTAGTGGCGCGTTTACACGGAATGAGTTTGCAGGCGCAAATCGATATCTGCGCATGAGCAAGTCCATACTAACCAGCAGCCTTAGTGGTGAGCACTGCTATTTGTTTAGTTTACACTCGTCGATTCGACAATATGAATAACGCCGCCGATGTAGCTGCTAGGTTAATATCGCTTGGAATTTAGGGTTAATTTCATTAAATTTCATTATTTGAGTATGTAATTCTGTTAAATATGATCGCATTCAATAGATTTCGGCCTAATCGGTCCCTAACACTGCCAGGCACCAGTGTATAGTTACACCTGAGCCTGTATCCGGCGAGCACCGCTATTTTACACTATCGCCGCCCGGGAACCAGCTGTATCGCTTCATCTATACTACCTCGCAAGGTGGTTTACATATACCGATTTATATGAATCGATTCAGCCCTAAAATGCTTCAGCGTCGCGTTTACATGGCAAATGTAAATCGATCTAGACAAGTGGTTTTATATGAGGTGTTTTAACTCGCCCGTGTAAACACGGCTTAAGACTTAAGTTAGGGTTGTGTCACCATGATTGGGTCAAAGCTAGTCAGGTGACTACCGCCACACTAATAAGCGCTTGGGCTATTGATATGGTTCCGTACAAATAGCCACTACCTATAAAACTTATATAAGTTATAGTATAAGTATAATTAAAGCTAAAGCCTTGGTAAAGGTATAAATTAAATAAACTAGTTCAAATACTTACCTTGTCGTTGTCTACATCGCCGACAGTCAGTGCTTTGCTGACTACATTTCCTTGACATTCAAACTGAAGGCATTGTACATATGATATTGTCCTCATGTTGAAAGAGTATTCATATTTGTTTTGAGCAAAACTGGCGTCTACCCATGTCAATGCTGATATTATGTTGGAACAGTTGAAAACAAATCTTCAAAGCAGGAACCCGCCCGTCACCTTAGTTCCAGCATGCATTGCTTAGTAAATATTAGTAGTCCAAGTGAACTAAATAGAGAATGCTTCTTGGTGTCCTTCGCAGGTACCTATCATTCAAATGGAATTCGCCGAAAACAAGTTAGTATGCTCTACGTTCCGGTTCCGTTCAAATCCAATTGACCAATCACTGTGCAGAAGGTTGTCAACATGACTGACTGCTGAAGATATTGCATCTTGGAAGGTTGAAAATAGTTACATTGCGAGGTGAATACCTTTAGTTGCACTCCAATTCGTATGACATATAATGCTTACTTTATAATAGTATATGCGCGATCCACAAAGTCGGTAATCAATATTGAGGATTTTCTATTTTCACTAGCTTTTAGCAGGTTTTGTCTCACTCATATTATTGACACTGGTCCTGCTCCAGACCAGGTGTCATGGTATAAAACCCCGGCCCGATCGCAGCGCCTGCCGTGAAGACAGTTGACTAAGCATTTATTTTTGTAAAATAAATTTAAAAGCTTTTATTGGATCGATTAAAAATATCTTAATGCGCGATTGAAGAGGAAGATCTGAAGTATTTAATGTAACCTAAGAGCAATTTATGCTGAAAGTATTAAAAACAGAGATAATACTTTAATAGTGAAAGTTGGGATATTCTGAGTGTCAGTGCAATCTTCATACAGAAAAAGTGAAATATCTCTAAAGCTACACCACTTAGAAACAAGCTGCTTGGTACACATATAGAAAACATATTCGACGGATAGATTATATTAAATTTATACGGTTAGGGTTGTGCATTTCTATTAATCTTTAATAGACACTGGCAGTGTGTATTCGTTCTGCAGCCGATCTGCGCTTGTTTACAAACTCTGCGCATGCACAGAAGCCACGGCAGGGGCTGCGATCGGGCCGGGGTTTTATACCACGACACAGGCCTGGAGCCTGGAGGGGATCGACTCGAGTGAGTCGTGAAGTTGATCTACTCAGAATCAGGTTGCCCACTCGTCTAGTGACCAGATAAAAGATTCACCCCGTACTTGCAGTTACCCCTCTCAAGTTTTAACCGGAATTCCAGGTTTTTTTCTGGCTGCCAAAACTGGAATTCCGGTTTTTTTTTAATTCCTTTTTTTTTTCTGGCGGCCGAAGCACCTCTGAAATACACTATTTCAGTATTTGCATCCCTCTCGCTACTCAGTGGGATGATGTGTGTCCCCAGGATAACATTTTTAAAAGATCAAGTTTTTTTCCTACACCCAATCACATGCCTGTATATAGTAAATGTATATGTGGTTGTTAGAATTGATGTATATAATATGCCAGTTGTAAATTGAATCTTCAAGAAATAACTGACGTCTGCTTTTTTTTTTATAATAAGGAGTTGTGGGTATTTGACATATTTTAGGATATACGTGTACATCTATTCTAATGGTCTAAAGATAAGAAATCACGGAGGTGTGAATAACTAGCCTTACTAGGTCAACAATACACCAACCTGCTCATATGGGGACTTCATGTGATTGCCACAAGTCCATGTTGTTGTTTTTTGTGTCTATGTGTGGTAGTTCAGCAGCTCTACTCACATCATACATCATAGACCTGGTGTCTCAGGATATCCTAGCTATGTGACTTTGCTATTGACATATGGTAACTCAGAGCTGCATTTAATATAAAAATCAATGATTTGCATTAAAGATATACGTTCCCTTTAAGATGTTCATATGATATAATGTATGTAGCCTTTTGACTTCATTTTCATGCCTAGATTGGTCTTATTTCATATTGATAGTGTGTGATTATTAATATGTTTATTCTATTCTTTTATTATTATTATTAGTGTTAAAGTCGCCAGTTATACCTCACCCAGATACAAACGAATCCAGCATTAAAAGCTCTCCAAACATACCTTTGCTTAGTTTGTTCAGTTCATGCCACTGAACATGTGGGAGGAGAGTTGAGGTCTGTGATGTATGAATGACATCATAGGTGGGCTTCCCTCATCACATGACCTAGAGGGGTTCCCCACACACAGGGGAAGCCATGGCAACCACTAAGATGGCAGCCACAGAAAGCTCTCAATTCAACTTTTAACGTCTATTAATCTACATGATTTAATCAATTATTCACACAAAAAGTACCTGGTTATGATAAATAAACATTTGAACTTTATATTTATCATTTGAGATTGCAATTTCTAAAAGATTTTCTCTATATGGTTGTCTAAAAGTGTCAGTACCGCTGGACGAAATAAAACATAACAGAAGCAACCAATGTCAGCACTCTCCCCCACATATATAGTTGCATAAACTGAAAACTGGTAAATGTATGCCTGGAGAGCATTTGTCGGAGTATGGGTAGTGTCTCAGCGACCTATATCTGGTCCCTTTAACATTTAAAAATAATTTGTTTAAAGATGCCTGCCAAAGTGAAGGTGCGGATCGTGTCCGGTCGGGATCTTCCGGTCATGGACAGGGCGAGTGATCTTACTGACGCTTTTGTAGAGGTAAGTGCAACGCCTTTTTATTTTATTATTAAAGTTGCAAGATCCTACACTTTTGAGTTTCGGCCATATTTACTAAATAAATATAACGAGTTGATCGTTGTAATTTAGTTTGGAGTAACTTTGATTATAAATGGCTAACTTAGAAATATGGGGTGTAAAAGAAATGCTAGATGAAATTGGGGTGCGTACCAAAATGCTGGACATCATAGGCTTCAGCAGTGACAGGTTCAATTAAATTTGCTCAATATCCTTTCTTTCCAACATTAAATGTCTGCTAAATACGCCAGTATCTCAGTTGGATATGCTGGATCAACATTGGGTAAGTGCTTCGGTTTACACAAATTGGTATGCTTTTGTCGGATTATGCAATTTTAAAGCATGCATATTACCTAGCGTGCTTTGCCTGGATATAACTCATATGACGGCCTTATACTGAATATTTAACCGACATTTCTCTGACACTATTTTAATTAAACCCCTGTCTTATTCCAATGGCATTGGCAGTCTTCATGTATTTATTTTTATTACGGCTATTTACAACTACACCAATTGGATTTGTCATTAGTATTGCAGATGAACTTGCATTTTATGTATACATTTACTAATTTAGTGCATAGCACCGAAAGTGGACATATCCTTTATCATGCTATGCAATCATACTGCATTAATTATTTCCAGATTAAATTCGGAAGCACTACATACAAAACAGATGTCTTTCGGAAATCGCTTTATCCCCAATGGAACTCAGACTGGTACCGCTTTGAGGTAAGATCGACGTTTCCAGTTTCCATGCAAATTCTCTAGCGGGATTACTGTGGTGTGGTGTGTTATTTAGGGAGTCTAATTATGTGAGTAAATGGTCAGTGTACTCCTTATTTAATTAATTTACCAGACGTGATGGCCGAATCGGTAGAGTGCAGGCTTCCTGTGTGGAAGGTCGGGTGTTCGAATCCCAGCCAAGTCAACTAGTGAGTTACAAAAATTGATACAAGTCGCTACCTAGCCTGACGCTCGGCATTAATAGGATAGGACAAGTACTGGTTTGCACATTTTCAGGATATTAAATGTGACTGAGTGGGATATCGGGTCATCATGCCAGCAGCCTGGTATCCTAGTTGGGCATCGATATAAAGTAGCCATGACAGCACACTGTCACAAGTCGATACCTGTACTGATATGACCTGAGATGGTGCTAGGACGTAAAACAACAAAACAGCAAGCAACCCTTATTTAATTATGAATTTAGTTCGCTCACAGGGTTCGGTAGTTGATGTGTTCCTTTTAATACCTTCATATGATAAATGAATATATAGTTTCTGATTGATTGGTACTTTCTTTACGCCATGTCGGCAGCATAGGCCATATTCACGTATGTGGAACACCATAGTGTGTTGGTGTTATATCTAATGTTGATTCAATATGTTCATATCCTGTCAGGTGGACGATGAGGACCTGCAAGATGAACCTTTGCAAATCAGGTATTTCTGCATCAAAGTTGATTTTCCCTATTTCTTTGTTTAAAAACTAAATTAAAAAGGCTTCAGCAATTAAACCTGCTTGTAATCTCTTGCGAAACCAGCTTCTCACTGTCGCTTTTCGACACCACCACTTGTATTTATGAACTTATATATTGAACATTTTAAGAAATTAGCCATACTATGAGTGTGACTACATGCCATTTGCGCTTTACAAGATTGTATCGCTACTTGCCGGTTCCACAATCTAGGTAATTTATTATCAGCCGAAATGAAGAATGTTTCATATAGTGCTGTCCTAGTTCAATTCCAATGACTATTCAGTACAGACTATTTGAGAGTGTTTCACTCTCCCTGTTCGAGCCCATCTAGCCGTCGGTTTCCGCTTCTTTTTTCCCCCCTGCGATCACTTTCATCCCTGTATTATGTGTACAACGTGTAAGGTTGATAATTTACACACTATATTAAGATAGTGTACAATATTTGTGTGTGTGGTTGTCTCTTTAAACAAAACAAATATTCTTTGCTAACTAAGTGATTAAGGCATCAACGGTAGGAGCATTTGAGAGAAGGCTGGATAGACATTGGAGAGGACATCCACAATTATATGACTTCAGAGGGCTCCGTCCACCTCCACATGTGTGCAAAAAAACAAAAACAAAGTTTTACCCATAACGAGCTGACATCAGAGGCCCAATAGGGTCTAGATCAGACAGAAGAGGATCTGTAAGTTAACTAATGGACACGTGTGATTACATTGGCAGGGTGTTGGACCACGATACCTACAGCTCACACGATGCTATTGGCAAAGTGTACATCAACCTGAACCCTCTCCTCTCCAAAGAGCACGCATCAGTTATCAGCGGATGGTTCCCCATTTACGACACAATGCACGGTCAGTCACCGTTTCTACCTCTCTTAGGCCTAGAAAAAAAAATATTGATGTTTCCTGTTGCCGACCGATCCTGTTAATACTCCCCGGCTTGAATTTATTTTTCGCTCAGGGGGAAAACTCTTATGTGGTCTCCGTGAACTCAGATCTGATAATAGTATCGATATAGTTTGACAGAGGGCACGCCGATCATTGGAAAACAGAACTGAATAGTGTCATGCTTGCTTTAATATACCAGCATTGCCTTGTAATAGTAATAGTACTGACATGGTAATAGTGACAATTAAAAAAAAATTTAAGTTCCCTGCTACCAGAAACATGAATTCTTTTTTTGGGCCATCCCCCTCAACTTGTTAGATTTATTGCCATGAATTTATTTCTAATGTAAATCTCAATGAAATTATCTCGGCAAATATTTAAACATGAGATAAAATACCACTTTGTGTGTGTATGGATTCAGATCAGCAGAACTGGCGGATGCCCTTATTTGCGAATTGTGGATGATTCGGGGCAAACAGGTAGCACCTCTAAGGTCTCTATCGTTCCTGTCAGGGTTCGCAAGTGGGATGCCTCACTTTGGAGGAATCCCATTTCTCAGCGAAGGCTGAGTTTCTAAATCAGTGATGTTGATTTTTGCTAAGCTAAAATGGTATCATCGCGCATGAGTTATTTTCTTTCGCTACCACAGGCATCCGGGGTGAGCTTCACGTGATCGTTAAAGTGGACCTGTTCTCCGACTTCAATAAGTTCCGACAGTCCTCTTGTGGTGTACAGTTCTTTTGCAGTGAGTATATTTTTACTTTTTTTTAAATCCAACAATATGCATCGGTTGTTAGTTCAGTCAATGGAAGATTCTTACTTCTTTATCTTAATTTCTTCATCTTCTGAATACCGAGAAGAGAGAAGTATGCACACGCATATTGGGAACTGGCCTGTTTGGAACGTGGCAGAATAAAATGTAGTTACACCTGCCTATTGCCTTTGTATAATAATAATAATAATAATACTAATAATTAGCTTGTTGTAATGTCTCAGATGTCCTCTGTGAGTGGAGAATCTATGCATGTTGTTATGTCCCAGATGTCCTCTGTGGCTATAGAATCTATGCCTGTTGTAATGTCCCAGATGTCCTCTGTGACTGTAGAATCTATTCATGTTGTTATGTCCCAGATGTCCTCTGTGACTGTAGAATCTATTCATGTTGTTATGTCCCAGATGTCCTCTGTGACTGTAGAATCTATGCATGTTGTAATGTCCCAGATGTCCTCTGTGACTGTAGAATCTATGTCTGTTGTAATGTCCCAGATGTCCTCTGTGACTGTAGAATCTATTCATGTTGTTATGTCCCAGATGTCCTCTGTGACTGTAGAATCTATGTCTGTTGTAATGTCCCAGATGTCCTCTGTGACTGTAGAATCTATGTATGTTGTAATCTCCCGAATGTCCTCTGTGACTGTAGAATCTATGTTTGTTGTTGTTGCAGCGTCTGGGATCCCCCATGGCTATGCAATGCTGGTGATTTATGGCTTCGTGGAGGAGCTAGTGGTGAACGACGACCCTGAGTACCAGTGGATCGATAAGCTGCGCTCACAACGCGCCTCCAATGAGGCGCGCCAGGTGCACTTCACCAAGCTCTCCGGTCCGTCTATATCTGGCTATCGGTGTCTCACTTCTGTTTGACTGCCAAAGATTTTGCAGAGTTCACACAGCTGTGAAAAGGCTTGCAATTTGAAGATAACTTCTGAAAGAATTTGCAATTTTGAAATGCCCTGGAAAATTCCTTGCATTTTACCTATAATAATAATATTAAGCAAAAGGTTGAAGCTGTAAGATAATATATGGGAAGTTAGAAGCCAAATTGTCAGACCTCAATTTTTAAAATAAATTTGATCTAAACAGAAATAACATGTGAACCATTTGACATGTGAACTATTTTGTAATTGACAAACTAACAAAAGGTGTTTTTGTAGTGGGCCTTTTTTTTGGGTGTGTGTGTTATTTTGTGTGCAAATTGTCTTGATAGCAGTTTATGTTGAGGGATGAGTGTATTGCCCAGTCTATTAAAAGAATCGTACATTTCTGGTCTTTAAAATTGAATTTCTGGTTTGAAAAAACCCCCACTCTCAATAGGACTTTAATTTAGTCACTTAAAATATGTTTGAACGCTGCTTCATTTATCAAGGATGCCAGTGTTAAGTGTTTTCGGGTAGTGTCCCTTTAAAAATTAAAACTCCAGAAATTTATGAAATAACACATTTTGAGTATGGCGAGGAGGAGAGGGATTCAAATATTCATTTTAAGTGGGAAGACACTCCTGAAGTTCAATAATTTCTCCTAAAAATTAATTTCCTTTAAATTCGTGTCTCTCATCTTCCCTCTCCCATCTCTCCTCTCCCTTTTGCCCTCTCCCTTCTCTCCCCCCCCCCCCCCCCGCTCTCCCATCTCCCCTCTCTTCTCCCTTCTCCACTCCTCCCTCCTAATACCTGCGGGTACCTCCCCAACCCCACTGGCATTAGCACCAGAATCAAACCAAACTATAATCTACCCCAACACCACCCTTAGACACACCACCCTCCTGACCAGGCGGCTCGAGCTACCCCCACTTATCCCCAAACTGCACACAAGCGCATCATAAACAGGCAAAGCACACAATACTTTCCATTTCTAATAATAGCCACATAAATAAAAACCTTGTTATGCCACCCAACACAGTGTGTATGACTATCTCCATAGAAACACTGTTACCATAGAAACAAGTTATCTCATTTCCGAGTTAGTTCTTAAGAAAGCTAACAATCACAAACTACTAACTACGCATCGACTGTTAATTATTTTATTCAATTAACTCCTCCTGTACTCCGTTGTATATCTTTGCTCGACTTTTATAGGTTAAATTGTTAATGCGCAGTGTTTGTACAGAGTTGGATTATCCAACCTTTGTCGGATATTAACGTATTTGTCGGATGATTTTGCATTATTTTTGTACGAATCCATTCGATTTTGCTTACATTTCTTGTTCAAAACTTAACTTGGATGTCATAAAATCTTTCTAATGTTAATGAAATAAGTAACTTTATTCAGAGTGTATATTCTTAATTGACAGCTTTGTTTTTTCATATTTTAAGTACTGGAGATTTTGGTTGCACAAAAGTAGGATTTTACTTGAAATAAGTTACCTTATTCAGAATACATATTGTTAATTGTCTGACATATTAGTTTTTTCATATTTTAATTACTGAAGGAAAACTAAGATTTTGGTTGCACAAAATTAGAATTTGTATTTAGGTCTTGATTCAAACACTGTAAATGTCCTGATGTCAACCAGGCGACTTGTCCTTAGTTCATGTTGTCTCTCACTTCAGGCCAACTGCAGAGAAAGATTGGTCTTAAGGTCTTAGAGATGGGCGGAAATGCAGTCATAGGGTGAGTGCTGACAATTCACTCTTCTCACTTCAATCGCAGATAGTAGAGGGATAGATGGTTAAGTGACGTCATGAAAGCGCGATATTTGGCAATTTTGAAAGCGGGATAATTGTCCACGTCATTTATATGCTATAGCCAAGTAGTATGCCAGTGTTTACAGATATAGTTCTTTGGTGGTTTTATTTTGTATTTCACCGACATGGTCAGATACTACTGCAATCATCTTTTCTAAAGTGTGACATTCGAGAGAAGAGCAGAAGGGAGCAAGGATTTAAACTGTAAACATCATATTGCTAGCTATATAAATTATGTTGCCCCTATCATCGCTCATTATCCCATATGGCGGCTGTATTTTCGGATTGCATGCTGGGAGAGCCTCAAACAGCCTCGCTTTGCTGCCCTTCTATATAAAATCCTTGCTTCAATGGATCTTGAATTTGAAACAAGCTCACATTCCCCTGAACAGTGCTGAGGAATACGCATCTTCTCTAACTGATTTTTTAAAAATGTGTATAGCAACAACATTTGGTTTTATTCATTGTCCATGGGTGAAAGATCTCCACGATTTCGCAGATTTCCACGATTTTTTATATTAACTGCTTAATGTTCACAAAATGTCAAGGAATCGGTAATATATGACAGCAGTTGGTTAGTTTGAATCCCATTCCTATGGCCTTAGATGTTGCTAGAACATGAAACACAAACAAAGAGCTAGGCATGGGCGATTAATATAGTCACAACAAGGAGAATTGAAACCTGAATTCCGGCATTTTCACGCGATTCCCTGACACTAGTGACAGTGCTAAACCTATGGAGGATTATCCATGTTTTCGTACAAATTTGCTGTTGGTTCTGCCGGAAACCACTAGGTGGCGTGACAGTCTCGGCTTAATTTCCGCTTTTTTTGCCCGAGATCACTTTAATCACTGGTTGTCGATTGTGGATATTTTTGTTTTTTCCCGTTAATTTTCTTTCTTTCTTAGCAGATGTAATTTTCAAATCCAAACATGGATATATACTAGCATGGTAGGACAGTAACTATTTTTTCCCACTTGCCCAATTGGGTAAGTGACTGAATTTTCTACTTTCCCGAGTGGCAAACCTACTTGCCCAAGCCCAAGTCAGCCAATTGAAACTGAAATCTGCTACTGCAGATCAGAAAAATAACGACTTGCCTGTTCGGGCAGGTCACTAAGAACTTCACCTGCCCAAGCGAGTAAACTAGGTGCCCCGGGCAACTGGGCAGTCCTTATTGTCCTACCCTGACATGGGTGAATAAAACTGGTTTCGAAGGACCATTCTGCCATAATCACTTTGCCCATGACCATGTCCTGATGCTATTGGAAGGAAACCTTTGAAGAAACAAAAATAATAATACGGGTGCGCATATTTTCTTTAAAAAAAGGAACAAAAACTGGCCGAAATGTATAACTCTATCTACATGTCTTTATTTTAAATATCTGGTGAATTCCCGCCTAAATATTATGTGTAAGAATAGCCCTGATAGGTGTCACCATAATGCCATGAACAATTTCCTTGGGAGACATTGTTGACATGTGTAAAATCACCATAGACGAATTTTAGTTAAGCAGTGCCCCCAGAACATTCCTATATAGTGACCTTCCTGTTGCCGGTACCACTAGTGTTTTGACCTTGAGGGAGAGTCTGGCATTGCGGTGTGAAGCGATGTCACAAGTAAATTAATGTAATGACCTTCCCATTACAGGTACCACTAGTGTTTTGACCTTGAGGGAGAGTTTGGCATTGTAGTACAAAGTGATGTCCCCAGTACATTAGTATAATGACCCTCCCGTTACAGGTACCTCCAGTGTTTTGACCTTGAGGGAGAGTGTGGCGTTGTGGTGCAAAACAATTTCACCAGAACATTACTATAATAACCTTCCTGTTACAGGTACAACCAGTGTTTTGACCTTGAGGGAGAGTCTGACGTTGTAGTACAAAGCAATGTCACAAATATATTAATATAATGACCTTCCCATTACAGGTACCGGCAGTGTTTTGAACTTGAGGGAAAGTCTGGCGTTGTGGTGTGAAGCGATATCACCAGTACATTATTATAATAACTCTCCCGTTACAGGTACCACCAGTGTTTTGACCTTGAGGGAGAGTGTGGTGTCGTGGTGCAAAATGATGCCACCAGAACATTACTATAATAACCTTCCCATTACAGGTACAACCAGTGTTTTGACCTTGAGGGAGAATCTGACGTTGTAGTACAAAGCAATGTCACAAATATATTAATATAATGACCTTCCCATTACAGGTACCGGCAGTGTTTTGAACTTGAGGGAAAGTCTGGCGTTTTGATGTGAAGCGATATCACCAGTACATTATTATAATGACTCTCCCGTTACAGGTACCACCAGTGTTTTGACCTTGAGGGAGAGTCAGACATTGTAGTACAAAGCAATGTCACAAGTACATTAGTGTAATGACCCTCCCATTACAGGTACCGCCAGTGTTTTGACCTTGAGGGAGAGTCTGGCGTTGTGGTGCGTGGCATCGGTACCTCGGTGATGATCGCCAAGACCTCAGGCTTGTTCGCCTCCCCACCCAGCGCTTCTCCGAACAAAGAGTAAGCCCCGCGCACACATTCTCTAACTCTCCAACTCTCCAAGCAGCATTGCATAGAACGCCAGTTCTCGCTAGTTGACTACAGCCTGTTACAGATTTGCAGATGTTCAATGCTTGGTGTTGTGCCTCTGTGATGTTCAAACCATTGTACACAACACCCTGTACATAAAATTGGACACCTAACTAACTAGCCTCCAGTGTGTCCATATATACCGTCAGGTTTAAACACCACACAATTGTTATTGCTGTATTTTTAACAATGTTTCATGATCTGATAGTGTATTGTATATTTAGCCTATTAGCCTACACTGGGGAAATTGAATGCGGATAAATTTAATACTTTACAATTTTTTTTTACTATTTACTATTTAAATTATGAAAAAGATGTAATCCGGAATTTTGAAATGTTCATCTAATTCAAGTGTACGCAATGTTTCTATGATGCTTTCAATCGAATTCTTTATGAACAGTTTATTAGTAATTTTAAAATGTATATTATAGAAGTATATGTATACAATCAATATACTATATATTTATACAAGCTATATACTATATATTATAAAATACTATATATGTATAATATATGATTTAATTAAATTCAAGTCACAACTAATAATTCATGAATGTACCTTTGTCATTTTTACCACCGCTTAACTGAGCATATATGCCTTATAGGAAAGTCTACACGAATACAGTGTTTTTTTAAATTTTTATAATTTCTTTATTCACTACATATCCATATTGTTAGTTTGTGGTGTGAGTGTCAATTACCCAATGACCCCCAATCTCTACCCAAAACCCATCCCACCCCTTCCCATCCTCAGGCCAGCCTCCATTTAGGTACCCACCTCACTCACCCCTTGTGCTCAATGCACACTCCTTCTAACGCTACAATGAGTGCTAGTTTGACTAATCAAACGAATGTATTCTGCGTTCTCGTCTTTTTCTCCTTTGGCCTTTTTCCCCTTATTTTTTTTTTTTTTAATTCCTCTTTTTTTGTTGGCCATCCTTGATTTTCATGTTTTGTCCTTCTCTGACAAGTGTTTGCATCGTGACCTATTTGTTTTATTTTCATCTGTGCTTGTTTGTTTATCTCCAGGTCTTTCTGTTGTGTTTGTGATTTGACACTTGTGGGTCAAAGTTTCTATTCAACGCTGTATATTGTGGTTTGCGTAATGTGGGACATTTTATTTGCCTGAAAATTACTATCGGCCATGTTGGACCACATTTGAAGCTTTCAATGTATGTTGTTGGTATCTTTTGTACACGATTTACATTATGACAGTTGTTTTCGTGACTATATATATATTTATATAGATAATTTTGTGGTTTGTTAAGTCCAAGTTAGCAAATATAATAACTGTAAATGTAGGAGCGAGTTACTAAGAACTAAAGGACACCTTTCTCGTATCTGATTGGCTGGTTTGAGGTGATTAACACTTAAATTGCTATAATAAATTTGGCATTGTAGTAAAAAACTAAAGTTGTAATAATTAATCACAATAATTGTCCTAATATGTATGCTAATGCTTAAGACCTAAGCTAATACACCATAAGATATGATATTGTAATAGTCTGCACTGACTTCTCAGGCAAGGAGCCACAATATTTAGTGTTTTTAACAATATATTTTGATAGCATTTAATGAAATTGTGTTTGCGGGACTAAGCGACCATATCTTGTTACATTTAATTATAGAATGAAGCACCCGAAATCAAAAAGTACTTTATTTCCTATTTTCTTCTGCTAAGAAATTGGTGCCAAATGGTACCCCTGGTTGCAGATAATATGGTGCAGTGTTAAATATTCATATTTGTTTTTAAAATAGAATTCAACAAACACAAGTTGTTTTTCAATGCAACTTTCAGCCAACCAATCAGCAACTTGAAAGATGGCATTTGATGACCATCGGCCATAGTGGTCCACATTTCAAGCGTTCAGTGTCTCATTTTGATGATCATCATCACTTGAAGCAATTTTAACTGACAACCGATGAAGTTTGGGACAAGGCAATTAATATAAAATAGTTAATGTATATTTCCAACCAAAGAACACGCTATCACCAAAGTGTAATGTGTAATTGTGTCAAAGTAAGTCTGCATAAACTGAAGGTTTAAGGCAACAATGGCCATATTCACAATAAAGTTAGTGTTATTTATTCTGCCAGATTTGTTATTCATATTTATATGCCTACACTGAAATTTACCAGAAAATCTTAAATGTACAGATTTGTGTCAAATGACAGCATAAATATTTTATATCTTAAATGCAATATTTAAGTAGTTAAATTTGTGTCAAATGACAGTCAAAAAAAATCATAAATACAATTTTGAATCATATCAAATACCAGCAAAATTGTACTCACAAAAAATAGATAAAATTACAGAAGTCGATACAGTCCACTTGTTCTAAGGAATTCTAAAATTCTGTCTAGATGCTTTCACTTAGCATGAGACATGAGCTTAGATATATTTGTTTGATTTTGCACATTTTTTTTGGTGGTCTTGTGCTGTAGTTCTAGATTGTGGCTGTTTCTGGTTTTATTAGTGCGACATTCCTAGGTGCTCAGATAGGCTTATTCAGATCTCTGTGTAGCGCTTTTCTTGCTTGTTAGGTCTGTGTTCAGGCCTGGCCTCAGTCTAGGCTCCAGTTTTCACTGAGTGCGCTGCGTGTGATTTTTTTTTTTTTACCTTGAAGATTTATACTGCCTAACATGGATAAGTCTGAATAGACTTGTTTTCAACATTAGACAGTTGGTCGATAGACAGACAGAGCCTACACTTTTACCGACCCATGGGATTTTTAACCTCCCACACCACATAGACATGGTATTAGACCAACTGGCCTTTGATGACGCTGTAAGTTATACACAGCAGTGGAAATCCAAATTAGCAGAGGTGATGGCATAGGTTGTTTTGCACCATGATAGTTTTTATCACAAAGCGTTGCAGTTTCTAATGAGAACGATAGTATGCCCTCTGGTTATATTGTATCGGTGATACGTCATTAGATACTTAGTTACAGTTTGTGAATGTGCAAATATACCATTTCCACCGCCAGTCCACCCTCTGGTGGCAGTGGCAAGAACTAATCTTGTGGGTAGCAGCTTGGTATGCAGCATGCTCTCTAGAAAAGGTTATGTAGAGGATTTCCACCATGAACCTGCCCTCTGGTGGCAGTGGAAGAACTAAAGCGAAGATTCCTTACACGCGGTATGCGGAATGCGAATGCGGCAAAAAATCGGAAAGCATCTAAGTCAATGGGGGGTGATTCCTTACGTCCGAATGCGAATGCGACAACTCGATCGGTCCCTGTAGCGATCGGTGCGTCATGCGGTATGCGAATAGAAACATCAGTCGCACTTGCCCATTAGTTTTAGACGACGAGAGGCGACTGAGCATTACGGAACGGTCACACACAAGGGTGCTGAGTGGAAACATATGGTAGTGGTGGGGGTGGGGAGACGCTTGCCGCTTACCGCGTAGAAGGAATCCTCCCATTCGCATACCGCATACCGCGTGTAAGGAATCTTAGCTTTATGTTGTGATTAGTCGGCAGCTCAGCATGCAGCATGCTTTTTGGGAAAAGTCTTGTGGAGGATTTCCAGCACGAACCGACTGGCAGTGGAAGAATTAATGTTGTGGATAGCAGTGCAGTATGTTCTGTGGAAAAGGTGTTACAAAGGAGTTTTACCACATACCCGCCCTCTGGTGGCACTTTGAAGAACTAATGTGGGTAACAGTTCACTGGGCTGGCTCTGCTGGGGAAAAAGGGCTATCGGCCGGTTTAACTAGAAATTGAATCATTAGCGAAAGATAAAGATAAGATTGGAATTTCTTTTCTTCAAAAGAAATTTATTTTATTTTATATTTAAATTTTATTTTACATTTGTTATTAAAGTAGCGAGAATTTCGATTGCATACACAAATAGAAACCATTGAATTTATTTCATGGCTTTATTTCTACGCTCTACAATATCCAAAGATGCATCTGTATTTTGTTAAAATTTAATTAAGACAAACACTATTTTTAATCTAATAAAGTCTTGGCTAGTAGGAGTAGGTCCAGGATAAATAGATTCTAGGTAAAGCTATAGGTAGAGCTGTGCCTTTCAACATTTTTCATTTGCTCCTCTCAAGACCGTTAACGTATTACCTCATTGAAACCAACTTTGAATTGATGGCATTGAAGAGCAGTAACTCTAAGCCTCACGATAACATCACAGTTGCCATACGTCTGCTTTGATTTCTACTTGTTCTTCTTCTTCTATGACAATATTTGTTTGTGTCTTCCTTTTGTCTCTTGCAGTTCTGTATTTTGTCCGCCTACGCCCACGCCCACGCCCACGCCCACCCACTCTCAGTCATTTCGCAGTCAGGTCCCCAAGCCCACAAGTACGTCCCAGACCACCCAGCACCGACTGGTCCCCGTGTCGCTCTCTCCGGTCCACACCTCCCCGGGGGCCCTTGCCAGTCTCGGCGGGCCCTCTTCCCTGATGCACCGCACCGGGTCCCTCCCCGCCGGCGGTAGCAAGCCCGCCGTCAGCCTGTCGCACAAGGCCCTGAGCCCTCTCCCCCCGCCCGCCGCCCCGCCGGCACCCAAGCCGCCCCCGCCCGCCTCCTCCAACCCTAACCCCACGGCCACTGGCGACCCGCCAATGGTAACCATCGACACCAACATCCCGCTGACAATCTCCGTCGGGCCGCCCACTCCCGTCGCCTCCCCGCCTTCCCTTGAGGCGCTGCCGGTGTTCTGCCCGCTCACCCCGCCCTTCTGGCTGCCGGCGCCGCTGCCGCTGTCTCCCGGCCCGCCGGTCCCGCACCACCCGCCGGCCTCGCCCCTTCTGTCCCCTGTACACGGTATGTATGGTATTGGTTCCAGTTTCCCGGTGCCTGAGGATGCTGTAACCCTGAACTCGCCCTCCCTCACGCCCACCAAGCTGTCCGCGTCCCCGGCTAAGATTGCAGTGCCCCTCGGACGCAGGTCCTCCGAGTCTGAGCTAGGAACTCCACCCAAAGGTATGTACCCGCACATGCGCACAGTGCTACTGTCGGAAGGCAAAAATTCCATATACTCGTAGACACATGTAATAGTCTCAGTTGGTGGGTGGTGTGATTTGAAATGGGATGGGCCGAAGCCAAAGACTATGGAGACCCATTTTTATATCGGTGGTGTGATTTCAGATGGGCTAAAGTCTCGAGACCCATTTTTATATCGGTGGAGTGATTTCAGATGGGCTAAAGTCGCAAACTGGGACCCATTTTTATATCGGTGGTGTGATTTCAAATGGTCCGAAGACTGAGACCCATTTTTATATTGGTGGTGTGATTTCAAATGGGTCAAAGACTGGGACCCATTTGTATATCGGTGGTGTGATTTCAAATGAGTCGAAGACTGGGACCCATTTTAATATCGGTGGAGCGAGTTCAAGTGGGCCGAAGCCAAAGACTGGGGCACATTCCTAAATCAATTAACCCACCCACGAAGACTATTATATAATAATGGCTCCAAGTATGTACAATTGTGTCTTTTGTGGGGTTTTTTATTGCGCGTTTACTGGGCTGGTTTGCTATTTGTTATGGAACTATATTCTGGTGACTTCATATGGTACTTAGTGTTATTTGGCCGAACAGAAAGCCTGCAACAAGGTAACATATTTTCAATAAACGCAGTCACTGAATACCCTGCAGTAGAAGCCCCTAACTGTGATCAACTTCAAGATGATTCTGGCAATGTACTGTCTCAAAAAAGAACGCCATTGGTTTTGTCCGAGTCAAACCAATGACTTACAAAATTGATAGTTGTCACTACATAGCCTGGTAGTCAGCATTAATAAGCAGGGATGATATTTTTCCATTTTTAAGCGGATTTCCGTGTTTTTTCCACAGCCTGGGGGCATTTTTGATATAGGTGTAAACGGAAATTTGCCATCGGGATAATAATCTTGGCTTGATTTCTTTTCTTTTGCCTGAAACCATTATCATCCCTGAATAAGATAGGGCAAGGACTGGATCACTCAGTATCAGGATAATATGACTGAGTGGGATATTAGGTCATGGTGCCAGTAACCCAATCTTCCAATGGGGCAACACTATAATGTCACCATGAGTGTTCACTGTCACAAGTCGGTACTTGCCCTGCTCTGACCTATGATATTGCCAGGGTGTAAAATCCCAACAAACAACCAACACATTGTTTAATATGATAGGGGCATGGTTCTACTGACGAAACCTTTCGCTGAATGTCCATCAAAATATTCCGCTTGCCCACTTTGGCTAAGCTGTTTGACTGATAATACCACCAATAATTCTCACCATAATTTTGCGGATACTTCCAGTGCAGACGTTTGTCGCCATGAGAAAGAAAATAATTATGAAGGAATATTAGCAGCAAAACGATGTCGCAAAAGCCCTCCCATTACAGGAATTGTGTTCCCTGCTTTATTTTCTCTATATATTCCCCCAATATGATCATGCAGTCTGGACGCGGGGCCAAATCGGTAGAGTGCTGGCTTCCCGTGCGGACGGTCGGGAGTTCAATTCCCGATCGAGTCAAACCGATAACTTACAAAAATTGATACTTGTCGCTACCTAGCTTGGCGCTCAGCATTACTAGGATAGGACAAGGACTGGTTAGCTCAATATCAGGATAATGTCACTGAGTGGCAAATCGGGTCATGGTGCTGGTGGCCTGGTCTCCCAATGAGGCAGTACTATAACATCGCCATGAGTGCGCACTGTCACAAATCGGTACCTGTCCTCATATTACCTTAGATTTTGCCAGGACGTAAAACTCCAACACACACGCGCGCGTACACACACACACACACACACACACACACACACACACACACACACACACACACACACACACACACAGGCACACACACATACAGTTCGGGGACGATGTAAGGCCTTTAAACTGGGTCTGGCTAGCCAGTGTTGACCCCTCTGCACTAGGGAGGGGGTGGGTGCACATAAATGCAGTCTCTCATAGGCGTAGCACTGTCAGGGAATCATGGGGGGGCGGGGGGGGGATCACCGGAAGTTAGGTTTCACACATTATTCTCCAAGCAAATACTTAGCTATCATATTCATAGCCCGCTACGTTTTTAGTTGAATGATTGATTAAATCAGGGAGATGAATTCACTTTTAAAAAGTCGAACCGAGAGCTTTCTATGGCCGCGTTCTTGTTTTTTGGTGTGTTTTTTTTTGCGCTATCCCCTTAAACAGTCAATACAGATTGTGCTTGGAGAGCGTTCTGCTATCAAGTGTCTTGATCCTATTATCGCCCATGTAAGGTAACCCATTCCTCCCTTGAATTCGGTTAAAATAAATTTGTTTGTTTGTTGTTTGTTTGTTGTTGTTTTATGTCCTAGCAACATCTAAGGTCATGTCAGGATGGGTACCGACTTGTGACAGTGCGCACTCATGGTGACTTTATAGTGCTGTCCCACTGGGAAACCAGGCCGCCGGCACCATGACCTGGTATCCCACTCAGTCACATTATCCTGACACTGAGCACACCAGTCCTTGCCCTATCCTAATAATGCCGAGCACCTGGCTAGGAAGCAACAAGTATCAATTTTATAGTCATAAATTTGTATTGCATGTTATCCCCCTCCAATACCACTTTCATCCCTGGGAGAGGAGGTTTGAACACATGTAGCCCTCTTCCTACAGGTTAGTCTGCAGTAGAAGGCACGGCTTCTATTGGAGGTTCTGTAGTATGTTCCTTGGTTCATGCACCTAAACCCTCACTCTACTATTTAGTCCCTGGGCTTGCGGTGCTATCTGGTTTTGTCACAGCCCATAAACTACCATCACTGGACGCGGTGGCCTAATCGGTAAAGCGAGAACCTCGCGTGCGGAAGGTCGGGAGTTCGGTTCCCGGTCGAGTCAAACCAAATACTTTGAAATTGGTACTTGTCGCTTCCTAGCCTGGCACTCGGCATTAATAGGACATAGCAAGGACTGGTTAGCTCAGTGTCAGGATAATGTGACTGAGTGGGATATTGGGTCATGGTTCTGGCGGCATAATTCCCAGTGGGGCAGCACTCTAAAGTTGCCATGACTGCACACTGTCACAAGTCTGTACCCATCCTGATATGACCTTAGATGTTGCAAGGAGGTAAAACTCAAACAATCAACCAACATACACTACCGATTCACACAACAGTATCCCTGTGCTGTGTTCACAGGCTATGACTTACTAGCACGCTAGATTTTGATTGGGTGAGAGAGGGACATGTGACTGTGTCATCTGGGCTATTATGGAAAGATCTACGAACATTGTTCTTTTGCGAAGTAGTTCAGACCTCAATTGCTGTTTTTAACTGCCTTTGCGTGAATTTCGAAATAACATTCAAGAGTGTCTGAAAACCCTTGAATATCGGCTGTTTTCACATAAAACGCTTGAAAACGCCAAATTTCCAATGACCCTCGCCTTTTACACTGCTAGTGTAAAACTTGTTTTGTTAATGCCATGTCAAGTGTTGTTGTGAAGAGTGTTTATCAAGGCGGCTGTTTAACTTGGTGAATGGTAAACCATACAATGTAAATAAATGTCACTTTTTATTTAGTTACTTATTTATAGGGTAAACTAAAACATATGTTGCCAAGAAAACATTGAAAACCCTGCATCTTGTGGTACATTTTGAACGTGTGAAAACCCTTTAAAACCCATTAGAAACCCTTGAATTTAATTTTGAAATGTCTTTACGAACCCACAACCACATTGTATGTAGAGCTATTGTTGCAGTCACACTTTGGGGTGTAATATCCTTTTCAATATGGCGAACATTCTAAGAATATGAGTTTACATAATGTCTAGGCAGAACCTAATATTCCGACTGGGTGGGCAAAATAATTTCAGATTGGCTGATGGTGAAGACCCATTTTCCAATTTAAATTATGTATTATATTATTTTGCCTGCAAACATATAAATTCATCCCTTTTCACGTTTTTATTGCACATGGTGCATTATTATTATCATTATTGTGGTTGTTGTTACATTAATTGATTGAGTAGGGGGAAATTCCTATCACGGACAATTGGCCTTCCTCATTCCACTGCTCCTTGCCCTATCCCAATAGTGCCGAGCGCCAGGCTAGGTAGCGACAAGTATCAATTTGAACGTCATTGGTTTTTACTCGGCCAGCATTCAAAGCACCGAACTTGTCCGACGGCAAGCGGGCACTCAACTGATTTGGCCATCCTGTTCGGAGTTATTTTGTTACCCGCTATGGAACTATATTCCTGTGATTTCATATGGTGCTAGTTCTATTTGACTATGCAGAACTGAGAAAAGTAACATCTGTGCGATAATAGTTCATACACCTTGCAGTGATAGAAATAAGCACAACAAAAATCACTTGTCCACTGGACAAGTCTTGTATGATTTTCATGTGTCCGTCTGAATTGTCACTTGTCTGGGACAAGCGGACAAGCTCTCATTTTGAACGCTGTGTTATATTCATGTTATATATACAGTGATAGAAATAAGCCAGATTTTTCACTTGTCCACCAGACAAGTCTGGTGTGATTTTCACTTGTCTGTCTGAATTTTCACTTTCTTGAAGATTTATACTGCCTATCATGGATAAGTCTGAATAGACTTCTTTTCACCATTAGACAGTTTGTCGATAGAAAGCCCGAGCCTACACTTTTACCGACCCAAGGGATTTTTAACTTCCCACACCACATAGACATGGTATGAGAGCAACCAGCCTTTGATGATGCTGTAAGTTATACACAGCGGTGGAAATCCAAATTGGCAGAGTTGGGGGCACAGGGAATCGAAACACCGACCTTCAGATTAGGAGTCTGACCTCGAAAAAAAGTCAGACACTCTAACCACTCTGCCACAGAGAACATCACTTGTCCCGGACAAGCGGACAAGCTCTTATTTCGAATGCTGCATTGGTGCTAGGGCAGGCAATGTATTATTATTTATTATTATTATTATTATTAAAATGTTTAGTTTGCTGACTTGGCTGTGTTAATCAATGACATTGCATGTGACCGCGCATAATAAAGACAGTAGCTGTGTATACTTAGACATTTGGCCACTTTGGAACCAGATTTTAGATTACCTGACCTGAACCGGCGAAGGGCGTCACTTGCCGACCCTGGCTTCTCCGGCGAGTTCTGGTCTCTCATTAGCCCAGCCAAACGAGGTAACTGTACTAATGGGATGGTTAACTAAGTCAGCCAACATGCACAGTCACCGGGGCACGGCGGGGCACAGCGGCCCGAACTGCCCCAAGGGGGTAGGGCGCTAATTAACTTTAGTGTTAAACACGCTGTCAATTTAGTATCATTTAAAACATTTTTTTAATTAATACATTTTTTTTAATTTAAAAGTTAAAATTTTTTTCCCCCAATATCAGTTTCACAGAGATTGTGTGCTTCTCCCCGGTTATAATAATGCCTGCCTCAGATCAGCCAATCTTATGGTGTAGTAAACCTGTGACCTCTTCCCGTCATCTTGGGTGTTTAAAAGTTGCACAATCCGATGGTTTTTTGAGTTTTAAGTTTTAGTTTTTAGATAAACTTAAATGGCCACTTATTGATTCATTGTTGTCTACTTTCCTTTAGTTTGAAGTAACGTTTATTTTATATTAAAGTGTTAAATTTGGAGGATAGTTGAAGTGAAAACATGTCGAATTAACTTTAGCGCGTGCACACTGAAATGCTGGACACGGGCTTTTTGTTTACCCATTTTCGAGCATAGACACAGGAACACCAAATTACAATAACTATTAATTAGTGCACCAGTATCTAAGTCAGATATGTAGGATCAAATCTAGGTAAGTGTTCTTTTTTAAATATATATATTTTTTAATTGAATCTTTCATCGGAGTATCCATATTTCCTGTGCAAGGCCTCCTATTGAACAATCACTGACAATAGAGCTTTTATTACTATAAATAAACCATATATCAAACGGTGATGTCCTAATCAATAGAAAGGGTACAGATATTTGTTATCAAAATGGAGCTTAGTAGACAAGGAATGTGATTTATTCAAGTATTGCATAAATGTGCAGACAACACAGTAAGTAGTTTGGATCGAGTATCATGACTCTTGGCTGACCCACAAGACCTACCGCTTATTGATTTTAAGTCAAGTTTCTACCCGAACTGGGGTGAATGTTGGGGCAGCCTGCTGAATACTGCAGCTTGACCAAACTTTGCCTGCTTCAAAGCAGACTAGCTGGGGTTCAGACTCCTCGGACCACCACCCGCTCTGCAGGAAAACATGGCAGATGGTAATGGCGTATTTATATGTGATGTATAACGCATTGTACCAGTATAAATACATGGGTAACATATACACATTTTTCTTTGTGGCTCATTGGTGGAGTACCACCCCCCCCCCCCCCCCCAGGCTGTCTGGGTAATTGCTGGGCGGGCGCACTCCTCGCGACTCGCACTGGATGTGTATATATATATGGTTGCAGCGGAGTAGGCCTACAACAAATCATTCCACATTTAATATGCGTATACTGCTTATACCATACATATGTGCATAACTCGATTTTGTCAAAATGTTACTTAAGGATGGGATGGGTCACTTTTGGGTGGAATGTGGAATCTCTATCTCTGTATTGCGGGCCGGGTTGGTTGTAGTGATTTATCAGAACGCCCTTTTTTTATAACAATAAATTAAAAAAATTAAACATTAAAAAAAAAAAGGTTGTTAAGGTGAGTTGCATGCAGGGGCTTCTGTGACGAATTACTTACTGACGACTAAGGTTTATATAAACATAATGGCATGTTAAGGGAGATGCTGCATGGTGTTAGTAAAACACATAAATCCTAACGTAAAGCTTTACCTTCTATGACTACTCGAATTGTGGTGGGAGTGCAAGTGAACTTGATCTGAGGCTATTTTCAATCACGTAACACCCACACTGACCAATCAGTGACCACAGCGCCTAACAGAGGGCCCCTACACATCCGCCGCTTAGGGCGTATTCGACTGGTGCGATGCCATTAGAACAGGGTTCCCGCGGATCCTTAAAAAGTCTTAAATTGATTAGTAAATTTTGATGGCCATGCTAATTTTTCTGAAAAAGGTCTTAAAAAGGTCTTAAATTGGATTTGCCCACTATAATATTTTTTCAATATGTTTTACCAGCTATCTTCACAAAGCACAAATGCTGTGGAGCTGAAATGTCTCAAAGTTGCCATCATAGTCTACGGGCCGTAATATACTGGTCATAGATATGTACGTTGCATTTGCCATTAAAATAGGTATTCAATTGTATGAAAATAGGTATTAAAAAGTATTTAAAATGTCTTAAATATGATTGGCTGAAAGGTACAGGAACCCTGTAGTATAGCAGAGTATCAAGTGTAAGCATGGGAAGGTGACCACTCAAGCAGCATATCCGAGAAAGTTCTCGCAATCAGAATGGCGACACAAGTTTATTCAATGATGCTTTTCAAATTAATGTAGCAATAGTAAAATATACCTATTATTTGAATAAAAGTGTTTCTTCCATCTGAATTTTGCAACAAAATCAGAATTTCTTTTAAATACCAGGTATGGGATCATGAGCCATGTTTAGCTACAACCCACTAGAAAAAATCTCGGATGGCTGACTTATTGAAATAACCACATAATTTTGCAATCTAATGTATTTAATATATTGTTCAAATACTTATCTATCTATCTATCTATCATAACTTGCTACTTTTGAGTTGAATAATTGGTTTAATTTATGTGGATTAATACACTTTAAAAGTCAAATTGCGAGCTTTCTGTGGCTGCCATCTTGGGTTGTTTGCTCTATGCCAATGTAACATTTCACTCTTGAACCAGCGACTCCACAACTTGTTTATGATGATTCATACCGAGGCAGTTTCTGCTCGAATTTAGACTAGGTTGTCATTCAGCATTACGCTGAGTAGGGATGAATATTTTATCAACAGCCATGTGCAAAGATAACACAGCTGCGTGGTGCCGTAACATGCATGCAGTGTGGCAGGTTGCCACTGCGGCGACGTGGAGTCCCGAAAATGTATGATAACACTGTGGAGTGCATGCTATGACGCGCATGCAGTGTGAATTTCTTTCCTAACTTGACTTGATGTAGCCGTATGAATGGATCTCATGAAGATCAAATTCCGGTACCAGTCGAACATGAACTTGTAACTGTAGTTTGGTTAGTATGAATGTGAGCGCCCAGTCGAACACAGCCATAGATATAGATATAGCTCTGGGGGATGCGGTTGGTATCAGAATCAATGGATGTTAAATGCCATATTTCTTCCTTCTCCAGCCTATGCCCCATCTTATACCCCAGTCACACTCCTGCTTGCGACCACTTTGCGAACACAAACAAAATCGATGGTCGCAATGTGGTCCTCAGTGGTCACCGACCTTCTTGCGACCAAAATGGTCGCAAGGAGGTTGAAGCTACTGCACTAAAAATATGGTGACCAAAATGGTCATGTAGAGGTCGGCGACCATTGCTTCGGTCGCAAGGAGGTGGGTTCTTTGGTCCAAAATAGTCGCAAAGTGGTCGCAAGCTGTAATGTGACTGGGGCTTAAATTGTGAAAGGGGTAAACTAGATTCTCATTCTCAGTCATGACCTATATAGAGCCTGTGTTGTATACTGTGCTGCTGTAGACTACCTAGCAGTGCCTGGCACTCAGCCGGGAAGGGGAAGTTCGGAATCAGAACTGCGCGTGAAGGAAAAGGAGCGAGGTATTCTGCGTTAGTGTTCAACTCCCAAAAAACCCTTAGCAGGGGTGTAGCGATGCCTACCTCCAGGTGCAATTGCATCAACAATTCTATTCATATACTATATGATATAGTAGAACCTTTGATTACATAGCAAGTGTCACACTGACACTGCAACATATATCATGAAATAGGCTCCGCATGTCTTCTAATTATTGATTCTTTTTTTAAATCTCTGCATTTATTGTTTGATACCTTGTTTGTCCCTGTAAGGGGGGGGCGTCCATTTCAAAATTATAATTTAATTCCCGTGTGTCTTTCATATATTACAATTTTAAGCCTCATGTAATATGTTGCAATGTTCGTCCACTAAATTAGCCAAGTTAGTTAACAAAATATTTTAAAATCTAATGTTTGTACTTTTTTGTAGTTTTATTTTGTGGCAAAGTTTTTTTAAAATTGAAATGTGTTCTCGAATAGCCAAACAAACCCATTCCATGCCTACCCATGTGTATGTATAGAAAGTGTATGTTGTAAAAGTCAGTAGTAGTTAACTGCACTTTATGCTTCGTTGAAATAAATGTCCATCGCTACACCCCTACTCTGGAGCCCACTCACTGTAACACGCACCTGGCTGTAGCATCTGGGTAGGTTCTGACGGCACCGGTATAGCCTCAGGGCTCACAATGAGGAATTCCCTCTTGGTGGTCGGTGACTTATGGGTCAGTTTTTTCAGGAGTTACTTGTAATTGAGAGTAGTTGATTTAAAATTTACATATTCCCCGAGTTTTGTTCTTTTGTTTTTTTGCCTATGATGTACAGTAAAACCTTTCTAACCGACCACCTCCACAGATCGACCACTCCCCTATATCAATCACTTTATTTGGGTCCCAAACGATCGCCCATACAATAACATCATAATGATAAAAAATAAACTCCCTAATCTGCTCACCTCCCTAAAAGCCCTGTCACATTACGGCGTATGGTGGGAGCATATTGAAAACCTACGTACGTCCTGCGCGTGCCGGCCTATCATGAGCTTTGGTGACCTATCGGGTGTTTTTGAACGTATGCGTAACCTATGAGGAGCGTACGAGGAGCGTATGAGAGCGTACTGTGACATTTTTTGACGGTTTTGATTGGCATATGGAACCTATGCATAGCTTATGTGTAGCTTATGCGTAGCTTATGCGTAACTTATGCGTACCGTATGCATATCGTATGCATAGCGGATGACCGTATGAGTCAAGATCAATGTCGAGACCTATGGCATACGCTTGGAATATGCTGTGCATACGCTGTGCATATGCTAGGAGTATGCTCCCATATGTAACTTGTAGGTTATGCGTACGCTACATACGCTAGAGATATGCCGGTGACGCAAGTTGAGCGTATGCGTCACCTACGCCGGCGCACCCCTAGTGTACGAGGAGCGTACACCGGCGTACGAGGAGCGTACACCGGCGTAGGAGTAGCGTATGAACCATACGCTCCCATAGGTCGAGATTTTTTTAGCATGCACAAACAAATTTGGACGGACGGACGGGAGAAAGCGTATGGCGGCGTACAATGGCATAGGCCGGCACATGACGGCCTATGCATAGCTTATGCATAGCCTATGCGTAGCGTATGCGTAGCGTATGGCGGCATATGCCGACGTATATGACATAATGTGCCTACGCCGCCATACGCTCCCGCAAAAAAACCTAATGTGACAGCCCCTTAAATGGACCATTTAAAGTCGGTCCCATGGTCGGTCGATTTAGAGAGGTTTTACTGTATGTTGTAATGTAAAATCTTGTTAGGCGTTATTTAGACTTGGCGCTTTTTTTTTCATTCTGTGGCAACTACATGGTTTCACGTGTATTTGATCGGTAGCGTGGTTCTCGGTGATTAGATCCAGGACCTGCTGCCATCTTGGAAAGTTGGCACCCATATGTGGGTGGGGGGTGGGGGTGGGGGTGGCGGATGGAGGTGGAGTTGGGACATTCTCGTGGAATTCAGATACATGAGAACATTATTTCACGTGCACATTCTAATGAATATATTAGAGGCGAGTGTATGTGTGATTGTGTGTGTGTGTGTGTGTGTGTGTGTGTGTGTGTGTGTGTGTGTGAAACAACATTTGTTTCCCTTCTGTTTCCAAGAATTCCAATTCACGTTGATAACAATAGCTGTACAATGTATAGTTTGACATTGAGAAAGTGATGGTGAAGGTTGGTGGAAGCTAGGTCATTTACATTGTTTTATTTATTTTTAACCCTTTTTGGTATTTTAAAGAATCCTGTATCAGCGCTGAGGCATTGGTCTTTCAGCCTGGATAAAATACCCCTTGCTTTTTATCGGAAAGAATAGCCTATGTTGCGGCAGCGGGTTTCCTCCAAAGAAATATGTCCGAATGACTGTATGTTTGATGTCCAATAGCCGATGATATGAAAATTAATGTGCTCTAGAGTCATTGTTCTAAGAACTTCTTTGTTGGTGATCTTAGAAGTTCTTAGAAAAATTAAAAATAAGAAAAGCTTGTTTTCCACTATACAGACAAAGAAACTTATTTATTTTGGCCACATCATTCGTCAGAGTTCAATATACCATAGATTGTTGGAAGGGAAGGTGAATGACAGCAGAGGGAGAGGGAGACCAAGAACATCATGGTTTACAAATATTTCACAGTGGACAGGCTTGAATTATTCACAGTGTATCAGAACAGCACACCATCGGGACAAGTGGAGAACCATTGCATCCAACCCTCGACTAGAGGCCGGAACTATTGATTGATGATTGAGAGTCATCGTTAAATAAAACAAGCGTTTGGTCTTTACGCCTCGCATAATTTCAGTTATTTACTATTTTTCGTCTTTTCACCACCACCAACCACCACCAACATCCATCAACAGACCCTTTAGCAGCAGTGGCAGAACTAATGTTTTGTGTAGCAGCTGACTGAGCAGCATGCTCTGTGAAAAAAAAGGTCTTCTAGACGATTTCCACTGCCAACCCGCCCTCTGATGTTAGTGTCCAGAACTAATGTGGGTTGCTGCTCATTGCGCATGCTCCGTTGTAATGGTCTATTACAGTTTGGTTTGCCGTAAAATCCTACCCAGATGCTAAGGGATGGTAGATAACTTCTAGTGAGCTCTCCACCCCCTGAAACAAACCCATTTACTGATAGACTTTAAAGCTACGTGTGTGGAGTTGGAACATTTGCTTTTGAAAATGGCTCGAGTTTTGCTAGCACCAGTTCTAGGATATACTTGAGCGTTGACGTGGAGATGCAGCACTGATATTAACAGCTTCCTAGATTTGAGACTTGCTGTTTGGCTTTTCACCACAACATGGCCGTATAGTGGACAGCGCTTTGCCTAGTTTGCTCAGGTTTCCTTTGATTTCGATCGTTGCCACCAGGTGGCGTCTGCTGTTAACTGTGGTCCTAGCTGGCGTGAGATAATATTCTGACTCCCGTAGTAAAGTGCCTCTCCAATAACTTTATTATGCTCCTCCCCAGTCACTTTATTATGCATAATAAAGCGACTCCCCTATCATATTGTGATTGTAGGTCATTGGATCTTTGTGGTGGGTTCGGGGATATGTCTACCCCTTTTATTATTTTAAAGACCTGACATGTATAGCTACTCATTTTCATGTATGTTGATGTATGTGTGTTTAGGTTTATTATAGAAGGTTGTTTGTTTGAAATAAAAATGTTGTGTTTATGTGTCGTTGTGATACTATTAACCAAAAGTATCGATCAATTCATATTAGAAAAGAATTAAACATTTACGAAAAGAAACTTGGAGAATTAAACATTGATGAAAAGAAATTTGGAGAATTATACATTGATGAAAAGAAACTTGGAGAATTAAACATTGATGTAAAGAAACTTGGAGAATTAAACATTGATGAAAAGAAACTTGGTGGGGAGTCACAATATGACAGGGAGAGTTGCTTTATTGTGCATCATAAAGTGATTGGGGAGTCACTTTATTATGGGAATCAGAATATTATCTCACGCGGGCACCATTCGGTTCCGCGTTAAGTTTGCATCCAGACCAGGCATTGGTCCTGATATCAGATGAGACAGAAAACAGCTTGTTCAATGAAAACCTCTTTGAACATGACAGGCTTTCCCGATTGCAGGGGTCGCATAATACAGATGCTACTGTAGCAATACAAATTGATGAAGTTTCATTGAAGAAGAAAAGGAATACATGGTTTAACATTGAATCCCAGCAGACGACATTTGGTTTACAAAATGGAAAAGGCAAAGAAGGTGCAGGGGTGAATGGATTGAACAGAATATGTTCATTTTTAGTTATTTTGTTATTAATAGCATTCTAAAGGCATCGGTTAATTATTTGTTAATGGCTAATCTTTTTTTTTAATGCTTTCAATTTGATTCTAACTGTGCCGTTTTCCTTTATGTTATGATTAAGTTCTTGAGTATTGAGAGAGTGATTTGTTCTTATTCCCCCTATTCATACTAATAGAAACTGCACAAGTGTGTGGACCCTTCAAGAAAGCATCAGCTGTTCAAAACATCTCACCAACTGTGGCTTCTGCACCAGCTAAACATTTTTTTTAAGAGAAAAAAGATGTCACTGTAATGAAGTTAATCTATTCGACAACTGTGCATGACTAGAATATATGACTACCTATTTCTGTTTCAGCCATACATTGCCAAGGTCTCTCGTGAGCTTAATCAACATAATATATGCCATTGTTACATGTTTATGTTCTATTCGCCTTTCTTTGCTTCGTCTTAATTAATTCTATCTCATTTGTGACGTCATTTATTAGTATATGTCCAGATTTAATGCCGAAACTATTCTTCAATCTATATATGTATATACGTATATATATGTATGTATAGTATATATACACACCCGAGTATGTATGGACTTGTTTCTGAGTGCACAATATTATTTTGTGTAATTCCCAATTATATTTTGTATGATAGTTTAGCAAATATATTAATCCAAATTCCATTATTTGCATTCAGCGTCTAAAGTCATGTGAGCTACAATTATTTGTAGACAGATATCAGACAAACAGACAGACTCTCACCCGGTGAGATTGTCGTAACCTGGATCCTTGCAACAACAGAGTTCAACCTTTGTGTTGCAGGGAGCAGTCTTACCGGAAGTAGTGGCAGCGGAAGTGGCAGTGGGCGTGCGCCTTTTCACCGCCCGCCACTTCAGCAGCAAAGTATTGACATGTTGGTGAGTTCCCCCAGGTTTCTTTCTTTATTATTATTATTTTTTTTTTTAAATGCTTGTATGTAGACAATTGCATTATTAATACTTTTATGGCATGGTTAGCTCATGTATATTTTAAGTAAGATACTCAGGCTTCACATTAAAGCTGCTAAGTCCGATGAAAACATCACATTTTCAAAACCAAAACAATTATCTAGATTTTATTCTACAAATCCAACTTAGATCCTCATGCACTTAATATGCATTTGTTGCTGTTGAGAAGGGGATACTGATGCAATTTAATAGAACCTGTTACTGCAAAAGCCTGTGGTGTCAGAGTTTTTCCATGCTTGCCAAAATTAATGTTGTATGTTTGCACTTCAAATATCTCAAAAGTTACTTATTTATAATGAAAGTTACTTCAAACTAAAGTAATGTAGATTATAGAGATCAACATACTATATCTATCTCAGGCAGTGACAGAAACCCCGAACAACCGAACTATGCATAATTGATTATTGGCTTCACAACATTAATAATAAATGTAAATTTAATAGAAGGCTCTCTTAAAAAAACATGATATAGCTTCTTTGCAACTTGGTTTAAAAAAATTGATGGATAGAGAAATTTCATTCACCAGAAACAGCTGTAATAATGGGTTAATACAAGAAGAATCCTACAAACCCTAAAATGATAATACTGCGAACACAGCAAGTTGTTTCTCATACTTGGTTATCCAGGCATGAGCATTTCCCGCCAATTGGCTGATTTCCGCCAATTAAATGCTTCCTGGGCTGTTCACGAGATACATGTAAACCCGAGGAGAACAAATTTGGGGCGAGTTTTGAGGCATACGCCCACAATCAGCTAATTTGTTTTACTTCTCTGCTCATGTCTGGTTATCGTCACGGTAATTATCTTTATTTGTGTATGCAAGTAAAGTGATAACTAGCATATCATGGATTGTCACTGCTGGAATGTCTTCACTACAGTTCACCTCTGCAAGTTGTATATTAACAAACACATCACTCCGGCTGTTTTATTTTGCTCCGAACAATCAGGATATTAAATTTGTGGTCAGTTGCTTTGTGCTTAGTTTAAAGTACCGAATTTCCTTCATGTGTGCCAACATCATTGATCTACGTGCAAAGTTTTCTTTATAAGTGAAGTAGCATACCATTGCTTTATGTATACATATATATCTTTTGTGACATGTGTGTCACTGTACAACAAAAATGTATAATATTGTAATCCACCCACACCCACACCCACACACACACACACTCCCACTCCCACTCCCATACCCATGTTCCCATATTCCTATCATTGCCACACACCTCAACTCCCACCCTCATGTATATCGTGTACGTATATGCGAGTGGTGGAGGGGGCTTTATGGAATTATGTGTGGGGCGTTAGTGAATCGTGGTTGCGAAGGAGACTGCCAACCCTCATGTGAAAACGTGTACGGTATGGAGTGGCGGGATCCTAACTGCACTCCCGACAAATGCACTCCAGCACAGCTTTGTATGAGTACTCTTGTTTAGAAAACCAAATCTTTTTCTTGGTTGTCTCCCGGGGACAATGGCCTATTTACACCGATTAACGTCCACAAAATGCCAATTATATATGACAACAATTGGTTAGTCCGAATCCTGTTCTTATATGCCCTTAGATGTTGCTACAACATGAAACCCAAACAAGAAAGAGTTTGGCATGGGTGATAATATAGTCACAATAAGAACAGTTGAAACTTGACTTGTGGCATTTTTCCATGATTCCCTGACTGCTAATCCTATAGGGGGAAATCCACGTTTTCGCAGAAATTCATTGTTAGTTCTGCCATAACCCACTAGGTGGCACCAAGATCTCGGTCTGATTTCCATGTTTTTTTGCCGGAGACCACTTTCATCGCAGATATGGTAACTCAGCATAATTACCCATCCAGACATATTTCCCTGTAATTTTTCTGACTATTCTGATTGTGTCATGCTCGATAACTTAAAAAGGGGGGGGGGTAAAGGAATTATTCTAATAGTCCGGCTTTTTCTGGGTTTAATATATAATTTATTTTTATATATGTAATAATGGTTGAAAAGTGCTCTCCTATTCTACTTGGACAATGGGAATGTTGAATGGACATGAACGCACTAACTCACTCCTCCTTTGACACTCACGCGCAACCGCCCCACGCATACACCATGGTGCAGGCGGCAGGGTACTGACATCATGCCATTGGCGCCATGACGCTGTCTCGTAATGGTACAGGCATCACAGTGTTGGCCCCATGGCGCTGTTGCCATGGTACTGACGACCTCATGGAGCTGGCCCCATGGTGCAGGTGTCAAAGCGATGGCCCCCATGGCACTGTTCCTATGGTGCTGGTGTCACGATGCTGACGTCATGGAGCTGGCCCCAAAGTGCAGGTGTTACAGCCTTGGCCCTATGGCACTGTCGCCATGGCGCTGGCGTCACGATGCTGACGTCATGGAGCTGGGCTTATTGCGCTGTCGCCATGGCGCTGACGTCATGGAGCTAGCCCCATCGTCCAGGCGTCACAGAATTGGTGCCATGACGATGGCGTCATGATACTGATGTCATGGAGCTGGCCCCAAGGTGCAGATGTTACAGCCTTGGCCCTATAGCACTGTCGACACGGTGCTGGCATCACGATGCTGACATCATGGAACTGTCCCTATGGCGCTGTCGCCATGGCACTGACGTCATGGAGCTAGCCCCATGGTCCAGGCGTAACAGAATTGGTTTCATGACGATGGCGTCATGATACTGATGTCATGGATCTAGCCCCCATGGTCCAGGCGTAACAGAATTGGTGCCATGACGATGGCCTCATGAAACTGCCCCCATGGCGCTGTCGTCACGATGCTGACGTCACACACCCTCCTCGTCACACCTTATTTTAACACCGTTTTAATATGCAGGTCAATTGCGCCAACGTATTCTTTAAGGTAAATGACAAGTATGCATGCTGTTCTACGTTGTAGACTGCCAATTTATTTCATTCACATTTCTGTATTTATTGCCTACAAACGTGATATCACTGCACCTGTGTGTGTCTTTGTGTCGGTGTATGTGCCCGTATGTGAGTGTTCAGTGAATGGATGGTAGTGACGGGCTATCTAAACATGTAGTTGTGTTTATTATACAAAGTAACGCACAGAGACTATCAGAGCCTCACTCTTCCATCTACCCAATCAGAGCATGGCTCACACTGCACATGCGTCTGTCCCCTTTGGACGCATCTCAGAGCAATCCACCCTGACCTGCTTTAGGGGGAGATTGCTTCTCATGAATGTGGGTGGGTTTTGTTTCAACAAGTTTTTAATTTTTTTTTAATTTTAATTAGTTTTGTTCTTTGAGATAGTTTGGATGGCTTTGATGCTCGCCTTTTGTTCCCTGAAGTGGAGTGGGTTTGCATTCCTGTATCACACACACTCGTGTGTGATCACGTAATTCTGATTCACACCCTCCTTAGTTTTGTTTGAAAAGCATTATTTGACTCCCACGAGTCAAACCAATGACGTACAAAATTGATACTTGCTGCTACCTAGTTTGGTAATCGACAATTATAGGATGGGGCAATGACTGGTTAGCACAGTATCAGGATATTGGGTCATGGTGTCGGCGGCCTGGTCTCCCAGTGGGGTGGCACTATAAAGTCACTATGAGTGTGCACTGTCACTAGTCTGTAACTGTCCTGATATACCTTAGATGTTGCTAGGACGTAAAGCAACACTACGCTTATTATTGTTTGAAAAGCATTATTTTGGGGACTTGGAAGCTAACTTCAATTCTCAGGCAACGCAACATGCGCTTTAGCAGTGTGTTCATTTTATTCCACAGGCATGGTACTCCTCCGCGAAATCGCGGAATTCCAGGCAAAAAAGCATCACCAAAAGACGAAAAAGATTTTGTTGTTTAAATGTCTGGTTTGTTATGTTCTCTAGGTGTGGATGTGTGTGTGTGTGGGGGGGGGGGGCCAGTGCATCAGGCTATGGGAAAGGAAGTGGAAGAGGAAGTGTGTGGTGGCTTCAAAATGCCCCTAAAATCATGTATGTTCACTAGCTCCAGGGGCCACTGCTCCCCCACCCCCACCCCCACCAGACCCTCGAAAGCCTATGTGGCCCTCTGGGACACCCACCCCCGACATAATCCTTCCTTGCAAATTATTTTTTTGTCAGTACCATGCCTGAAACCAACATTTTCAAAAATAAATGGAAGCTACTCCTGATTGTTGTTGAGGTCTACCGCTAGGATTGTGGTTTTTTTGTTGCCTTGGATATCTTGTTTTTAAAGCATTACTGAAGTCATAAGTCTGTACACGTCCTGATCTTACCTTAGATGTTGCTAGGACGTAAAACAACAATAACCTTCTTTAATAAAAGTATATGCAAATTATCTCATTGTAGTGTCATTGCATACATCCATGCACCGTTATTTGGGGTGAGAGGCAATGGCGTTTTTTTTTGTTTTTTGTGTGTTTTTTTTGTGCGGGACTGTATGACTGGGGCTGCTGTTGGGTTTTGCGACATGCCGCCAACTGGCTTCTTTGACCGCCTGCGTCTGCTCCCGATTCCCGGTAGGAGTACCCGTTCTTCACCATCAAGTCGTTCTCTCCGGGCTTCCTCGTGCACATCGGGGGCGTCGTGGCCGCGCGGTCTGTCAAGCTGCTCGACAGGATACACAACCCAGGTACGGGGGGCGGGGAGGGGGGGTTCTGGGATAGAGAGAGAGACAGAGAGAGTGTGTGAGTGAGAAGAGAGAAAGGGAGAAAAGAGGGGGAGAGAGAAGAGATTGTGAGAGAGAAGTGAGTGTGAGAGAGAAGTGAGTGTTAGAACTTAGAGAGAGAAGAGAGAAAGGGAGAGAAGAGGGGAAAGAGAAGAGAGTGTGAGAGAGAAGTGAGAGAAGAGAGTATGTGTGTGGGAAAAGAGCGTGTGTGAGAGAAAAGAGTGTGACAAAGTGTGAGAGAAGAGAGTGTCAGAGAAGATATTGAGAAAGAGAGCATGTGTGAGAGAAGAGTGTGTGAGAGAAGAGAGAATATGTGAGGGAGAAAAGAGAGTGTGTCAGAGAGAAGAGAGTGTGTCAGAGAAGAGAATGTGAGTGAGAGAGAAGAGAGAGAGTGAGAGAAGAGTGTGTGACAGAGAAAAGAGTGAGAGGAGAGAGAAGAGAATGGGAAAGAGAAGAGAAAGGAGAGAGACTATGAGAGCGCATGCGAGAGAAGAGAAAAGTGTGTGTGTGAGAGACAGAGAGAGATAATACTTAATTTGAAGTAACTTTTAATTTGAATGGCTAACATTGGAGATTTGTTAATTGAAAAGAATGCCAAATTAATTTAGGTGAGCATGTAATAATTCTCGGCTTCTGCAGTAACACTAACAGGTTCTATTAAATTGACTCGGTAGTCCCTTCTATGCAGCAACAAATCTAAGTATCTAAGTTGGATATGTTTGATCAGATCTAGGTGAGTGTTTTGGTTTAGAAAATTTGCTGCTTTCCTCAGACTATGCGTTTTTTATTACCCAGTTAATGTGGTTTGGGGGATTTATTTCATGGAGAGAACACTGGCAATAAATAATGAGACTTTAATATCTCATTACTTTGCCCATGTTTAATTATGTAGGGTATTGTCACATCGTTTCATTTATTATGGGTTTTTTTATTTGCTTTTGTGTTGTCAACCAGATAGGATGGCTAAATGAGTTTCACCCACAGGTTTCTAACCTCGGGTTTGAACCTTAGCCGAGTCAAGCTAATTACCTGAGAATTGTATACCTGTTTGCTACCTTAACTATAGATAAAAGATTCACCCGCTACTTGTAGTACATGGGTGAGGGACAACATACTGTAAATACGGGCGAAAATAGCTTTAGTATGGAACCTGAACTAGAAACTGTGGCTCCAGTATCAAATGGCTACATATATAGGCACAGAGTTGGTGAAATGGGCGAGAATGCAAAAAGACAAGATGGCGGCCAGAGAACGCCGTCGATTTCACTTTTAAATCTGATTAAACTAGATATTATATTATATTTTTCAACTCAAAGGTAGCGGGCTATCAATAAGACATATGTAAAGAATAAATGTTGCTTCTTAGATTGTGAAATTAGACTCTCATTTCCTTAACCCGCTTTTTCGACCGTTTTTATATAGGGTTGGTATTCACCCGTGTACTGCAAGTACGGGTGAATGCTTTATCTATCTTCAGTAATGCTTTGCATTACTAGGATATGACATGGAGCATTGGAGTAGGAAAGACCATTTGTTTGTAATTGAGATTTCAATGGCGTATTCAAATGTGACAACCAGAAATACCGAAGCAGGCAAAATTCCATGTGGATAACTAGAAATTTACGTTTTGTGTGCGTGTACAATTAAAGTTAAATTTGGGTTTCAGATGAACCGGAAACGCGCGATGCCTGGTGGACAGAACTGCGCACGGAAATCAGGTCACATGCGCGAGCACTCGGGTGTCACGCTGTCATTGGTTACAGTGAGCAGACGACAATATGGTAGGAAAATGCATCGATTTGTCGTCTGCCTTTCTATGCATCTCGGAACTGTTGGCATTAAAATGCATTGAAAAACAGACTTGATAAATTTTGGAATCAGTGTCGATAGGCCTATAGTCAGACCTTGGTGTATGACCACTATAATTATGACAGGTTATATATAGCAGGGATGAAAGATCTCCGCGGTTTCGCGCCTTTCCGCGATTATTCATATTTACCGATTAACTTTAAAGATAAAAAAAAAATTATATGTATATGACAACACTTAGGGGCGTTCGAATCCCATTTTTAAATGACCTTAGATGTTGCTGGAACATCAAACCCAAACAACAGCGAGTCCGGTATGGGCGATAATACAGTCACAACAAGGTTAGTTGAAAACTGACTTCCGGTATTTTTCCGCGAATCCCTGACAGTGCTAAGTCTAGGGGCGAAGATCCTCGTTATTGCAGAAATTTGCCGTTGGCGGCCTGATTTCCGCGATTTTAGCCGGAGACCACTTTCATCCCTGATATAGACTGCCCGAATCTGTTAACAGGTTATTAATATAATTATGCCTAAACATATATAAACAGAAGAGCATAAGTATAAGTGAGAATAATGTTAAAATTGCATAACCCCATGATTTAGAGTTTCTGACATATTTTTTAGATACATATATTAGGTTGGTTGTTGGAGCTTTACGTCCTGGCAACATCTAAGGTCATATCAGGATGGGGATACATATATTTGATTTATCGTTATAATCTACTTCATTTTGAAATAACTTTGAAGTGAAAATATGTCAAGTTAATTTTGGTGTGCTGAAGTGCTGGACATGTGGGTTGTTTATCAATTTGCAAGCGTAGCATAGCAACAAACAGGAGCATCGAACTTCAATAAATATTTAACATGTACACCAGTATCTATGTGGATATAAATAAAAACCAATAAGTTGAATATGTAGAATCAAATCTAAGGAACTGTTTTGGTTTAGAAAATGTGATGCTTTTATCGGACTATACAAGTTGCAATTGTAAACTAGTATAACGATATCGAAATTAATCCGTCTTGGCAAAATAAAATATCTAAGCCATTAACCACATTAAAGAAGTAAAACCGCCATAATTAATGTTATCCGCATTGAATGTCCTAAGCAATAGACCTTTCTATTAGGGCCCAGCCATCTAAATTTTTCACCGGGTGCAATAGCCGAATCGGTAGAGCGCGGGCCTCGCGTTCGGGAGTTTGGTTCCTGGTCGAGTCAAACCAATGACTTATAAAATTGATACTTGTCGCTTCCTAGCCTGGCGCTCCCACCATCTGTTGCATCGTACGTTGTCTTATTTCAGTAAGCCCGCCATCCGTTGGCAGCATACGTGGTCTTAATTCAGTAAGCCCGCCATCCATTGGCAACGTATGCTGTCCTATTTCAGTAAACCCGCCATCCGTTGGCAGCTTATGCTGTCTTATTTCAGTAAGCCTGCCATCCGTTGGCAGCATACATTGTCATATTTCAGTAAGCATGTCATCCTTTGGCAGCATGCATTGTCTTATTTCAGTAAGCCCACCATCCGTTGGCAGTGTTCGTTGTCTTATTTCAGTAAGCCCGCCATCCGTTGGCAGCATACGTTGTCTTAATTCAGTAAGCCCCCCATACATCGGCAAAGTATGCTGTCTTATTTCAGTAAACCCGCCATCCGTTGGCAGCTTATGCTGTCTTATTTCAGTAAGCCTGCCATCCATTGGCAGTGTACATTGTCTTATTTCAGTAAGCATGTCATCCATTGGCAGCATGCATTGTCTTATTTCAGTAAGCCCGCCATCCATTGGCAGCACAAGTTCCACAATTTACAATGTGGAACCAGCTGTTTCCCATCATCCATTTTAACCGATTTCCACCATTCTTTTCCCGAATACTGGGGAGACCACTGAGACGGTACGGTACTAGTACCATTAATAGCAGGAAGCAACAGAATACCTCATACTGCACAGAAAAGGGGCTCGTTCGGCTTTGGCGGTGTACTAAAAACAAGGACCAGCTAACCATGCCATCACCTCTGCCAATTTGGATTTCCACCGCTGTGTATAACTTATAGCATCACCAAAGGCCAGTTACTCTCATACCATGTCTATGTGGTGTGGGAGGTTAAAAATGCCTTGGGTCGGTAAAAGAGTAGGCTCGGGCTTTCTATCGACCAACTGTCTAATGGTGAAAACAAGTCTATTCAGACTTATCCATGATATGCAGTATAAATCTTCAAGAAAAAAATGATCTTCCCAAACTTCCCGCTTTCTTCCTGAAGCGGTGAGATCATCATCCTGTCGGCGATGGGTACTGCCGCCACGGTGAACCTTCGCTCGGACCCTGAGGCGTCTCTCCGCAACAACATGCTCACCATGTCGCTGGACCGAGCCACCTTTGACCGCGAGAAAGACAAGGACAGAAAGCTGCACGTGGACGTGAACTTGGCGAACCAGGCGGCCGCCCACCGCATGTCTCATCTGTGTGACAGGTGAGTGGGGTTGAGGGGAGCGGGGGGAGCATCTGTTGTTGGGGTTTCACATCCCAGCACCGGGCGCGGTGGCCTAATCGGTAGAGTGCGGGACTCGCGTGCGGAAGGTTGGGAGGTTCGCTTCCCGGGCGAGTCGAACCGATGACTTTAAAATTGATACTTGTCGCTTCCTAGCCTGGTGCTTGGCATTAATAGGATGGGGCATGGACTGGTTAGCTCAGGGTCAGGATAATATGACTGAGTGGGATATCGGGTCATGATGCCAGCAGCTTGATTTCCCAGTGGGGCAGCACTATAATGTTGCCATGAGTGTGCACTGTCACAAGTCGGTACCCGTCCTGATATGACCTTAGATGTTGCCAGGATGTAAAGCTCCAACAACCAACCAACCAATCATGCCCCAGCAACATCTAGTGTACAGTGCAGGTAGCTACAAACTTTGCGACAGTGCGCACTCATCGGTGAATTTTTAGTGCTGCCTCACTGGGAAATCGTGTTATCCTGAAACTGAGCCAACCTGTCCTTGCCTAACCTACTAATGCCAAGCGTAATCCATGGTAGCGATTAGTATTATTGAGTTTTAGAAAGAGATGAGGTGCGTTTAAAGATATATTTTGTTGTTTGTTTGTTTAAGCTTCAGACAATAAATAGAAGATGCAGTCAATGGTTGGTTTGTAAATAGTTATTATCCGACTCAGCTAAAGTGCTCACACCAATATTATTGGGTTCTAAAATAAGAAGAGGGGTGTATAGAGGTTTTCTTTCCTAGTTTACACTTAAGGCAATAAATACAAAATGCACTAAGCTTGGTTTGTAGATATTTATTATCTGGCTCTGCTAAAATGCTTACACCATACACGGTTATATAATTATGTACTATATAATTCATTATCTTGATATAAATAACAAAACCACCAATATGTATATTTTTGTAATAATTCACTACCGTTGCAAAACCAACATTTACACATCGACACCATGCATTTACCCAAACTTTTTTCAACATTTTCCTTGTAACATATAACCGTTTTTGTTTAGCTATAATCAATAAAATCTTGCTTAAATTTGTTGTGTATGTTAAAATGATCGTTATGGATGTGTATTTGATTTCAATGTTACATGAGTGATTTTAGTATATTGCTTAATTTGTATGAGATCAAAAGCAAAAAGTGAAATAGCTTTTTTTTAAACTGACATGTGGACAACAGGAAGACCTTCATATGGACATGGATTCTGCTATTATTTGGAATGTTTTCACTTTTGTTCTCCATGTCACACTTTGGTGGCCAGTTTCAGAGAACGATCCAATTACAAAACCCATTCGGGAAGCAGCTGGTGCCTGTAGACTTACAGTGGTTTGTTTATGTCGTTGACAGTGACATGGGGACAGTGATTCCGGCATGCTCTCTGTGCCACATCCCGTACAATGAGTGCTCGCTGCCCTACCCTGTCAACCTCTCACACTGCTGTATATGTCAGTAAGTAGCCGCAAACCAGCCAATCTCTCACATTCCTGTATATGTCAGTAAGTAGCGGCAAACCAGCCAATCTCTCACATTCCTGTATATGTTAGTAAGTAGCCGCAACCAGCCAATCTCTCACATTCCTGTATATGTTAGTAAGTAGCCGCAAACCAGCCAACCTCTCACATTCCTGTATATGTCAGTAAGTAGCTGCAAACCAGCCAATCTCTCACATTCCTGTATATGTTAGTAAGTAGCCGCAACCAGCCAATCTCTCACATTCCTGTATATGTTAGTAAGTAGCCACAACCAGCCAATCTCTCACATTCCTGTATATGTCAGTAAGTAGCCGCAACCAGCCAATCTCTCACATTCCTGTATATGTTAGTAAGTAGCCGCAAACCAGCCAACCTCTCACATTCCTGTATATGTCACTAAGTAGCCGCAACCAGCCAATCTCTCACATTCCTGTATATGTCAGTAAGTAGCCGCAATCAGCCAACCTCTCACATTCCTGTATATGTTAGTAAGTAGCCGCAAATCAGCCAACCTCTCACATTCCTGTATATGTCAGTAAGTAGCCGCAACCAGCCAACCTCTCACATTCCTGTATATGTCAGTAAGTAGGGACAACCAGCCAATCTCTCACATTCCTGTATATGTCAGTAAGTAGCCGCAAACCAGCCAACCTCTCACATTCCTGTATATGTCAGTAAGTAGCCGCAACCAGCCAACCTCTCACATTCCTGTATATGTTAGTAAGTAGCCACAACTAGCTAATCTCTCACATTCCTGTATATGTTAGTAAGTAGCCGCAAACCAGCCAATCTCTCACATTCCTGTATATGTCAGTAAGTAGCCGCAAACCAGCCAATCTCTCACATTCCTGTATATGTTAGTAAGTAGCCGCAAACCAGCCAATCTCTCACATTCCTGTATATGTCAATAAGTAGCCACAACCAGCCAATCTCTCACATTCCTGTATATGTTAGTAAGTAGCCACAACCAGCTAACCTCTCACACTGTTGTATATGTCAGTAAATAGCCACAACCAGCCAACCTCTCACACTGTTGTATATGTCACTAAGTAAGGACAACCTCCCCTACCTTTCACATTCCTGTACATGTCAGTAAGTAGCCACAACCAGCTAACCTCTCACACCGCTGTATATGTCAGTAAATAGCCACAACCAGCCAATCTCTCACATTCCTGTATATGTCAGTAAGTAGCCACCACCAGCCAACCTCTCACACTGTTGTATATGTCAGTAAGTAAGGACAACCCACCAACCTTTCACATTCCTGTAGATGTCAGTAAGTAGCCACAACCATTGTGTATTTTGATCTGATATGAGTAGGTGTGAAGGGCAACGCTGCTTAAATCCGAGCAAAAACTGCTCCAGTAGGAATTAACTGTGGAGAGGGTGGTTCCAGTGCACCAGTGTTTATTTATATTGGTGCAGAGTTGGTGAAATGGGAGAGAATGTAAAAAGACAAGATGGCAACCGCAGAAAGGTCTCAATTCAAGTTTTTAAAATCTATTAATAATCTACATGAATTCTTCATTAAATAATAGCGTGTTAAATATAAAGAAATATTTGAAGAATATATTTTGCTTCCTAAATTAAGAATTTATGTGGTTATTTCATATGTATACCCATCCTTCCGACACTTTTTCTAATAGGTTCTCCAGGGGCGTAGCTAGGTGTACACGCGTACACCAAAACGTCCACATCGTTTTGTCCAAACAAAAATTAAATTAAAAAATAATAAAAAGAGAGAGAGAGAGAAAGAGAGAGAGGAGGCATGTAGTAGTCCCGAGTGTCGAAAACTCAAGTCTAAAATGAGTCAAATCCGCCAGCTTAAGCTTAAGCGGCCTCCTAAACCCCCTGCCGAAATTAGGAGTACACATCGTTAAAGGTCTAGCTACGCCCCTGTTGTCTGGCAGTGTGTGCTGTGGGAGTAACTAACCCATGGTTTCCAACCCTTACGGTTTCACCATAAGGTGTACGATATTTTATGTCCCATCATCATCTTAAGGGGCTGTCACATTAGGGTTTTTTGCGGGAGCGTACGGCGGCATAGGCGCTTTACGTCATATATGTCGGCATACGCCGCCGTACACTACGCATACGCTACGCATAGGCCGTCATGTGCCGGCTTATGCCGTTGTACGCCGCCATACGCTTTCTCCCGTCCGTCCGTCCAAATTTGTTTGTGCATGCTAAAAAAATCTTGACCTATGGGAGCGTATGGTGCATACGCTACTCATACGCTTCTCATACGCTTCTCATACGCCGGCATACGCTCCTCGTACGCTAGGGGTATGCTGGCATAAGCTAGGGGTACGCCGGCATACGCTACTCATACGCTCAACTTGCGTCACGGGCGTATCTCTGGCATATGAAGCGTACGCAGAACCTACGAGTTGCGTATGGGAGCGTATTCGTAGCCTATGCAAAGCGTATGAGTAGCGTATGGCGGCGTATGTCCGACCTATGGTCTCGGTATATAAAGGCGACGCACTATATACCCAGGAGCCACCGGGTGTCGGACCGAGGAGAGATAACATAGGTCTCGCATACGCTTCGCATACGCTTCGCATACGCTCCTCATACGCTCCTCATACGCTCCACATGCCACTCAAAACTGTCAAAAAATGTCACAGTACACTCCCATATGCTCCTCGGGACGCTCCTCGTACGCTCCTCATAGGTTACACATACGCTCAAAAACACCCGAGAGGTCACCAAAGGTCACGATACGTCGTCCCGCGCAGCTTTTTCCCATTTTCGACGTAGGTTTTGAATACGCTCCCGCCATACGCCGTAATGTGACAGGGCCTTTAGGCCGATCATCCGGTTTTTCGTTTTCCAATGTTGGCAACCCTGTAATAACATTAATATAGTAATATTATAACAATCTTACAGATTATTTGTAAAGTAAATGTCTGGGGGAGTACCCCCAGTCCCCCCAATATAACATCCCTTCAAATCTTCCCGTTTTTGATTTTCCAATGTTGGTAACTCTGCTAACCATGCAGGTGTTGAGGGTGTGTTGTGAAGTGCTGAGTGTCGTGTGTGTTTTCTCGTGAAGCCGGAACAAGGTGCCGGACATGCTGTTCACCACCGTCGAGCCGCCCGCTGAGTTCCCGCTGGTTGGTAAGGGATGCCTGCTGCAGGCCCGCATCTGCCGGCCCAAGAAGGAGGCCAAGGGCGAGACCAACGCCAAGGAGATCAGCGACGTGAGTTACCCTAGACTCCTACTGGCACGCGGGTACACGCATATTCCACACACAGACATGAGTTAACCTAGACTGGTACCAGCACACAGGTACATATATATATATATACTACACACATACTTTTATATACCACACACAGACATGAGTTACCATAGATCGGCATCAGACACAGGTACACACACATATATACCACACACAGACGTGAGTTACCATAGACCGGCATCAGACAAAGGTACACACACATATATACCACACACAGACATGAGTTAACCTAGACTGGTACCAGCACACAGGTACATACACTCATATATATACTACACACAGACGTGAGTTACCTTAGACTGGCAGCAACACACGGGTACACACACATACTTTTATATACCACACACAGACATGAGTTACCATAGACTGGCATAAGACACAGGTACACACACATATATACCACACACAGACGTGAGTTACCATAGACCGGCATCAGACACAGGTAAACACACATATATACCACACACAGACGTGAGTTACCATAGACCGGCATCAGACACAGGTACACACACATATATACCACACACAGACATGAGTTACCATAGACTGGCATAAGACACAGGTAAACACACATATATACCACACACAGACGTGAGTTACCATAGACCGGCATCAGACACAGGTAAACACACATATATACCACACACAGACATGAGTTACCATAGACTGGCATAAGACACAGGTACACACACATATATACCACACACAGACGTGAGTTACCATAGACCGGCATCAGACACAGGTAAACACACATATATACCACACACAGACGTGAGTTACCATAGACCGGCATCAGACACAGGTACACACACATATATACCACACACAGACATGAGTTACCATAGACTGGCATAAGACACAGGTACACACACATATATACCACACACAGACGTGAGTTATCATAGACCGGCATCAGACACAGGTACACACACATATATACCACACACAGACGTGAGTTAACCTAGACTGGTACCAGCACACAGGTACATACACTCATATATATACTACACACAGACGTGAGTTACCTTAGACTGGCAGCAACACACGGGTACACACACATACTTTTATATACCACACACAGACATGAGTTACCATAGACTGGCATAAGACACAGGTACACACACATATATACCACACACAGACGTGAGTTACCATAGACCGGCATCAGACACAGGTAAACACACATATATACCACACACAGACATGAGTTACCATAGACCGGCATCAGACACAGGTACACACACATATATACCACACACAGACATGAGTTACCATAGACTGGCATAAGACACAGGTACACACACATATATACCACACACAGACGTGAGTTATCATAGACCGGCATCAGACACAGGTACACACACATATATACCACACACAGACGTGAGTTAACCTAGACTGGTACCAGCACACAGGTACATACACTCATATATATACTACACACAGACGTGAGTTACCTTAGACTGGCATCAGACACAGGTACACACACATATATACCACACACAGACCTGAGTTACCTTAGACTGGCAGCAACACGCGGGTACACACACACATTTATATACCACACACAGATATGGGTTAACTTAGACCGCATATCCCTCACCATTTACCATTATATAGACAAGTTGCAATTTATTATAGTAGTATTCACATATATCCTCATGCCATTAGATCGGAAAATTTTACAACCCCCTTTCCATGTGGCAGGTCATCAGTTTAATCCCCAGCTGCGTAAAAGCTAGATAAAAGATTCACCCGGTACTTGTAGTACACGGGTGAAGACCAGCCTTATATAAATACGGGGGAAAATAGCATTAATATGGAAGTGAGGCTACAGTATGTGGCTCCAGTATCAAATGGCTACCTATATTATGCATATAGGCACAGAGTTGGTGAAATGGGAGAGAATGCAAAAAAGACAAGATGGCGAACGCAGAACACCGTCGATTTCACTTTTAAATCTTATTAAACTATATATTATATTATATTTTTCAACTCAAAGGTAGCGGGTAAATAATAAAACATATGTAAAGAATAATTGTTGCTTGTTAGTTTGTTAAATTAGGCTCTCAATTCTTTGACCCGTTTTTTCGCCAGCTTTTACATAGGGCTGGTATGCACCCCTCCTGTGGCTACTGCAGCAGTACGGGGTGAATCTTGTATCTACGTAAAAGCATGACCTAAAAATAATTCATACTTGTCGCTACCGAGCCAGGCACCCGGCATTACTAGGATCGGGCAAGGAGCAGTGGAATGAGAAAGACCAATTGTCGGTGATTGAAATTTACCCCGATTAATCAATGAATGTGGCAATAACACAATTATGTGTGTGTTGTTCAGAGTCTGCCCTTCATGGAATACGAGCTTCACTGTCAGCTTCAGAACAAGCTCAAAGTCAAAGGCATGAACGCGCTCTTCGGGCTCAAAGTCCAGGTGGTCGTCGGCGAGAGGATGCTCGTTGCAGTGGCAGTAAGTTTCGTATTTATAATAAATATTAAAATCAGGTGCAACATTCTGCATCCTTATTTCTTTTTTAAATTTAGAAAGTATAATATAGCTAACATTCAGGGATGAAAGATCTCGCGATTCCGCGGATTTCCGGGATTTTTCAATCCCGCAGCACCATCAGCATAGATCTATACTAATATGTGGTGCAAACGCCGCAGCACTATCAGTGAATACTACTAATACATACTTCAAATGCTGCAGCACTATCAGCGTATACCAATATATATGAAACCTGACTTCCGAAAAAAAAAATCCACGATTCCCCGACAATGCTAAACCTATGGGAGAATATCCGCATTTCCGCTTTTTTTCATGGAGACCACTTTCATCCCTGAACATTGCTGGCTAGGATACCCTGTGAATGAGGATACCCTGTGAATGAGAGATTGCGAAAAACATCACTTTATTTCTAGGCTCATTAAAGGTCTTTGCCGCGCAGGCCGGTCTTAGTCTATGTGCAACCTGGTTACCAAGGGCTCCGATAATCATAGCGATGAAGGAATGTACAAATAATATGTGATGTATAAAACTTATGCGAGTATAAAGGCGCGTAAGGGAAGATTCCTTATTTGGCCACCCTTATGTTGTGTACTACTTTATGGGTGACACCCGTCTTCACAGTGGGACAGGTGGCGCCACCCCGACCGCTACCAGTGGCGCGAATACTGTCACTCACGAATGGGGGTTTCGATTGTCTGATGCTTTCATTAAATGATGATGCAGCTTTAACGAGTCAAAATTTGAGAAGAATTCTTTTTTTTTTAAATCTGTGTGAATTCTGACATGTGATTTGACCTACTTTGTGGGATCCTTTCAGACTGCGACCGCGGTGTATGCTGGATCCATGCCACCTCCTCCTATCCCGAAGGTTCTGGGGAAGGTAAGGCTTCTAGCACCATGTATTAATCACTTCCGGTTTGGGCGTGGTTCACTTTATTTCATATCGTGTGAGGAAGCTAAAGGCCACATTTAAAAATTGAGCAAAATGAGATGTCACATATTTCACAGTTCGTATGGGGTCCTTGAAAACCTGGAAAGTCATGGAATTTGATGGTTCAGGATTCCAGGCATGGCACCTCCTGGAATTTGTTGAAAGTTCCTTGAAAATCCTAGAAAATGGAAAATATCATATTTTCTAAAAACCTACGTTATTTTTTTAATCATAAATAGATGGGGTGTTCTGGACATGTTCTTTATTCATCAATCAGTGATTTTTTGTATTTAAAGTGCTTTTATTGTGTGTTGGTTATCCTGCCTCCTGATTTTTATATTAAAACTGCATGTATACATTCGTTATTGTTTTTTTTATTGCTTATTTACACTTCACATCTTACACGGTGAATCGTCTATTAATATGGCCGTGTTTCGGGATACTTTAAATAATAAACGTCTTTAAAACACCCTGGAATCTTTCACTGAAAGGTCCTGGAAAGTCTGGGAATTTGATGTCAAAATGGGTATGAACTCTGTATCTAATCATATGTAGCCAATATCATATTGTAAACACCAGTTCTCATCTCATCCGATCACCAAAGTTAAGTAACGTTGAGCTTCATCAGTATTTGCATGAGACCACCTGGGAACGTGAGGTGCCAGAGACATCCTGATACAGCATTCCAAATCAGTAGTCAATGCATTATAAAGTCCACGGCTCGAATCTGTGGTTGTGTAGCCAGGCTATGGTGAAATCAATACAGCCAAAAAGAGAAAGGAAGAGTATAAAGAGTGAAAGAAGAGAGCCAAGCCCTCAGGTTTATTCTTTATATGGTACATGGATCCAGTGTGGCATATCACCTGACCACATTCTCCCAATGAGAATCAAGCATCTACATACAGCTCTACCAATGAGAAAAAAAGCATTTCCGTCCCCATGGTTACAGTGATCTGCCCACCACCACCAAGCGGTGTGGCTCCCTTGGTCACCACCTGCCCTGATCTGAGTGTGTGGTGATCCATGACTAGCAGAGGGGGGAGGGGGTAGTGGGTAGAGCTCTGAGTGCCCCTTACACACTATCTTACTAGCACCACAATGTCTATTTACCAATGAGTCAAGTACCACCAGCAACTACATAAACACATCTATGCACCTGGCCCTATATACCTTTTTCATGAATAGAACATTTGCATTCCCCCACCAATGCATCATTATCGCAATATTTTACAGCATGATAGCAACGAAACTAGTTTATAAGACGCTGAAGATGGTATATTCTCCTTCTTAAATTTTGTCAGCTTCATGATGATGGTTGTACTCCGCTAATTTAAAAGAAATATTCTGTTCAGTTCTTTTAATGCAGTGTATCTTCTCCAAAAATTACAAGCCGTATTGGATATTTATTTTCCAACATTTTTGTAGTTATTTCATTTCGTAATGTTCATTACACATGTTTTACACTTTTCGTCCCTCTGCTCCTATTTCTGTGATCTTACTCCCTAACACAGTCACCCCTTATTGAATCCCCTTCCCCTTTTCATAGACGTGGTAGCCGAATCGGTAGAGCGCAGGCTTTCTGTGCGGAATGTTCGAAGTTTGAATACCAGCCGAGTCAAACTAATGACTTATCAAATTGGTAGTTGTCGTTACCAAGTCTGGCGCTCGGTATTAATATGATAGGACATGGGCTGGTTAGCACAGTGTCAGGATAATGTGACTGTGTGGGATATTGAGTCATGGTGCCACTGGCCTGGTCTCCTAGTGGGGTATCAGCATATAGTTTTCATATGACCCTAGATGTTGCTATGATATAAAACAACAACAAACAATCTTTTTAATATTTTATTTTTTAGATTGACAACTGTCAAGCAGAAGCTGGTTTGGCGGAGATGCGGCGAAAGATTGTCGACACCATCGCCAAAAACAAGGAGACTTACCGTCTGTTCCCGCCGGTGAGTATTCAAAGCGCATAGGAATTTTGTGGTCGATCCTTGACTCGTGAGGTGACTGATCAGAACCTTCAATTTCCGTGACTCTCAGGGGATTTTCGTGAATTGGCAATGCTGATATACTCTACTTAGACATTGACGAAACTTAGCTGCACTCTTATGTTACAGGAGTACATGCCGGAAGTGGTTGTCGACGTGGACAGTGAAGATGAGCAGCAGGACATGGAGCTGTCAGCCGACAAGGACACCTTCGTGCTGGAGGTGAGAGTGGCTGGATCTGGCGTCAGTGGTCATGTACTGTCAACTCACTATTAACACCTGACCTCGGGTCGTCTACTGTCAACTCACTCTTCATACCTGACCTCCGCTTGCATACTGTCAACTCAGTATATACACCTGACATGAGGTGCTATACTGTCAACTCACTACTAACACCTGACCTTGTGTCGCCTACTGTCAACTCACTATTCACAGCCGACCTAATGTTGTATACTGTCAACTCACTATTAACACCTGACCTTGGGTCGCCTACTGCCAACTCACTATTCACACCTGACCACAATTTGCATAATGTCAACTCACTATTCACACCTGACCCGAGTCACCTACTGTCAACTCACTATACACACTTGACCTCGGTGCTTACTGTCAACTTACTGTATAATATATATGTATATGAATGTAACATTTCATTTCTTTTTATTTAGTTAGTAAAGCACACATTATTCAACCTAACATTTTCATCTATCACAGCCGCGTCTGATAACAGTTATTTCTGCACATCTTTTCGATGTTGATAATAAATTATAGAAATGGGATGGTGTATGATAATGAGGGATGTATTGGAATAAGCTTGCATTGTACTCTCTTTGCTTTATTTGTTTTAGACTGCAGTATTTAATTGTTTGTTACACAAACACTAGACTGGCTCTCATGTAGCTGAGGTAAACTGCCTGATAGGTTACTTAACGCAGGTGCATGGTTAATTTTGATTTAAGTTTTCAGTTGAAGGAAAGGAATCCTGAAATATTAATGTGTTTTTTACTTGAAGATTTATACTGCCTGTCATGGATACGTCTGAATAGACTTGTTTTCACCATTAGACAGTTTGTCGACGGAAAGCCCGAGTCTTCACTTTTACTGACCCAAGGGATTTTTAACCTCCCACACCACATAGACATGGTATGAGAGCAACTGGCCTTTGATGATGCTGTAAGTTATACACAGCGGTGGAAATCCAAATTGGCAGAGGTGGGGAGGGCACCCACACCTATGCACTGTCACAAGAACATGTTTAACTGGGTTAACAGTCAGTCCATTGCTAGAAGATGGTTGGGCAAGGGAGAGACAGAGGGGAGGAGGAGAAGGAGGAGGAGAGGGTCCCAATGTTGGGGGGATGGAGAGGAGGGATCTGGATGGGGAGAATAGGAGAGAGGGGGCGATAAAGGAATCCATAGGGGGGAGGGGGGACGCGAGTGCAGGGTAGAGTGGTCTTTATTCAATATGTGTAAGAGCAGACAACAATTCACCACTTGGTTGCTCTCTGTTCAGATTGACGACGCTGAAGATGCTGCGGTGGTGCAGGTGTTGCTGGAGTCGCCGGTACCGGACGGATTTGATGTGTGCAGCACAGACACCATGCCAGGCATCAGGAACACAGCCTGTAACCTACAGGTGAGCAGATGACTCGCTTTACTCGGTACTGATACCACTGCGGCAATATGTACGTATATGAATAGTCTTCTTCATCGTGTCCCTCCAGCAGTTATCTCAAGGGATTTTCGAGCAGAGGTATGATCTGTATTCGTGGGACGTGCTCTCGGTGGTGGATGGTGGTAGCAGGATTTGCAATCAGATAGCTGATTCCCAGGGCCGCGATGTGGACGCCCCTGCTGTGGCCAGTTTGTCGATAGAAAGCCCGGCCCTACACTTTTACCAACCCAAGGGATTTTTAACCTCCCACACATGGTATGAGAGCAACTGGCCTTTGATGATGCTGTAAGTTATACACAGCGGTGGAAATCTAAATTGGCAGAGGTGGGGGGGGGGGGGCATGGGGACTCGAACCACCGACCCTCAGATTAGGCATCCGACCTAGAAAAAAGTCAGACACTCTAACCACTCCGCCACAGAGAACACCACTATGGATAGTGATAAACCCTTTATCACGTGTAATAAGCTCTGTAGTGGTCCTTCCCCACCCTCTCCAGCCGGGGGTACCAACACCCACCTCGCCCATCCCCCCACCCCCCTGCGGGGGGCGGGACACTCCACTCGCTCGGCCTCGTCTCCCATTGGGGGAGCACTATTATTAAGTTGCCATGAATGTGCACTGTCACAAGTTGGTACCCATCCTGATATGACGTTAGATGTTGCTAGGACATAAAACCAACAAACATTACAGTAATCATTACAACCAGCACGTGCTTCAGATGGTGTTACTCCCGCAGCCCTGAAACACGTTCGCTGAATAACCCATTAGAAAAAGTGTCGGGAGGCTGGGTAAAGGAAATGACGACATACATTCTTAGTTTAAGAAGCATACTATATTCTTCACATCCCTCTTTATATTACCGATTAGTAAATAAAATCCTGTAGATAAATGAACTTTTAAAGTCGAGAGCATTCAACTTGCAGACATTTTGTTGCTTTTTGCATTCTCTTCCAATTTCTCAACTCTACACCAATATAGCTACTAGCATTGTGTGCTGGAACCAGCGACTCCACCACTTGATTCATACCAAGGCATTTTTCTGCTCTGATTTAGACTAGGTTGTCATTCACCCCTAGTCTGGGTAGGGGTGAATTTATCAAAATTTAAAAAAAGTATCGAGTTCAGATGAAGTTAGTGGGGAATAAGCTCACAGTTCTTGGACTGGGCGGGATGGCCGAATCGGTAGAGCGCGGGCCTTACGTGAGAGAGATCTGGCGTCTGGTTCCCGATCGAGTCAAACCAATGACTTATCAAATCGATACTTGTTGCTACCTAGCCTGGTGCTCAGCATTAACAGGATAGGGCAAGGACTGGTTAGCTCAGTGTCAGGATAATGTGACTGAGTGGGTTATCAGGTCATGGTGCCAGAAGCCTGATTTCCCAGTGGGGCAGCACTGTAAAGTCACCATGAGTGCGCACTATCACAAGTCGGTACCCATCCTGATATGACCTCAGATGTTGCCATGACGTAAAACTCCAACAACCAACCAACCGCAGTTCTTGGACAACCGATGATGGGTGACTCTAGAGTCGGTCTGTTGTACTCATGTGTGATGTTTCTATTGACAGATGTTTACTCGCGTGTGGCGGGGATCTCTCCCACAAGCCAACAGCACCGCGTTTACCACCATTTTTGACAACATTTTAAAGGTACGATAGAGGTCTGCAACAAATATTTGTTTTTAAATAGGCTATTAAAATGTTGTGAACATGTCAAGTATTTAGCATCTACTCAGTCTTGTGGCTTTTCTAGCAAATGCCATGCTTTGAAAAAAAAGAGTATTTTGGCCAAGTCGAAATTGCAAATTTCACTTTTTGACATATTGCTATTAACAATCTGTTTTGAATGATTGATATCACAATTGATATTCCTTCACAATTTTACAATAGAAATTTGTTAGCAAAATACCCCTCATATAATTTTTTATTTTTTATTATTATCTTGGGTTAGATTTTGATTTTTAATTCAGTATCAACGCATTGCCATGCATTAAATCTTAATACTTTATTATTATCTCAAATCTGAATACTAGATAAAGATTTAATTTTTTTGTTTTTGATTTGTACTCCATAATTCAGTAAGACGGGACACACATTCGTATATATTGTTATTTATTTCTGATATATTGTGAGTCATATTAGGAGTTTGCTGTTATGCCTTCATTGTGGTCAGTTCATATTATTACCAAGTTGCTGAATGAGGACACCATCTCCTTTCTTCCGTTGCAGAGTCTGTACTTCAAACTACGCACCATGACACCATGTTGCCTGTGTCAACTCGACTTTGACGTCGAGCTTCATGACGAGGTGGACATTCAGGTAGGTGACTGCGGCACAAAGAGTGCAGCTCAACGCTTTATTAAACCTAGTTGAATATAGCATATATATATATATATAAATACTACATTCAGGTAGGTGACCGCGTCACAAAGAGTGCAGCTCAACGCTTTATTAAACCTAGTTGAATATAAGATATATATATATATATATATATATATGTCCATATATATATAAATACTACATTCAGGTAGGAGACCGCGCCACAAGAGTGCAGCTCAACGCTTTATTAAACCTAGTTGAATATAGCATATATGAACCCACCAACAACTATGTACAATAGCATGTACTATGGAACTATATTCTGGTGACTTCATTTGATACTACTACTACTAGTGTCATTCGATCGAGCAGAAAGTGCATCTGTGTCTAAGGACGCATGCGCAGTAGATCGTCAGTCAGTACAGTTTGTCTAGTTTCCTAGATAACCTTTTTTCCTGCAGCGATACCACTGAGTTTGTTGTTTTTGTTTGTCTCCAGGTATCAGTAACCGGCATCTGTATGGGTATAGGAGAGCCACCTTCACTCACTAACGGACTGGTTGACATAGCATTCGATCTGAAGTCAGATACATCCAAGAAGCGTACGTACAAATGAGTTCAGGCGCAAAACCCCTTCAACGCCAATCCAAAATTAAAGAAACACATTAAGAGTCAAACCTTCAAAGGGTTAATTTTTTACGTACCTATTTTTGTGTGTATATTGCTCCCATACATAATCAACTCTTCACAAGAAAAATGGAATTAGTCAGAATTAAATTTACCTTCAGTTAAAAATCTTTTACCGTATTCTCATGGGTTAGCGCCCTGGGCGTTTAAATTGGCAAATCACTGAAGTTGGGGGTGGCCATTTACCCACACATAGGCGTTTAAGGAGTGGGTGTTTATGAAATATTGGCCAAGTGGGGGGGTGGGTGTTAATCCACACCTGGCCGTTAACCCGCGAGAATACAGTATTTTAATTCATTTGTTGGGAGACCAGACGGGATGGCCGAATGAGTTAGAGCGTCCGTCTCCCATGTTGGTAGGTCATGCGTTCGAACCCTGGTCGAGTCAAACCAATGACTTAAAAATTTATACTTGTTGCTTCCTAGCATGGCGCTCGGCATTATTAGGATAGGGCAAGGACTGGTTGGCTCAATGTCAGGATAATGTGACTGAGTGGGATATCAAGTCATGGTGCTGGCGGCCTGGTCTTCCAGTGGGGCAGCACTATAAAGTCGCCATGAGTGCAAACTGTCACAAGTCGGTACCCGTCCTGATATGACCTTAGATGTTGCTAGGACATAAAACAACAACAAACAAACAAACATTTGTTGGAACGGCGTTTTGTGCCTGAACTCTTCAAATATACCTCGTCAGCTCTTTGAGACAATATTATCAAGCTTAAAAGCTGCATAATTCGATAAAGGTAAGTGAGCGTAACGGCCGCTGAGACGTAGGCGAGTAGGTGGCGCCACGTGGGGAGGTGAGCTCGTATCAGTAATGAATAGAGGTAACCAGCCGGTGACTTAGTGGCTGGGGAGTAGATGGGATCTTCCAGCTTATTATACTCGTATAATGGCTTATACCGCATATATATAATCTATTTCTTCTTTTTTTTAAATCTTTCTTTTTATTTAAAGTCTAGCAGTGCAGTTAACTCCCTTTTTTTTTTAAATTATTTTTATTTTATGTTTCTATTTACCCCATTCCCTCACTGATTGACACTCTGATCTAATCCCTGTTCGCACAGGGCACTATGTGGCCTAATCCTGAGCCCTGTCCTCTCTCTCCACCAGGGAATGTGCACCATCAGGGTGCGGACAATGAGGACATGATGTTCCCGATGGACGGCGTGGTGGAGGGGTCGCTGTCGGCGCCCATACAGACTATCGAGGTCTACCCTCCCGTGGTGCGACCGCCACCCAGCAACCGCTCTTCGCAGGGCGAGCGCCGCATCCGCTACTATGTGAGTCACTTTACCCGTTACTCGCAACTCAAATTTTTATTATTTTAAATTTTTATATAATTTGTAATTTCCGATTTCCTCACCCCCCAACTGCAAAAAAAAAAAAACACGGAAAATAACAATGGGATTGTTTAGCAAATACCGGAATTATTTTCTTTTTAACACTGGAATTGTTCGAAATGTTGCGTTTGTTTGAAACAATGACCCAATATCCCACTCAGTCACATTATCCTGATACTGAGCTAATCAGTCGTTGCCCTATCCTGGTAATGCTGAGCGCCAGGCTAGGTTAGCAACAAGTATAAATTTTGCAAGTCATTGGTTTGACTCGGGTGGGATTCGAACTCTCGACCTTCGGCACGGAAAGCCTGCATTCTACCGATTCGGCCACCGTGTCGGTGTGTAGCAATAGGTGTTTAATAATAGTAAGAGTAATAATAATAATAACTTAATAGAACTTTATCCTTACTAGCAGGAGACATTTTAAGGCATTGTACAATAAAGATATATGACATATTTACAACCTAATTAAAATGGATGAGGGATAGAGAAATTCCATTTACCGTAAAACGCTACTTCACACAGGTGAGTCTTGAGCACAGATGTAAATTTGTCAAGAGACGCTGCTTTGCTTACATCCGCTGGCAACCTATTGAATAAAGTGGGACCCGGCCACACAGAAGGCGCAATCGCCATATGATTTAAGTCTAGACACAGAGACATGTAATAATATCTGATATCGGAAGATCCGAGAGTTAGGGACGACTGAGGAACAGAGGAGTGTGCAGATCTTCTGGTGCTTTACAATTGATGCTATGACCTTGACCTTCCTGTTGACCCTTCTGACTGCTTGTTTGTATGCGCAGAGTGGGCAGCGTAGTAAGATTGGCATTGTGGAGTTGACTCCGCTCTCCTTCCTGCCTGGTGGGCGCATAGAGAACTACCTGGGACATCTCGATTTATTCATCATAAGGGAAACCACATCTGTCAGAGAGGTAAGGTGGCCCCTACAATTGTTGTAATCTGCTTACTATTTACTTTATTCTAACTGATTGCCTCTTTTCTCCCTGATTCCCTCTTTTCAGAAAAGGGTAATCTATCATTGATACAATTTTTTCAATTTATTAAGTAGGCCTATTCCTAGTTTTTCTGACACAATTTTCAGTCCATTCAGTCAGTACAAATATGAATAACAAAGAGAATTTGTTAAAAATCATATATAATGAAGAAAAACAGTTGAATCAAAGTAAAATAAGGTTTGTTTATGATAAAACCTTTAATGTTTGTTTATAATAAAGCCTTTAAGTTTTTTATTTCACCCGTGTTGCTATGATACAGTGGTCCTTTTTGCTCAGAGAAACGGCACTAGTACCATGTGGGGTCATGAGAATATAGTTCCACATCAAATTGCCCAGTACATGTGTGATTAAAAATGAAAATGCGATTGTACTTACTTGTGAGCGTCACTATCGTCCTCGGTGACGGGTGGAGTTATTTCAAATGGGCCTCGACTTTTTATCTTTGACCCATTTGAAATCACTCCGCACACTCACTCATAATTTTTACAAAATCCTTCTTTTTTTTCTTCTTTAAAAAAAAATAGAGTGGCGGTCTAAACGGCTTCATGCACAGTTTTGTGTCGGAAGTGAAGGCCATCTGCCGGGCGCACGTGGCGTCTCTGAACGGAAACGCGCTGGTCGCCTTTCAGCTCTCCGAGTGTGTGCTCGACGACAACCTTCACAAGAACCAGGTGTGTGACGCGCCAGGGTTAAGCGTATTGTGTTGGGAGGGGGGGGTGATGAAAATGGGAAATATTGCACCTAGATTCTACTTATCTATATATACTGATGCACTTATTAAACATTTGTCACCACAGAAGGGAATACGGAGGCAATGTTATAGAACCTTTTAGTATTACTGCAGAATCCTCTGGTGTCAGTTTTGGCGTGCTTGCCAAAACTAATTTTACATGGTTACACTTCAAATATCTCAAAAGTTAGCCATTTAAAATAAAAGTCACTTCTAATTAGAGTAAGGTAGATCATAGCGCTCAACCTAATATATCTATCTCAGAAAATGGCATAAGCTGACAACCATCGAATTATGCAACTATAGGCCATTAGCAATCAATCAGTTAGTTCTAGAGGACAATATTTCTTATTAAATAAAAGTAGCATAACATATTATGCAGGCAGGTTATTATTTAGTATTTGTATTAAATTCTGACTGTGGAGATTGTTTTGTAAAGTCGACGGCTGGCAGTTTGAGTGGTGTAGATAGGCTAATAGGAAATCACTACAGGCAAGGAAGGAAAGTAGATATAGAGTGAAAGGTAGGAGAGTTAGACTCCCTTCTTTATTACATATATATCGTCTCAGGAATCAAGATGGTGGTGTACACATGACCAAATCATCCAACCACCAACAGGCATTCTTATATTAGCCAATGAACATTCAATATCCTTGTAACCAAGGCAGGGTTAGGTCTGGCTCTAGTGCCTTGTTGTGTCTGGTGTGCAGTGATCCATAAATAACACTTGGGGGGAGGAGGTATGTGAGGAGAGTTCCAAAGACTCTCTCACATGTCAAGAAGTGACCCTCTCTCATGTCAAGAAGTGACCCTCTCTCACTATCTATATTAATATACAATTTCTAGCTTTAATTAGTAAGTGGATCACCAACACCACATATACCTTATATGTCTTTGGTTTTACATACCATCTACCATTATATAGACCATTTGCAATTTATTATAAAATAGTTCTCCATAGCCCATATCAAATATCGGAAAATTTTACACTTTGTTTTAAATCACTGCATTGAAAGTCACTAAGCGGTCCATTTCCATGATCCATTTTTAGGGTCTTCCAAGTCATTGCTTCAATTTAAATTAACACCAATGACCTTGAAAAAAGCTCTTCGAGACCTGAGTTCATTGCGCTGGAATCTAACGTTCATCCAATTGAATACAACATTGAAGGAATAAAAGAAACCAAACGAAGCAGTTCTAATAGAATCTTTCCTCGGGATCTTGATGATTAGCGAGTTTACGTCAATTATATGTGAAACCATGTACTTGATGCACAGTAAATAAAGAAGATGTGTACACAAAATGTTACATTGCAATGTAAACAGGGTCCATACGGGACCTGGAAAGTCCTGAAAAGTATTGTGTTCATTTGTCCCATTTCAAAGCCTTGAAAAGCCTTGAATTTAACCTATTTTGGGAAATTAGTCTAGAAAAGCCTTGAATTCCATTAAACTGTCCCCACTGATCTAGATTGGTCCAAAATCACCATTCGCCATTGTTGTTTTTTCCTGTAATCCAAATGAAAATAGTCTTGAATTCCTATTAAAAATATCTTTGAAAAGTCTTGAAATAGCCTTAAATTCCATATCTTCACATGTGGACGGACGCTGAGTAAGTTATAGGTTACCGAGAGGCCTGCATCCCCATCTATTCAACACAACAAAACTAAAGCAATGGTTCCATGTTTTGCCTGAGTTTTTGCAAGTTTCCTGTGAATGTGGAGTTGTTGAAAATTGTATTAAAGGAAGGCTGTTTGTATTTGTTGACAGAGTCAGTGCCTGGTGAATGTGTGCGGGGATGTGGTGCAGGTGGTATATGACGGTGACATTGCCCCGCTCACATCTGGATCATCACCTAGCTGTGTACAGACCATCTCTCCGCTTGCACACGACGGCACCACAAAACGTGTCACACCGCCAACTTATTACAGCCCAAAGAATAGCCCGAAACCAGTGAAAGGCAAGCGCGTCCTGTAACAGTGCGGTACTATGAACAGCCTGAAACCAGTGGAAGGCAAGCGCGTCCTGTAACAGTGCGGTACTATGAACAGCCTGAAACCAGTGAAAGGCAAATGCTCCGTGTGATATAGCAGTACTAAGAACAGCTCGAAACCAGCGAAAGACAAGCGCTGTGTAACAGTGTGGTACTAAGAACAGCCCGAAACCAGCGAAAGGCAAGCACACCATGTGACATTGCAGAACTAAGAACAGTCCGAAACCAGCGAAAGGCAAGTGTGCCTTGTGACATTGCAGTACTAAGAACAGCCTGAAACCAACGAAAGGCAAGCGCGCCATGTAACAGTGCGGAACTAAGAACAGTCCAAAACCTGCGAAAGGCAAGTGCGCCATGTGACATTGGAGTACTAAGAACAGCCTGAAACCAACGAAAGGCAAGTGCGCCATGTAACAGTGCAGAACTAAGAACGGTCCAAAACCAGCGAAATGCAAACCTACTGTGTAACACTGCAAGATTTAAAAAAACAGCCCAAAACCAGCAAAAGGCAACGGTGGAAGCAGCCCAGATGTGGACTTATTTTTTCTTCAGTTATCATAATGTAGGGTGACTTATTGGGAGTTAAGGGTTAAGTGTGAGGTGGCGGGTTCGAGTCCTTCACCCATGCAAATGGATAATGGCTTTAAGAGTTCTGCCAGCCATGGATGCTCAACCCTACCCATCCATGCATTCGGTCTGGGGTATGGGTGGGTGGGCAAATTTTGGATGGCCATGTCCATTCCTTGCAGGTTTGTACTCTGGTGGCAAGTGGCTGCGGTGTGTTAGTTGGCTATTGAGGTCTGGTCCGATGGCAGGTGTGTTGGTCAGCGGTGATGATGTGTGGTTTTCGCCACTGTGCATGGTGGTGCGGGTGGACATGTCTCATTTGTCTTCTGTGTCCGTCAGGTGGCACCACAGGCATAGTCGATGACAGGCGCTCTATGGGAGCAGTGCAGCTGTTCAGGCCAGTGGCAGAGGGGGGGGGGGGGGGGTTGTCGGTTTCATGTGGTTAACACAAGGTGGTGCCACCATCATCGAGTCCAAGGAGTTTGGGAGTGGTTCTGCCATCGTACCCCCACGTGAATTACCCATGTTACATATGACCTGGACAATAATTGCGTCAACTTAAAGATAAAGCAGGTTTTGATGACTAATCTAATATATTTACTTTTTAACCATAGCACACACCCAAAACCATTGTATCATGAAACTTGAAATGATCCAATTTGGGTAGTAAGTAACTGATCACGGTGTAATTTGTACCCATTTTCATAGATGGTCACTTAGCCTACTTGCCACTTGCTATATATATATGGGTCAGGATCACGAAAAGAGGCCAATTGGTGGAAGTTGTCGGCTTTGATCATTGGATGTCGACGTCGATCATCATAATTATAGTTTAGCATTGACAGAGGTATTGGAAAGTCCTTAAATTTATCCTGAATGTAAAGGTAGAGAAAATACAACAACCTTATTTGTTTCTAGGATAATTTAATATAAAACAAAGAAATGCACTACACTTTAAGAATTGCGATGCCAACATCTGTTAAAGTTGTCGGCGTCGATCATTGGATGTCGGCGTCGATCGTCATACTAATAGTTTCGCATTGACAGGGGTGTTGCAAAGTCCTTAAATTTATCCTGAATGTAAAGGTAGAGAAAATACAACAACCTTAATTGTTTCTAGGATAATTTAATATAAAACAAAGAAATGCACTACACTTTAAGAATTGCGAATTGGTTAAATAAACCACCAATTGGCCCATTTTCGTGAGGCTGACTCATATATATATTTATTTAATATGCATATATATATATATATATATATATATATATATATATATATATATATATATATATACATATGATGCATGTATCTATAATGAAACTATTGGAATGGAAACAAGGACATGATCCCTTCTCAGTTTCTATGGCGTTTGGAACAAATCTGATGATTGTGCATCGATACATATAGATATATATATATACGTATATATGTGTTTATATATAGAGAAATATATCTCTCTACATATGTGCTCTATAACCTGTTATATATCTATATATACATTGATATATACACATATATAATGAACCTATGAGAATATAAGCAAGGACATGATTCCTTCTCAATTTATTTTCAGTACTGTGTATATATATATGATTAACCCTATTATATATTGTTACCAAGGCTTCTAGTTCCCATTTCTTTCACCAGATGCCACTGTTGGCCAGATTCTTAATATATATACATATAAATATATACGTATATATATATATATATATATATTCTATATGTCTATATGACTCCAGACCTTATTACCCTTGATAAGGGGCTTATCACTATCCATATAGATCTATATATCGGGAGTTAACTAAAAACTAAACTATATAACTGTATATATATAGATATAAATATATATCTAATTATATATAACTAGATAAATTGAATATGTGTATATAATCTATATAAATATAACTAAATATATTGCCTATATACACCATATATTTATAGTTAACTCGTTATCACAGACAGCCTCAGGCCCTCATGTTGCTGTCCGTTATAGCGGGGAGTCCGTCTGAACAGAAATTCATGGAGGCTTTACTGTAGGGCAGTTGACCACCACAAGTGGCCGCCATGGCTCATAGCCTTGACAACACGTTCGGTCCAATAGCTCATAGCGCCGTCTATGGCTACTCGGTATACACCAACAAACCGTTACTATTTATCCAGTGTAGCCTCTGCGTAAGGAACTCCACCAGAGCACACGTGACTAATGACGTCACTTCCGGGTTAGTCATTTCACTGCTGGTTCCCAACATAAAGCCGACTATAATTTCTTTGGGCCCTGACAACAGGCAGACTAGGACCACGGTAGAGTAGTACCGTATTCTCATGGGTTACCGCCCATGTGTGGGTTAACACCCACTTAGCCAATATTTTGTAAACGCCCACGCCTTAAACACCCATGTGTCGGTAAACGCCTGCCCCCTCCACTTCAGTGATTTGCCAATTTAAACACCAAGGGCATTAAACCGTGAGAATACGGTAGCGACGACACGGTTCTGTCGGTACTGGACATCTAATTGTGTCATCTCTAGTAGAATATAGTTTCATTTTACTCGATAAACCACCAGAAATGGCCAAAGGGATTTGGTCGTGATTGTAGTGGTGACTACACTGTACTGTGCTGGACCTCAAAACATGTCATTTATAGCGGAATATAGTTTCACGCCACTCAATAAGCTACCATTTCGGCTAACTAGTTTGGTAGTTCTAATGAGTGTAACTGCACTGCTGAATTATCTCGTTTGCTGTAGTCTTATTATTTTAAAACCACCCGAAGTTTGCGCACTCCGGGAACCCCGCTACCCCTCCAACCGCCCATTCGGGAGCCCCAGGCCCCAGGTTGAGAAGCGTGGGGCCGAAACCGGAAGTGACGTGTTAGCGGTATATATATGTTTAAGGATACTGCTCTTCGCTTAGTCATAAAAATCCCCAAAACACAAAATTTCACCACGGTGCGCTTCATCCATACACGATTCTGATGTGCGTGATTGTTACATCGGAATGAAGGTATCCCATGTCCAAGAATTTTTGTTTATGTTTTGGGGGTAAAAATGTTATTCGTCCACATTTTTTATTTATCAGTGCCGAAGCATTGCTTGGTCTTCTGGCCATAAGTGGTGACAAATATTTTTTTATTTTAAGAAAAAAGTTTTATATTGATAATAAATCATTAAATGATAGTTAATTGACTGGTGTAATTTGGGGAATTTGAATTATCTTTTTTCTTCTTTAAAAAAAAATGTATGGAGCATGTCCCCTTCGGTAGTGTAGTCATCTGCACTGACCTCAGGCAAGGAGCCACATGGACATGTAGGCGTAGATAGGGTGATTGCATCAAGGAGCCTAGATAGCATAATGGTTAGGACACTAGCTCCATAATGGCAAATAATGTGGTTTCAAAACCGAACTTGCTCTAGGCGCAATATTTCTCATTTGCAAAAAAAAAAAATGACCCCAATGACTCTCTCGTGAGATGTGCAGAAACTGTTTGAAGTAAACCCAGGGCAGTATCCTTAAATCGAAGTATATAGGGTAAGAAAACATGATTTTAAAGTTCCTTTGATTTGAAAAGGAATATTTGTCAGGGGCCTAGCTTGGGATTTTCAGGTGGTCTGCAGACTTGTTCGGTGATGAATAAAATGCTATTGGAATAAAACGTGATGGAATAAAACACTAGACAACATATTTTAAGAACAAAAAGATAAATATGTGTAGTCTCAGGTGGTAGGTACACAAAGTTATGTTAGTTGCATGTGAAAACCTACAGACATGCAACTGGAACATGAAATTATATGTAGTCAGTTCTAGTTTTTAAAGTCAGTTTCATGACCTTCCATACGCTACTTAATGGATTGATTTTCTTTTTAAGGAGAAAAGGAATTCTGTCACGATTAGCGATGTTGATAAATAGTTCCTTAGAGCTGCATAATCCGATGAGCACGTCACATTTTTTAATTAAAGCAATCTCATTGTAGATATCCAATTTAGATACTGGTGCACTCATTAAACATCTATTGCAGTTTGGTCTTCCTGAGCTTTTGCTTGTAAACGGATGAACAAAACCCAGGTCAAGATTTTCGTTAGGGAGTTAAGAATAAATTTGGCATGTTTGTACTTGAGGAGTAAGTCCTTTAAATTAAGTTACTTCTAACTGAAGTAAAGCCATTTATAATAATCAACCGAATATATTTATCTGTAAAAGATATATGGCAGCAACTCAAAACCATTTGGCTCTGCGGCTTTAAAGAAAGCCCCAGTCACACTATGGCTTAAGACCGCTTTGGACCAAAGAACGCACAGTCACCGGCGACTGCCTTGCGACCACGGCAATGGTCGCCGACCTTGCAACCAAAATGGTCACAAGGTTTTTAGTGCAGTCGCTGCAACCTCCTTGCGACCATTTTGGTCGCAAAGAGTTTGGGAACCACTGAGGACCATTTTGCGACCAACCTTTTTTGCTGGTCACAAAGTGGTCACAAGCAGTAGCGTAACTGGGGTATAAGCTACTAAGTCATCTATTTCGAGTTCTGTTTCATTTTCGTCATCATCATAATCATCATCATATGACAAAGCATTGTATATTGTGTAAATAGGTCACGCTCTGTTCATCATGCGCCTATTCTAGATTATTATCAATATCATGTTAATCAGCTGCTGCTTCCCATCATTAATCATCACTTATTATCAATCTGTGACTGTCACATTGTAAGTACACGTGTACTCAGCTATGGTGCAAACATTTACCGCACTGTCAAACCTGCCATGAAAGTTACAGGTGTACTCAGTTGTAGGAGTCATTTAAATGGGAAAACATTTCATAGAAGACCATATGTATATGTGATCTATAACGTACTATGTGAGTATAAAGATACGGAAGCGAATATTACTTATTATTATGATTATTGTTATACTCCGTAAGACGCAACACTACCAGTGGCGCCATCTCAGCCCACCTCTCCTCAACCGGATGTTGACCAGTCTCAGTCGCACTGGAGGATATATGGTTTTCTATGAAGTGTTATATATATGTGTATATATACAAATGCACATATACATATATCGAAATATGTATATGCATACACAAATACACATGTCAAGGATGAAAGATCTCTCCGAAATCGCGGATTTACTCGAATTTCTAGTGATTTATGTTATTTTGTGTGTGTTTTTTTCTTTTAATTCTTTAAACATTATACAAGATTCTACAATATTGTACATATTCTAAAATATCCTATGGATTGCTTCCAGCTATTGTTTAAACAACACAAAATGGCAGGAATGTTTGAAACATTCATCCATGTACCTGCACTGAGTTGGGTTGGACTCATAGGCAGCGAATTGTGGGAAAATACAGGTTTCATCTAGTACTCTCCTAGCACTATCTTAGCTCCATTACTCTAACCAGTCAGGACAGAGTATCTATGGAGAGTGGTCTTCTGTCATTGTTTCTCCTGTATTATCGCCCAACTCACTCTCGATTTCCGCTTTTTGTTCATAGTGGTCATTGTCGAACCTGATAAATATATACATATACATTTATAGATTAAAGTTACACAAGTCGATGAATTTTACTTCTAGCATATATATGTGGTGTTCTCTGTGGCGGAGTGGTTAGAGTGTCTAACTTTTTTCTAGGTCGGACTCCTAATCTACTAATCTGACAGTCAGCGGTTCGATTCCCCGTGCCCCCACCTCCGCCAATTTGGATTTCCACAGCTGTGTATAACTTACAGCATCATCAAAGGCCAGTTGCTCTCATACCATGTCTATGTGGTGTGGGAGGTTAAAAATCCCTTGGGTTGGTAAAAGTGTAGGCTCGGGCTTTCTATCGACAAACTGTCTAATGGTGAAAACAAGTCTATTCAGGCTTATCCATGACAGGCAGTATAATAAATCTTCAAGAAAATATTGACATTATTTGTGTGTGTGTGTGTGTGTGTGTGTGTGTGTGTGTGTATTATTTATGTGTGTGTGTATATATAAAGGTTGCATATATATATATATATATATATATATATATATATATATATATATATATATATATATATATATGGGTCGTTCTCAGAAGTTGTGTACCAATAGTGTGACATCAGTACCAGAAAATCAAAATGCTGCCAAAGTCCTATAAGCAAGTTTCCTCAATGTGTATGTCCTTTTGCATCTGAATAATTGAAAATATACATATTCTGGCATTTTTAAGTAGGTCAAATGATGCTCACACCCAATAAATAGCAGTATAGCATGGAAACCAATCTGACTCCAAAATCAAATATTTTCCACACAAAACTTGACATTTTTAGGACATTTCACATGCCACTTGCTTTATAAACAGTAGTAATAATAATTTGAAACCTCATTGCTATGGTTTTGTCTTATTTGTGAATATTAAAGAGAAAAGCAAGAAAATATTAGCAGAGTAACAGATTAGCAGAGTAACAAAGTGGAAACAACAATTTTAAAACAAATGTTCCGCTCAAATTTCAATGTTTAGGGGCAATTTCAGGATTTATCTTTTACTATACCATAACTGGGTCCATGCATAGTGTCAAATGGTGAAAATAGTTCCTGTACTGTATCTGTACTCAGTGTTTGATACAGAGTTTCATAGTACTTGCAAGTGGAAACGAAATGTTACGATGTTAATGACTCCAAAAAATGTTAACTATTTCATAATTAACATATTTTTTTTAGAAATAAATGTCTTCAACCTAATGAAGACATTGTATATGACCATTTGAAGTGAAATGAGCTGTTGTTCAGAGGTTTTCATTAAGTTTGTGACACTTTATTTTCAATGCTGTTGACAATGTCACAAAATAGTGATGTAATTTTCTATGTATTTAGCTACATCCATCCCAATAAGATACATAATACACAATATTAACATTTACTTTTGATCTAAACTATCTCCCACATTATTTGGCTAACTGATGAAATCTAAATATTGACACCCCAATAAAGGGTTTCTTTGAAATATGCATTTCTAGTAGACTACCTCAAGTGGTACACAGTTTCTGAGAACGACCCATATACACTTCAAGTAGTAACTTTTATTTGAAGGTGTAAACTTTGGATATTTGACAAGAAAACATGCAAAGTTACTTTTTCAGGGCAACACCGAAATACTCTACCTAGAGTTGGTGTGTCTGTTTCCGAGTGTAACAGGATAGTGCTGGATCAATACATATTTATTGAATGCGCCAGTATCTAAGTGGAGTATGTGGGGATCGAATCTCTGTAAGTATCTTGGATTAGAAGATGATATGCATTCATCGGATTATGTAGCTATATGCTATCTTAACACAAAGCAACTGTTGGCTCTGACTGTAAATTATAATAGACCAGTGAAATTGATAAACTTGATGCTCAACTTCGTAGTATCGTGTGTATATACATACACATATGTGTATATATACATATATATATATCTATATATATATATATCAGGTATGAAAGTGAACACGATGGACAAAATGTATATACACACATATACATATGTACACACCTATATACATATGTATATACATACACATATATATATATAAATACATATATAAATGTCAATATTTGCTAGAAAGTCAAAATTATCGAATTATGCAACTTTAATCAATAGATATATATATATATATTAATATGCTTGAAACTCAAAATCATCGAATTGTGCAACTTTAATCAAGTTAATTGCAGCTGGGGTTTACTGTCCTAGTCACTTGTTTGTATTATCTTTGCTGGAATAGTTTTGTGTGTATCATCGAGGTGTGTGGGAGGGGGGGGGAGTGTAGGCCTGTTTTTAACGGACATCTCTTGTGTCAGAGCAATGTGTTCGTAATAAATGAGTGACGCAGCTTAAAGGTTGGACATATCGGGTGGAAATTGACATTGTGATAGTGTTGGTGGATTTCAGCACATTCAGTAAATAGTGAATTGATTCTTTTTTTAAATACACAATGAATAAACTGGATCTGAAGCATCTGCTGATGTGTAAATTGGTGTTGGTGTTTTTAAAAATAAAATACAGCATTGTCATCTTAGAGACTGTTTTTCTTTTATCTGATTGACTGGTATTAGGTGGTTAACAGTCATAGTAGGTATCCCAAGTGATTTTAAAAAACAGGTCATAGGCTGCCACTTGTGCCAGCACCATGACCCGATATCCCACTCAGTCACAGTATCCTGATACTGACCAAACCAGTCCTTGCCCTATCCTTGTAATACCAAGTGCCTGGCTAGTTAGCGACAAGTATCAATTTTGTAAGTCATTGGTTTGACTCTGCCGGGACTCAGGAACTCCTGACCTTCCGCATGAGAGCCTGCGCTGTTTCTGATTTGGCCAAACCAAGCATATCATATGTGGTAGTGTTCCTTTCTACACCACATACATTGAAATGCATACATTGAGTGCACACACTGACTAGATGTACCACAAACTCTTAATTAGCTCAATGTAATAACATTATTTTATTATATTCAAATTGTTCTTGTAATTAAATAGTGTAACTGACTGAAGTTAAGCATAGCCAGGACTATAAAAATAAAAGACTATTCAGATGAATAAAAATGTTTACAAATAAAAAATGGTAGCCGGGACGCTGAACTACTGGGGCATAATCGATTAATCGACTCTGGTCACCCGAGCCACTTTTTGGCGCATGCGCACATCCTGCAGACTCGGGTCGAATAATCGAATAAGCTCTCCACGCTCGGGTGACAAAAATGGTGGCCCTTTTATTTGTTTTTTTAGTAGCCGATATAATTACAGCAAAATATGATTTAACTATTTTTATGATGGTATAGTTTAGTGATATTTCCATTTCATTAATCTATGTTATTACCAAAAAAAATATGTATGACTGGTACCGGTGGCTGTTATCCTGCAGGACGGTACCAGTGCAAACATGACGTCATCGCTCCTTGCAAACCCCAGCCAAGAGGTGGGTTACTGGGGTTGGGTAGTTTTGCACACGGCACGTGTATTTCACGACTCCACTCGCGGTGTTCGATTTGAAATTCTGACGACTCGGGTGACCAAAGTCGCCCGGGTCGTGTTAATCGAGTACGGCCCTGGAGATCAGGAAGAAGACTCTAGACAGCTGGCGCTCCAAGCGGGGAAGCTAGTAACTGCTGGTAACCATCTGGGGCCGTATGCACCAATCGGTGTTAGGGCCTTAACCGCGGCTAGGATAGCTCCACACGGCTAACTGTGGAAAATCTGTATGCATCAATCGGTGCCAGCGCTAACCGTGGACCGTAGCCTAGGCTAAGCTAAACCATTATCAAATCGGGTTTAACTGCTAGCTGGGGTGGTTAGTGTGCGTGTGTGGCTCTCAATCTATTCAATGCTGTCATATTTAACAGAATTACATACGCAATAAGTGAAATCTTATCAGTTTAACCCTAAATGCGAAGCGATATTAACGCTGCTGCTGTAGCAGCGGCGATATTAATATTTTCGAATCGACGAATGTAAGTATAAACAAATCGCCGCCTCCGCAGCGACATCAATATCCATACAGTCCAATGTCAAATAAACATGGCCGCCGCCGTCGCCACCGAATCGGCGGCAATATATTAGGCCCAAATCTATTCAATGCGATCATATTTGACAGATTTACATACGCAATAAGTGAAATTTATTCAAATTAACCATACAATCGAACCGTTATTAACGCTCCCGCCGCATTGGTGGCGTTATTCATATTGTCGACTGGAGGGAATTCCCAAATCTATAAATAAACTCACGGTCAGCTATCCGGCCCGGCTAAAACATTGGCGCATACCAGTTTACCTTTTTCGCGGAACCCCCGGTACCCGGTGCTAGCTGACCGGAGCTAGGGCCTAGCTCCGGTTAAGCCTAGCACAACTTGGTGCATACGGGCCCTGGTTGTGTGGTTTACGAGGTCAGGACGAGGAACCAGCGTTTATGCACACCCCAAGGAACCAAAGATATTAAAGCTTGTTTTATTTAGCGATGCCACTAGAGCACATTGATTTTTTTTTTTTGTATTGTCGGATATTGGATATCAAACATATGGTCATTCTGACATATTTCTTTGGAGGAAACCCGCTACCACCACATAGATGCTACTCTTTCCGATAAGCAGCAAGGGGTCTTTTATATGCACTTTCCCACAGACAGGACTACATACCACATCCTTTGATGAAACAGTTGTGGACCACTGGTTGGAACGGAAAATAGCCCAAACTGTGCTTGGGTCCACTGAGCAGGAGCGATCCAATTACCAACAGCTTCATAGGTGAACACTCTACCGCCTGAGCTACGTCGCGCTCCACCCCAAGGTACCAGTGGTGAACTGGAAAATTAGCAAGTGATGTATTGATCTATTGATTTTTTGGGGGGGTAATCTTTTCTTTATTCGTTTGAAAACAATTTAAAAGGAGCCTGCTACCGCAGAGTGTCCTGCAATTTCTTAGCCTGAAAGTGTCATTGTGCCGGCAGCACTGTATATCATTGGGGCAGCACTATAAAGTCGCTAGGAGTGTGTACTGTCACACGTTCGCATCATTACATCATGGCATACCCGACCCCTTCCTTAAAGTTGCATAGTCCGATGAAAGCATCACATTTTCAAAACCAAAACACTTACAAAGATATTGCTGCATAGAAAGTGATAGTAAATCGATTTAAAATGTTAAATTATAGCTGTTTCTGCTTAAGTATTGTGAGAATTTTGACGTGCTTGCTCAAATTAATTTGACATGTTTTCATTTCAGATATCTCCTGAGTTAGCATTTAACAATGAAAGTTACCTCAAACTAAAGTAAAGTAGGTTTGTTGGTTAGTTGGTTGTTGGAGGGTTACGTTCTAGCAACATCTAAGGTAATATCAGGACGGGAGTAAAGCCGGTTATAATAATAAATCTAATGTATTTATCTCGGAAAATGGCAGAAACTGCAAACCGTTGGACTCTGCAAGTTTAAGGTGGATTGTAGCGATCAATCTAATAATGAGCCTGTCTCAAAAGGTAATAACTCTTTGTGTGTGTGTCAATTGTAACGATTGACACAAAACAGCACAGAAACGGTTACACTGAAAACACAAGGACATTTGCTTCAAATCACTATGTATTCTAATGGGATTATGAAACACCATGTAAAAAACTAATCAGTTTATCCTGAGCAAATGCATGAGCAGACAGTATGTTGATTGTTACAATGGACAACGTTTTGTCCCATATTGCTTAGCACCTTTTGAGACAGTCTCATATATATATATATATATATATATATATATATATATGTATATATATATATATATATACTATATATATATGTATATATATATATATATACATAAAGACAGAAACTCAAAACTAGCGGATTGTGCAGCTTTAATAACACACACCAGGCGGTAATGCACATCGTGATATTTAGTATATCATACCCTCGTGCACATGCTCGTTGGATTATTCCCCACTTCCGGGATAGTATTTTTTTTTTAACAATCACGTTTCATACAGTGGTACTTAGTTTCATAGCTGGGTGCACATGCGCATTGACTGGACGCGATGGCCTAATAGATAAAGCGTAGGCTTCCTCTGTGGAAGGTCAGGAGTTCGATTCCCAGCTGAGTCAAACCAATGACTTACAAAGACTAGCCAGGCGTTCGGAATTACTAGGATAGGGCAAGGATTGGTTAGCTCAGTATCAGGATGATGTGATTGAATGGGATATCGGGTCATGGTCCCGGTCTCCCAGTGGGGCAGCACTATAAAGTCACCACGAGTGCGCACTGCCACAAGTCAGTACTTGGTCTTGATATGACCTTAGATATGATATGATATGACTCCTGATATGACCTTAGATGTTAACAGGACGTAAAATTCAAATAAAATTAAACATGCGCATTGGGTTATTCCCTGTATCCGGTATAGGGTACCAGTCCAGTCATGGGACCCACCGGGTACCAGTGTACTACCACTCTCTTTGACCAGCGGCCGGGAACCCCCGCCACCCCCCCCCCCCCACACACACACACAATAGACTAGATCACCATTCCAGCCGTGCAGTGCATTGTGGGATGTGTGGAAGAAAAACAAACCTGCGAGAAGCAGGCACATCGCGCATGCTAAGACACTGGGTGCAGTTATGAAATGTGCTAGTTTCAGCTCATCTCAGCTCTTGTTTGAAACATAGAATACCAACTAAAAAAATATATATAATAAATTAAGATATTACTCTTTTATTCAGCATTGCATTTACATCAATATAATCAGCACATCTTATGCTATGTGCATTTAGATTTAGACAAACTGGGCACTCAAACTAGTGTTAGAGCCATAGCCAGAGTTATGTTTTTATTCATATTCTATGGTTAATGACATATGTAGAATAAGAAAATGAGTAGGGTTAATCAGATATTGGTTATATATTTCTCTTAAACAAGTGACAGATTTGGCATTTTAATATTTAGAACAAGAATTAATAATGGTGATGTGGATATCAGCCTTAATGTGACTGATTGCTTTGTGTGGAATTATGTGTTTCTTAGCTCAAAATGTTTAACTATGGCTAGTTTTGTCTTAGATATATCGATCAGATCATTATGTTGCATGTGTGCATACATGTTTATGCCAAATTGTTATGTATTTTTATTAATTTTGAATAAAATCGAAGTTTTGCCCGATGCGTATCAGGAAACTCAATGCCTGTACACCTTTGCTTTGCTCTCGACGCCGTTTTCAGCGCATGCGCAGTTGGAATGGTGATCTTGTCTATTAACACCCACGACGACGACCGGAAGTCACCGTTGGTACCCACATACAGTTAGAGCATCTGCGCATCCGTGAGAGAGCCACATAGACACGTGGGCGGACACGCCAACTTAAAGGTGCATAGTCCGATGAAAACATCAAGTTTTCAAAACCAAAACAATTATCTAGATTTGATTTTACATATCCCCGTCTTGATATAACCTTAGATGTTGCCATGATGTAAAACTCCAACAATCAATCAATTCTACCTATCTATTTTAGATTTTAGATATTGATGCACTTATTAAACATTTGTTGGCAAATAGAAGGGCATACTGAGGCAATTTAATAAAACCAGTTACTGCTGAAGCCCATGGTGTCAGAGTTTTGGCATGCCTGCCAAAACGAATTTTACATGTTCGCACTTCAAATATCTCAAAACTATGCCATTTAAAACAAAACTGACTTCACACAAAATGACAATAGATTATAACAATCAATTCAATATATTTATCTCATAAAAATGACAGAATTCAAAACCATCGCACTATGCAACTTTAAAGTTGCACAGTCCGATGGTTTTACTTTTCAGTCATTTTCTGAGATAAATATATTAGATTCATCGAAAGTGTTCATCCTAAGTTATAGACGAAGAAGCGGTGGAAGCAGCTACCATGAATCAATAGAGGGAGTGCATGTGATGTCATCACTTAGCAGTTAGCCATCTTGGAGTACACTTAATACCACCTATGGCGCCCCCTGTCATATACCAAGAACACTACAGCCACCATTGGGCCTACCTATAGTTAGGGCTGCCCAAGTGTGTGGCGCCACCTAGTGGGTACTGCCTGAACCTATCTAATTCTTCAACAAAGCATTCAAAGTGTCAACATACTGCGCTTTCGCAACGATGTGATGCTACATGATTTAAAAAATGCTTCCCCTCCATCAAAAAACCCTTTCCCCCCAACTTTTGAGGCCAAACTGCTCAAAACAGTGACAAATAAACCAACAAATCGGTAAATAAACACAATCTAAGCACTTCCAAGCCTTGCATATGTAATCCAATATGGCCACCGGAAGTTGCCTCGTGACGTCATTACACCCCCTCTATTCAAGAATGCGCTTGACAGGGCCTGGGCCAGAGAAACATTCCTGTACGATTTCGAGGCTGCATACCATTAGAGCTGAGAGCTACAAGCTTTGTATAGGCTACCACAAGCCTGCATCAAAGAAGAGGATAATAATAATATAAAATAATAGGTATGCTGTAGGCTAGAGCAAACCTATAACTAAGCACTTCTCTTGCGTGCAATTATCTCACCACCTTAGATGTTGCCAGGAAGTAAAACTCCAACAACCAACCAACTTCTCACCAGAGCATGAGGCCATGAGCCGTCAGCGCTAAGTAAGCACATCCGGGTAACCACGAAAAGCAAGCGCATGCGCGCTGTCCATTGGGACCGGAAGTGGCTGGTGCGCATGGTTGGCGATGCATTCATCGCCTGTGAAGTTCCGCTTGGCGCCGGTAGGTGGCGCGCTCACCTCACGTCCGCCCTGCTGATGTGACTGGCCGCCCCGTAGCCTGCACTAAGTGAGGTCAGCCCCTCATTCAGTATCTGGGCCGTCTACCAGTCCCGGAAGTGACCACTTTTTTTCTTTCTTGAAGATTTATACTGCCTATCATGGATAAGTCTGAATAGACTTGTTTTCACCATTAGACAGTTTGTCGAGAGAAAGCCTGAGTCTACACTTTTACCGACCCAAGGGATTTTTAACCTCCCACACCACATAGACATGGTAAGAGAGCAACTGGCCTTTGATGTCGCTGTAAGTTATACACAGCAGTGGAAATCCAAATTGGCAGAGGTGGAACCATGGGGAATCGAACCACCGACCTTCAGATTAGGAGTCCGACCTAGAAAAAAGTCAGACACTCTAACCATTCCGCCACAGAGAACACCACTGTGACCACTTTGTGACCACTTTGTGACCACTTTGGTCGCCGACCTCTGGGTGACCACTTTGGTCGTAAGGAGGTTTGTAGTGCAGTAGCTGCAACCTCCTTGCGACCATTTTGGTAGCATGGAGGTCGGCGACCACTGAGGACCACTTTGTGTCCACTTTGTAATCACTTGTGGCCATTTTGTGACCACTTGCGAACTCCTTGTGAGCACCCCTTTTCTATGATCGCAAAGTGGTCGCAAGTAGTAGTGTGACTGGTGGGATATAGTTATAGATCACCACCGCGCATTTCGCCACAAGTTATTGGTTGGTTGGTGGAGTTTTACATCCTGGCAACATTTACGGTTATATCAGGATGGGTACCAACTTGTGATAGTGCACAGTCATGGCGACTTCATAGTGCTGCCCCACTGTGAAATCAGGCCACTATCACTATGACCTGATATCCCACTCAGTCACATTATCCTGACACTGAGCTAACCAGTCCATGCCCTATCCTATTAATGCCGAGCACCAAGCTAGGAAGTGACAATTTTGTAGGTGATTGGTTTGACGCGACTGGGAATTGAACTCCCGATCTTCCACACTGGAGGCCTGCGCTCTACCCATTCAGCCACTGCGCCTGGTCAAATTGTCCATGTTGCTCGCAACATGGGTAATTGAGCGCGCGAGACCACCACACTCAGGACGTATTCGATTAACACGATCTGGGCGACTCGAGTCATCCGAGTCGTCAGAATTTCAAATCGAACACCGCGAGTAGAGTCGAGAAATACACATGCCGTGTGCAAAATGACCCGACCCCAGTAACCCACCTCTTGGCTGGGGTTTGCTAGGACCGATGACGTCACATCTGTGCTGGTACCTGTAGGATAACAGCTACCAGTACAGGTCCTACGTGTTGTTTTAATGCATTTTTTTTAATAACCCAGATTGTCAGCTTCTACAATCCTAAAATACTTTAAATCCTATTTTGCTGTACTTATATCAGTTATTGAAAAAAAATATTAAGTTTTAGATTAAGCCACCATTTTGTCCACCCCGAGCGTATTCGTTTATTCAACCCGGGACTGTAGGATGTGCGCATGTGCCAAAAAGTGGCTTGGGTGACCCGAGTTGATTAATCGACCCTCAGTAACTATGGACGCGATCCTTGGCGCCCCCTACCATTATCTCAGTTAACTAAGTAAATGGCCACCGTTCGACGCACCACCTAGCATAATTCTCATAACAAATCGTGACGTATTAGAAATTCTAACTTACTTCGACCAGAGCGTTTCAATCGATCGGACCTGTATTTCTCCAGCCTAAATTCACTGTCCCACCCAACCCAACTACTGTAGCAACTTGTCTCTATAGGGTTAAGTGCCTGGAAACCGCAAACTCTCATCTCAACATTATGACTCAGAAACTGTAACGAACTGAAAGAAAAACAAATGCCACTGTGTACTGTACTGGTCTTGTGTTGTTCAATTATTCTGAACCCTGGGGACTTAATTCAGACGCCGCTAGTAAGCACACGTTTGGGCTGTCAGCTAATCCAGCTTCCCCGTATCCCAACTTCTACGAAAATTGAAAATTCCTGAAATTCTTGACTTAATGGGGTGACTCCCCAAATCCGGTTCGTTGACCGATATTTTCCTTGGGTTTAGGCACTACTTACCCTTGCCCCTTCTGCCCACACACACACGCACTCACACACACTACCTCGACCTCCCATCATACTCACCACCAATCACCCACACCCACCACCCACCACCCACCACCCACCATCGCACTATCCATTGAGTGACGTTTAACTAACTACCCGTTTAACCCGTTTCACTAACAATCCTGCCCATATTGCACACTCATAATAAATTAAAGCTGGCTTGGTGAATGGTTTTTGTGAGTGTTTTTACGGGTCTGTGTTTTTTGTTGTTGTTCTTTTGAATACATACGTATGTATATACGTATGTATGTATATAATAGATTACATATAATATATGCCTATATATACATTATATACATATATTATATATAATCTATTATATACATATAAACGCTCAGAGAATTATTTAGTTATTTATTATTCGATTCTACTCGAGTTAATATTAGTCAACCGCCGTCGTCCGGCCGCTTTGCTGCGGACTTACCGGGCCCAGCGGCGTTCGATGCTTCTCGAGTACTTTGAATCGTCAGTTGCCTCCCGTTTTTTGCTTTTGAATTAAGTAGGGCATTTATCGCTCAGCCCAGAGTCGAATAAACGAACCAACGCAATCTGCTGGTCTCCTTGTCATTTCGTAGGGAGTCTTATATCTATATATGCTGTATAAGAATTATACAAGTATAATAACCCGGAATATCCCTTGTTTCCCACATCACTCACTCAGCTCCATGGACTGTGGGAGTCTCTCATAGTCATCTACTGCTCCAGCCTCCCCAACCCCAGCTCCGATGGTGGCGCCACCACCACCCCTGCACACTGTAACTGCCACTCACTGTACCGCTGAAAATTAGAACCTCTCTAACCGACCACCTCCACAGATCGACCACTCCCCTATATCGATCACTTTCTTTGGGTCCCAAACGATCACCCATACGATACCATTGTAATGATAATAAAACTCCCTAAACTGACCACCTCCGTAAATGGACCATTTAAAGTAACTCACGTATGTCTATGTGTATGCATAGTTTGAAGTGAGAGGCTAGAGATCGTTGGAGTCGGTTCCCAGGAGGAGGGAAGCAGAGAGTGCCCGGTTACACTTAAGCCGCGTTTACACGGGCAATTGTGAAGCGAATTAGGCAAATTGATTTATATGAAGCGATGTAGTGGGGCGTTTACACGGAGCGAGTTTGAAAGTGTTTCGGCACCGGCAACCAGCAGCCTTAGTGTTCCGCCTGTAGCCGGCGAGCACTGCTATTTGTTTAGTTTACACTCGGCGATTCGACGCCGATCTAGCTGCTACGTTAATATCGCTTGGAATTTAAGGTTAATTTAATTAAATTTCATTATTTGAGTATGTAATTCTGTTAAATATGATCGCATTCAATAGATTTCAGCCTAATCGGTCCCTAACACTGCCGGGCACCAGCGATAGTTACAGCTGAGCTTGTAGCCGGCGAGCACTGCTATTTTACACTATCGCCGCCTGGGAACCAGCTGAATCGCTTCACATAAACCACCTCTCGACCAGGTATTTTTAAAGCGAATCATATGAAGCGAATCAGTCCTAATCTGCTTCAGTGGTGCGTTTACACGGCGAATGTGAGGCGAACTAGGCAAGGCGATTTATATGAAGCGATTTAACTCTCCCGTGTAAACACGGCTATACAGAGGTGCCTGCAGAGAATAAGGGGTGTCGGGAAGCGAGAGGTGTCCAGAAAGGGACACCGAAAACCATTGAGGACTCTTCTTTATTTATATGCACATAATAAATTATATAGCACATATGTAGATGTGTATATGTGTATATATATCAATATGTACATATGTGTAGGCGGAGGGTTTAAATATGTGGACCGGACGCCTTGACCAAATCGGTAGAGCGCCGGCTTCCCATACGGACGGTCGTGGGTTTAAATCCCAGTTGAATCAAACCAATGACTTACCTAGCCTGGCACTCTGCATTACTAGGATAAAGCAAGGACCGGTTAGCTCAGTATTAGGATAATGTGACTGAATGGGGTATTAGCTAAAAAGTAAAAAGAGCGCAATTGAAAGTCACACACAGATTCACAATGCTTGGTGGCCAGCATTTCGGCCAGAGAAACTGTCGTCTCGGCCTGTGTTCCTTTAGTAGAACGACCCTCGGTCGGATGTCGGTGGATCTTTGTTAGAATGGTCCCAGCTGGAGGTCCAATAGACTACATCGCCATTCCAGCGGCGCGGTGCATTATGGGATGAGTCAGAGCAAAACAAACCCGCGAGAAGCACATGGCACATGCTAATACACTGGGTGCAGCTATGAAATGTGCTAGTTTCAGCTCATCTCAGCTCTTTTTTGAAACATAGAATACCAACTAAAAAAATATATAAAATAAATTAAGATATTAATCTTTTAGCCAGCATTACATTTACATCAATAAAATATGCACATCTTATGCCATGTGCATTTAGATTTAGACAAATCTGGGCACTCAGGCTAGTGTTAGAGCCATAGCCAGAGTCAGTTTTACTTATTTTATTCATGTTTTTATTTATATCCTATGGTTAATGACATATGTAGAACTAGAAAATTAGTAGGGTTAATCAGATATTGGTTATATATTTCTCTGAAACAAGTGGTATGTTGACACATTTGGCATTTTAATATTTAGAACAAGAATTAATAATGGTGATGTGGATATCACTGATTGTTTTGTGTGGAATTGTATGTTTCTTAGCTCAAAATGTTTAACTATGGCTAGTTTTGTCTTAGCTATATTCATCAGGAGTGCGGCAGTCAAGTAATGAAAGCAGTCTTTGTCGCATCGCGACCGACAGCATGATGATGATGATGATGATGATTCAGGTATATTGCATGTGTGCATACATGTTTATGCCAAATTGCTATGTTTTTATATTCATTTTGAATAAAATCGAAGTTTTTCCCTCCGCGCATCGACAAACTCAATGGCCATTCGCATTTTGTTAGAACGGCCCCAGATATAGATTGAAGCCGGTGGACCTTTGTCAGAATGGCCCCTTTATTAGAACGGCCCCTCCTGGAGGTAGGTGGACCGTTGTTAGAACGGCCCATTTTGGAGGTAGGTGGACCGTGGTTAGAACGCCCCTTCTGGAAGTAGGTGGACCTTTGTGGGAACGGCCCCGGTTCCAGGTCGGTGGACGTTTGGTAGAACAGCCCCGGCTCGAGGCGGACCTATCGCCCAGCATGCAACGCGGCCCGCGGTCCGGAACGACGCCATGAGAGCGGCCATGTGCACCGGAGCGTGACGGGGCACGACAGGAGCTCAGCTAACCACAGAGCGTGATCACAACACCAGCACCGTGTGCGACAGGACGTGGGTGGGTGGGCGCGTGAGCGCATGGTTTAGTGAACGTGTGATTGTGTAAGTGTGTGGGCGTGTGATTTAGTGAGCATGTGATTTAGTGAGTATGTGATTGCATGTGGGTGAGTGGTCGAGTGGGTTTAGTGAGGGTCTGGTTGTGGAAGTGTGTGAGCATGTGGATATGTGATTTAGTGAGCATGTGATTGTGTGTGGTTTAGTGAGTGACTGGTTGTGTAAGTGTGTGAGCATGTAAGCATGTGATTTAGTGAGAGTGTGTGAGCATGTGATTGTGTGTGGGTGTGGTTTAGTGAGTGACTGGTTGTGTAAGTGTGTGAGCATGTGGATATGTGGTTTAGTGAGCGTGTGATTGTGTGTGGGTGTGGTTTAGTGAGTGTTTGGTTGTGTAAGTGTGTGAGCATGTGGATATGTGATTTAGTGAGCGTGTGATTGTGTGCGGGTGTGGTTTAGTGAGTGTTTGGTTGTGTAAGTGTGTGAGCATGTGGACATGTGTTTTAGTGAGAGTGTGATTATGTAGCTGTGTGAGCATGTGATTTAGTGAGCATGTGATTTAGTGAGCAGGTGATTGCATGTGGGTGAGTGGTCGACTAGATTTAGTGAGTGTCTGGTTGTGTAAGTGTGCAGGTGTGTGAGCGTGTGGATATGTGATTTAGTGAGTGTGTGATTGTGTGTGGGTGTGGTTTAGTGAGTGTTTGGTTGTGCAAGTGTGTGAGCATGTGGATATTTGATTTAGTGAGAATGTGGTTGTGTAAGTGTGTGAGCATGTGATTTAGTGAGCATGTGATTGTGGGAATGTCTGAGCATGTGAGCATGTGATTTAGTGAGTGCGTGAATGTGTGGTTTAGTCAGTGTCTGGTTGTTTAAGCATGTGATTGTGTGAGTGTGTGTGAGCATGTAATTTAGTGAACATGTGATTGTCTGAGTGTCCGAGTGTGTGAGTGTGTGATGTAATGAGCACATGATTGTTTAAGTGTGTGAGCATGTGATTCAGTGCGCTTTGTTTGTTTGTTTGTTTGTTCTTGTGTTTAACGACACGCCCCCCCCCCCCCCCCCCCCCCCAGCACAAAAAGTAGACATCGGATATTGGGGGTCTGATTTAGTGAGCATTATTTACATGATAGTGTGATTGTCTGAGCAGGTAAATGTCTGATTTAGTGAGTGTTTGATTGTGTAAATGTCTGAGCATGTGAACGTGTCAGCGTGTGATTTAGTAAGCATGTGAATGTGTCAGCATGTGAGCTAGTAAGCATCTTTGTGGCCAAGGGAAATAAAATTTGCGACAAAGAATTAAAGGTTTTATTACCAATTGATAGAATTTATTTAGTAAACTATATGATTGATTGGGCATAGATAAAGGATTCACCTGGTACTCGCAGTGCACGGGTGAATACCAACCCTATATAAAAATGGTCGAAAATGCGGGGAAATGAAATGAGAGCCTAATTTCACAATCTAAGAAGCAACAATTATTCTTTACATATGTCTTATTATTTCCTCGCTACCTTTGAGTTGAAAAATTTAATAAAATATCTAGTTTAATAAGATTTAAAAGTGAAATCGATGGCGTTCTAGCGCCGCCATCTTGTCTGTTTGCATTCTCGCCCATTTCACCAACTCTGTGCCTATATGGGTAGCCATTTGATACTGGAGCCACAGTTTCTAGTTCCTGTTCCATACTAAAGCTATTTTCGCCCGTATTTACAGTACGTTGTCGTTCACCCGTGTACTACAAGTACCGGGTGAATCTTTTATCTAGATTGGGTGTTGCTTTACGCCGTGTCGGCAGCAGAGGCCTTATTCACGGCGAGAACTGTTTGGTTTTTATTCAGACTCGCTTTTACATGTAAAGGTGTGTAAGTGTGTAAGTGTGGTTTATGAGTCGGTGATTGTGTATGTGTGCATGTGTGACTCTGTGTGAGTGTATGTGTATGTGTGTACATCTGTATGTGTGCATGTGTGATTGTATGTGTGAATGTATGTATGTGTGTATGTGTACGTGGCCGCTTGAGTGCTTGTGTTCGTGCTCGACGGTGAGTGTGTTCGCATGTGGACTAAGAGCTTGTGTGCATGCGTGAGCGCGAGTACGCGCGTGCGCGCGCATGCGCTTAGGTGCTCGCGCTTGTCCGTGCGCGAGCTACGCTCGTACGTGTGCACGGTTGAGTGTCGCGAATCCCGGTTGAGTGTCGTGGCCACCACACTGCCGATAATCGCCTCCGTCGGTAGGTGTATGGTGGGCATTAAACCAATAAAGCACCAGGGGCCAAATGTATGAGGGCGGGTTAGGGCTCGTAACCCACGCGTCGTGCGGATTTCCCGGGTTAGCGGCCCAAAGTCTAAATGTATGTGCCCGGGATAGGCAAACTCCTCGAGGGTTAACGTCGTCTTCACTAACCCCAACTTGAGCCTGGGATAACGTGCAGGTTAGGGACCGATTCGGGCCAAATCTATTCAATGCGACCATATTTAACAGAATTATATACTCAAATCGTGAAATTTCATTAAATTAACCCTAAATTCGAAGCGTTATTAAGGCTACCGCCGCATTGGCGGCGATATTAGTATTTATATTTTCGAATCGACGAATGTAAACTAAACAAATCGCCGCCGCCGCCGCATAGACGTCGCTTTCCATACTGGCGGCGGCGGCGGTTTGTTTACTGTACGTTCGTCGATTCGAAAATATAACTATTAATATCGCCGCCAATGCGGCAGTAGCCTTAATAACGCTTCGAATTTAGGGTTAATTTAATGAAATTTCACGATTTGAGTATGTAATTCTGTTAAATATGGTCGCATTTAATATATTTGAGCCTAATATATGGCTACAAACGCAGAGGGATTTCCCAAATCTATAAATAACTGAAACGTTAGCTAACCCACGCGCGCTTTGGACTCATACATCCCCCGTGACACATATATTAACGCCGACAATAGATACCCCGCCGGCCGCCCTTAACTCCGCAGCCGATAAATTGTGGCTCTTACATTTGGCCCCTGGGGCCATATGCATGAGTCGGGGTTAGAGAGCCAAACCCGTGGTTAGGGGCGATCTCCGGGTTAGCGGCGAAAAGTCGGTATGTATGGACCAGTGTTACGGAAACTCCGCGAGTTTAACGTCGTCTATGCTAACCCCAACCCATATCAAGTTTACTGTCGAGGTTAGGGACCGATTAGGCGCAAATCTATTCAATGTGATATTATTTAACAGAATTACATACTCAAATCATGAAATTTCATTAAATTAACCCTAAATTCGACCCGATATTAACACCTCCGCTACATCGGCGGCAATATTAATATTGTCGAATCGACGAATGTAAACTAAACAAATCACCTCCGCCGCCGCCGCATCAACGTCGCTATCCATACTGTCGGCGGCGATTTGTTTTGTGTACATTCGTCGATTTGATAATAATAATATCGCCGCCGTTGTAGCGGCGGCATTAATATCAGTTCGAATTTAGGGTTAATTTAATGAAATTTCACGATTTGAGTATGTAATTCTATTAAATATGATCGCATTCAATAGATTTGGGCCTAAGATATTGCCGCTGATGCGGCGGCGGCGGCTACAGGCACAGAGGGATTTCCCAAATCTATAAATAACTGATAGGTTAGCTAACACCTCCACACTTTGGCTCCATACATACCCCATGACCGAATTTCCAATGCCAGCGTTAGCTAACCCGGATCCTGCCCTTAACACCGGAGCCGATAAATAATTCTTCATTCATACGGGCCCAGGCCTTGTCATAATAAGGGAGCATTGAATGTGGGCGGGCGCAGTGCTTCGGGCATCAAAACTATTCTTAGAAACAGGCGAAAATAGCCTGAAAGAGCACGGGCGTAAACCAGTCATGCGTGACCAGCATGTCACGTGGGCACATTGCTGATGAGTCACTGCTTTTTCGAGGGAGGTGGGGGGGCAGGAGGAGGGCATGGGCTGAAAGGGGTGTCGACGGGATTATTTATTAAAGTATAATACTTTTTAATAGGCAATCGTCAGCAGTCGTGACGTTTATATGTAAGGTATAAACACATATTACTCACGAATTGTTAAAGTTGCATAGTCCATAAAGTTTGTTTTATTTAAAGTTGCATAGTCTGATGGTTTTGAATCTCTGTATTTATTCTGAGATAAATATATTAGATCGATCACTAGTGTCTACTTTACATTAGTTCAAAGTTACTTTTATTTTAAATGGTAAACCTTTGAGATACTTTGAGTGCAAACATGGAAAATTAATTTTGGCAAGCTTGCAATAACTCTGACACCATAGACTTCTGGAGTAACAGATTCTGTTAAATTGACTCAGTATTGCCTTCTATGCAGGAAAAGATGCTTAATAAGTGCATCAGTATCTAAGTTAGATATGTAAAATCAAATCTAGATAATTGGTTTTGTTTTGAAAATTTGATATTTCATCGGACTATGCAGCTTTAAGGATGCCTCTATAGCGCATTAATTTTTGTATCATTGGCTATTGGACGTAAAACATATGGTCATTCTGACATATGTCTTTGGGAGAAAGAAGCCTGCTGCCACCACATAAGTTACTCTTTCCGATTAGCAGCACGGGGTCTTTTAAGTTTTATATGCACTTTCCCACAGACAGGACAGCACATACCACAGCCCTTGATGGATCATTTGTGGACCACTGGTTGGAATGAAAAATAGCCCAAAATGCAAATGGTACCATTGAGCAGGATCGAGAGGATGGCCGACGCCTTCACAGGAGCATAGTCCGATAATTTTGAGTTTTTGTCTTCTTTTGTTTTAAAGGATAACTAACTACATTATATTAATCATTACAATTTGCCTTACTTTTTCCCTTTTTTTGTTGGTACATTAGTTGTTTAAGCAGGGGAAATTTCAGTCGCAGGCAATTGGTCTTCCTCATTCCCCTGCTCCTTGCCCTATCCTAATAATGCCGAGCGCCTGGTTAGGAAGCGACAAGTATCAATTTTTAAGTCATTGGTTTGACTCGACTGGGATTCGAACCCACGACCCCACGATCTACCACACGGGAGACGGACGCTCTAACTTTAGTTAAGTACCTTTTATTTTAAATGGCTACTTTTGGATATGTTTGATGTGAAAAGATACCAAATTAATGTTGACAGGCACGTCAAAATTCTGACACCGTAGGCTTCAGTAGTAACAAGTTCTGTTAAATTAACATATGGCCTTCTATGCAGCAAAGAAAAATGCTTAATAAGTACTTCAGTATCTAAGTTGGATATGCATAATTACATCTCAATAATTGTTTCGGTTTTGAAAATTTGATGCTTTCATCTGACAATGCAATTTTAATGATGTAGCACCGGGCGCGGTGCCCGAATCGGTAGAGCGCGGGAGATAGGGAGTTCGGTTTTCGGTCGAGTCAAACTAATGCCTTATAAAAATGTATACTTACCGCTTCCTTGCCTGGCACTCGGCATTAATAGTGACAGTGCGCACTCATGGCGACTTTTTAGTGCTGCCCCACTGGGAATCAGGCTGCTGACACCATGACCTGATATCCCACTCAGTCACATTATCCTGGCACTGAGCTAACCAACCAGTCCTTGCCCTATCCTAATAATGCTGAGCGCCATTCTAGGTAAATGACAAGTATCAATTTGATAAGTCAACGGTTTGATTCGGCTTGGAATCGAACCCCCGTCCTTCCGCAGCAGCACGGGAAATTTGCGCTCTACCGATTCGGCCAGCGCGTTCGATCAGAACACCCATGATGCACCTGCGCTTACTCCGCTTGTCTAGCGCACAGCAATAACTATAAAGTAAACAGTGCGCCAGTGTAGTTTCAAACAGCGCGGACAAACAGCAGCGAGCGTTTAATGGCGGCAGCTCGAGGCGGGACTCATTGCTGTAACTCACGTTAACATCACCAGGGGGCGCCACAGGTTGTTTGAACCTCGCCACCGCCAGGGAGGAGAAGTGCGGGTCCTGAATGCGGTCTGGGCAAGGGGAGCGCCATAGGGGAGATGGTATTCAGGAACAGCACGGCGTGTGAGGACCGAGACGCACACTCAGTATTGCGATGTCCATTGGGTTCGGGTATTTAGGCGCTGTGGGTTTTGGAGGGGCCCAGATGAGGCGTGTGTGGTCTGGAGGAAGGATACCGCTTGTCACTAAAAGCAAGCAAATGTATATAATATATATATATATATATATATATATATATATATATATATATATATATATATATATATATATATGGGTCGTTCTCTGAAGCTGGGTACCACTTTTGTGACATGGAAGCAAAAACTGAAAGCATCCCAAATAATAGCATTCCAAACATTCCAAACAATATCAGAATCTATTTTCATATGTTGTGTATCTGTCAGAGTTGAAAAAAAGCCATTTCACTTTTTGATTTTGATCTTATAATGAATAGCAATAGGAAAATATGTCCTATGTAACATGGAAATTAAACACACAAAAGTGACACATCCATAACATCATTTTTAACATACAAAACACATTCAAACTAGATTTCTTTCATTACAGTTAAGCAAACAAAATGATGTCTTACAAGAAAAAAGTTGAAACAGAGTTGAAACAAAGCAAGTTTGTGTAAATTTTAGTGTAAAAGTGTAAATGTTTAAAATTTCATATTTTCACTTTAACACAAAATCATATAAACATACTTTTGATACATTTTGTGGTATAGATTAAATACATAGTATTGCTAACATACTTAACAAAAGGCAACAATAATTGTTTGACTTGCTATTAAAAAAAGAAAGAATTTATTATGTCTTACGTAACACAGATACAACATATGTGGTACCCAGTTTCAAAGAACGACCCATATACTCGGCAGAGTGCAGGCATCCCATGCGGAAGGTCGGGAGTTCCATTCCTGGTCGAGTCAAACCAGTGACTTACAAAATTGATACTTGTCGCTTCCGAGCTTGGCACCGGGCATTAATTTATTAGGATAGGGCAAGGACTGGTTGGCTCAGTGTTGGGATAATGTGACTGAGTGGGACAGGTGGGATGTCAGGTGATGGTGCTAGCAGCCTTGTCTCCCAGTAGGGCAGCACTGTAATGTCGCCATGAGCGTGCACTGTCACAAGACGGTACCCATCCTGATGTGACCTTACATGAATACAGGACGTAAAACCCCAAGAAACACACTATATATACATGCGCATATATGAATCATTTGCGCCTTTCAAACTGTGCCGGTTCGGTGCGATATCAAGTGGTTTGGCTTATTTGGTTCATTGGGGTTTTGTGTCCCATGAGTATTTCAGGTAATATCAGGATCGACGAATACCGAATTGTACCAGTGCACACCCATGACTACTATGTGGTGCTCCCCCATTGGGATGCCATTTCACCAGCACAATGATCCCATATCCCATTCAGTCACATACTACGATGATACTAGGCCAACCAATCCTCGTCCTATTTACTCTTATCCTGCATAATCCGATGAAAGCATCAACTTTGGCGAAAGCAAAGCATGTGGCTAGATTTGATCCTACATATATCCAAATTGGATAGCGGTTTGCTTATTACATATTCATTGCAGTCTGATGTTGCAGTGCTGCTGTGCTAGTGCTACACTAAATAAAAAGACGGAGAAAACAAAGCCTATGTGAAGCATTTCGGGGTGTCTACCAACATTAATTTGGCCTGTTTTTAATTGAAGTATCTCCAAGATTAACTATTTAAAATAAAGGCTAAGCAAAATAGATTAACATTTTAAACAAATGAAAAAGAGATCAATCTAATGCATTTCTCTTTTTTTTTAATATGGCAGAAACTAAAAACTATTGAATGCTGCAACTTTAAGTATTTGGTTTGACTCGGCTATGGATTAATGTCTGGACCGCTTATCCCTTAGTACAGATTGAACCTGTGATCCAAGATGCCAGGTCGCAGGTTAAGCTTAAACACCTGGGCCCGTATTCATGTACTGGTGCCAAGGCTTTAACCGCGGCTAGGGTAGCTCCACCTGGCTAACGGTGGAAAATTCTTATTCATGAGCCGGTGCCAGCGCTAACCGCTGACCATAGCCTAGGCTAAGCTACCCCACTTTCAAATCACGGGTAAGGGAGTAGCCCGAGATGTTAGTGGGCATGTGTGGGTCTCAATCTATTCAATGCAATCATATTTGACAGATTTACATACGCAATAAGTGAAATTTAATCAAATTAACACTAAAATCAAACCATTATTAACGCTGCCGTCGCATTGGCGGCGTTATGCATATTGTCGAATCGACGAATGTAAAGTAAACAAATCGCCGCCACCGCATCAACGTCGATATCCATACTGTCAAACGTCAACTAAACATGGCCGCCGCCGCCGTATTGGCGGCAATATATTACAGCCAGATCTATTCAATGCGATCATATTTGACAGATTTACATACGCAATAAGTTAAATTTAATCAAATTAACCCTAAAATCAAACCGTTATTAATGCTCCCGGCACATTGGCGGAGTTATTCATATTGTCAAATCGAGGGAATTCCCAAATCTATAAATGAACTCACGGTTAGCTATCCGTGGCGGCTTGGACATTGGTGAATACGACTTGACCTATTTCTCCAACCCGCCGCTAGCCATGGATAGTTACCCCAGAGCTGCCGTGTAGCACCGGCTACGCCTGGCACCACTACATGAATACGGGCCCAGAAGATGGGGTTGTTGCCCATTACAGCCCTGTCTATAACCATAGACCCTTTAAATTAAACGTAAAGCTTGTTTTATTTAACGAAGCCTCTAGAGAACATTGATTTTCATATCATCAGCTATTGGACATCAAACATGTGGTCATTCTGACATATTTCTTTGGAGGAAACCTGCTGCTGCCACATAGGATACTCATTCCAATAAGCGGTAAGGGATCTTTATATGCACTTTCCCACAGACAGGACAGCACATCCCACAGCCTTTGATGAACCACTTGTGGACTACTGGTTGGTACGGAAAATGGACAAAACTGCAAATGGGTCCACCGAGTAGGATCGATTGGATGACCGACAGCTTCACAGGTGGACACGCTACCACCTGAGCTACATCCCACTCCCCCTTTAAAGTTGCATAGTCCGATGGTTTTGAGTTTCTGTCATTTTCTGAGATAAATCTATTAGCTTGATTGTTATAATCTACCTTAACCTACTTTGAAGTAGCTTTTATTTTAAATTGCTAACTTTTGAGATATTTGAGATATATGAGATGTGGTGTTCTCTGTGGCAGGGTGGTTAGAGTGTTTGACTTTTTTCTAGGTCAGACTCCTAATCTGAAGGTCGGCGGTTCGATTCCCCGTGCCCCCAGCTCTGCCAATTTGGATTTCCACCGCTGTGTATAACTTAGAGCGTCATCAAAGGCTGGTTGCTCTCATACCATGTCTATGTGGTGTGGGAGGTTAAAAATCCCTCGGGTCGGTAAAAGTGTAGGCTCGGGCTTTCTATCGACCAGCAGTGGAATGAGGAAGTCCAGTCGTCTATGACTGAAATTTCCCCTGCTTAAACAACTAATGGACCAAAAAAAAACCATGCCAAATTAATTTTGGCAAGCATGCCAAAACTCTGACACCATACTATTCTATAGTAACTAACAGGTTCTACTAAATTGTCTCAGTAATCCCTTCTATGGGCTGACAAATGTTTATTAAGTGCACCAGTATCTAAGTTCGATATGTAGAATCAAATCTAGATAATTGTTTTGGTTTTGAAAATTGATGTTTTCATCGGCCTATGCAGCTTTAATTTAAACTCAATTTGCCCCTATAACCACATGCCTCCTGATAACCAAACTTACTATGGTTCATGCGATACATTTGTTTATGATGTAGATTACAGTGGAATTATCTGATCAAATTCTTTGCTAAAATACTACTTTGTATATATGTGTGTACTCACCGCCACCGCCACCTTCCACTGGGTAAGCTGTAGCTGTGACCCGGCATGTGGGATCACAGTGCACTGTCCTTCCTGAGATACCAGCGGAACTCAGAAAGCGCGTAGACATATTGGGCGCTCCACTCAATCGTCCTTCCCATTCAGTTGTTCTTTAAGTGACGCGATCTCAGCAGGTGAGAGGTCTAGCGGCTAAAAAAACACATTAAAATGGATTACTTTCTCCCCCCACATAATGGTGGCTATTCACCTAACAATTAGCCTCCCGCCGTTCTGTCAGTTACTATGGAGACCGCCCCTGTATGGAATGTTGCACGCTAGGTGGTAGTGGGGAGGGTAACGTCGACGAATCATCAATCCGCTATGTGAATAAGTACATAATCTGACAAATTACGACGCGGACCAATTGACACTGAACAGGTAGCAAGAAAGTGCTACCATTGACTTCCCATATACTCCCTATTGAAGATCATTGTCATTCTGACTCACTCATACACTGATCACTCACATATTGACTCACTCATGAGTTACTCACACACTGATCACTCACATACTGACTCACTCATGATCTACTCACACATTGATGACTCAGATACTGACTCACTCATGAATTACTCACACACTGACCACTCACATACTGACTCACTCATGACTTACTCACACACTGACCACTCACATACTGACTCACTCATGAGTTACTCACACACTAACTCATTCACTCACTGACTTACTCATGGCTTATTCATTCATTGACCAGTCATATACTGACTCACTCATGGCTTACTTACACACTGACCACTCACATACTGACTCACTCATGGTTTACTCACACACTGACCACTCACATACTGACTCACTCATGACTCACACACACTAGCTCACTCACACACTGATTTATTCATGACTTATTCATACATTGACCAGTCATATTCTGACTCACTCATGACTTACTCACACACTGACCACTCACATACTGACTCACTCATGACTCACTCACACACTAGCTCACTCGCACACTGATTTATTCATGACTTATTCATACATTGACCAGTCATATACTGACTCACTCATGACTTACACACACACACACATATATATATATATATATATATATATATATATATATATATATATATACAGTTCCGCTTTGTCCAATCTTGCTGTTTGCTATGGCATTGAAACACACAGTGGGTGGAGATGGTTAGATGGTGTCGATCTGCCATGTATTTTAATATCTCCTGCGAGCTAAACACTGCCACGCCCAGGATACACGCCCCCAACCTCCCCTCCCCCGATCCCTCTTCACACATATACTCCCCCTTATCCTCCATCCTTCATCCTCCATCCTCCGTCGTCGCTCTTCCCTCCTTTCTCTTCCATTCGCCATCTTCTATTCTCCATCCTCCCTCCGCCCTCCTCCATCCTCCCTCCACCATCCTCCCTCAGCCCTCCTCCCTCCTCCATTTTTCCTCCTCCATCCTCCATCCTCCCTCCTCCCTCCTCCCTCCTCCCACCTCCCTCCCCCTCCCTCCATCCTCCCTCCCTCCACCATCCTCCCTCCGCCCTCCTCCATCCTCCCTCCACCATCCTCCCTCCTCCCTCCTCCCTCCTCCCTCCTCCCTCCTCCCTCCTCCCTTCTCCCCCTCCCTCTTCCCTCCTCCCCTCCCCCCTCCCTCCTCCCCTCCTCCCTCTTCTCTCCCCATCCTTCATCCTCCCTCCTCCACCCTCCCTCCTCCCCCCCTCCCTCCTCCCTCCTCCCTCCTCCCTCCTCCCTCCTCCCCCTCCCCTCTCCCTCCTCCCTCCTCCCTCCTCCCTCCTCCCTCCTCCTCCCTCCTCCATCCTCCCTCCTCCATCCTCCATCCTCCATCCTCGCTCCTCCATCCTCCATCCATTGTTTACTTCACTAATAATTCACGACAATCTCCCTGTGAAAAACACCGGATGCGGTGGTCGAATCGGTAAAGCCTAAACTTCCCGTGCGGTAGGTCTGGAGTTCGAATCCCAGCCGAGTCAAACCAATGACTTATACAATTGATACTTGTCACTACCTAGCCTGGTGCTCGGCTTTAATATCCTATTAATGCTGAGTGCCAGGCTAGGTAGTGACAAGTATCAATTTTATATGTCATTGTTTTCACTTGGCTGGGATTCGAACTAACGAACTTTGCCAATGGAAGCCTGCACTCTACCGATTCGGCCACCATGTTTGTTGGGGAAAAAAACATTCTACAGATTAATATTTGACGGTGACATGCAGTTTTCTTCATAATAAATGTTAGAATTATTTTTTAATTCTCAGCAGAGCAACCGACCCCCACTATCCCGCCCCTCCCCCGCCCCTGCCCCGCCCCTCCCCCCATACATTATGTTTTGTATTATAGTACACTGAATGGCATACCCAAGTCTTTCCTTCTTACCCAGTGCATTTCTGCCCCTCTCCCTCCACAACTGCCATCCGGTAATTACTAGTATCAGTGTTGATTACCTGGAGGTAATCAACACTGATACTTGGGTTCAAACCTGTATGGTGTGGTGTGTTGTGTTGTGTGTGTGTGTGGGGGGGGGGGGGGTGAGAGGTCCCCAGTTGTCATGGAGACCACATTTGAATGGGATGCTACACTGCAATTGGATCCCCGTGTGGATCCTCTGGTGGCGTAATACGAAACTACCCACAGTGGTAGCGGGTAGATGCGAGGAAACGTCACGCCTATCCACGCCATGTGACACGTGGAATAAATAAATAAATAAATAAATAAAAAGCTAAATTAACTAATAATAAAGGAAGGGATCGGACTTTATTTACAGATTTTATACTGTTTAGACATCAAATACCAGACCATGATTTGGTCAATATATATATATAAATATATATACATATATTCCTATGAAAAGTTATTATATTTTGCATACTGCACAATCTGTGCATAATTTAGAAGTGCATAATTTAGAAGTGAATTGTTTGTACGAATGGTTCGCTGGGAGTAATTAGACGAGGGAACCGTTACACACCGCCCCCTCAATCCGCGCCCCGCTCCCCCCCCCCCCCCCCCCCCCCCCCCCTCTCCCCTTATCCCGCCACACACACACCTTGCAAGAGAAGGAGGCATATATGGTTTCATGCTTGGAATTCTGCCGCGAAAATCTAGCACAGCTGAGGGCGTGTGGGCGAATGCGGATTTATTAATTGTGTAAGCCTTTCTCACACAAATATATTCCATTAGTAGAGTATATTTCTTTACTATAATCCACCCTAAGAACCGCTCACAATACGACTTTTATATACAAATAAATGTGCTGTATAAGCAATTATACGAGTTTAAATATCCGTAAACTGATTACCCATGAACTGTGTCGTTAGTTGATTGATTGATTGATTGATTGATTGATTGATTGATTGGTGGTTGCTTTACGCCGTGTCGGCAGCATAGGCCATATTCACGGCGAGAAATGTTAGTTTTTTTGTTCAAACCATCGCTTTTACATGTAAAAGCAGACAATCAATTATGTGCCAATAGACACTAATTAAATTAGAAAGCTCACAATCATATATCTGTGGTCAAGGGAAACAATTCCCATAGAAAAAGAAAAGTTTCATTAATAATTAATAGAATCCATTTAGTAAACTATATAAGGTGGTACAGTCCAGCTGCCCTCAAAAAGGCTAAAATGTTTTCCTGTTTTACCTTAGTAAAAAGGTCATGCATACTGTCTGCAGTGTAGAACCGCTGGCGCAGGGCCAAAAAATCAACGCAACTTAGTAAAATGTGTTTGAGTGTCAGTGGGGACTGACACCCAATACATTCAGGGGGAGATTCCCCCTTGAGCAGAAAAGCATGTGTAAGCCACGAGTGGCCAACACGGCAGCGGCTAAGGACCACTTGGTCCCGCCGACCCCCCGCATGAGTCTGTGGTGGCTTTCCCACAGATGGTTCAATTTCTTTAAGTTTATTGATGTTTTCATCCCACTCATGTTGCCATTTGGATTTTATGTGGGTGGCTATTAGTGGTTTCAGATCAGAGTGAGGGATCAGACACGGTTCAAGATCACAGTTCAGGGCCTTCCTCGCAGCCCGATCAGCTCGTTCGTTTCCTTGTATGCCAGCATGGCCAGGCACCCAGCACAGGTGGATATCATACCCATCTGTTGTCAGTTGGTTCATTTTATAAATGACCGTTGCTAGAATAGGGTGATTCGTTTTCAGTCCAGCAACAGCCAGGAGGCAAGAGAACGAATCACTGTATATAACATAGTTGGTGTGGTTGGATACCTCGATACACTCCAAAGCGAGAAGGAGTGCTCGGGCCTCTGCAGTGAAAATCGAGCTCTGATCTAGTTGACACCAAATGACACTACACAACTAATGACACTCAGCTATTCAAGCGACTGGTCAGGCCTTCTGCTTCGCCTGGTGCTGCCACCTGGCCTATTCTTCCTAGCCTGGCTCTGGCTCATGCCTGTACCACTCACTCAAATAATGTATATACATATATAAACATATATAAACATATATACATATTCACATATAGATATGAATAGCTCTTTTCCAAAACGCAATAAGCGCCAGTCCAAATAATGAGCTTGCAATGCCAAGCTCATAGCTTGTGCTTTGGAAAAGAGCTCTTCATATGCATAAAGAGCTCTTCATATATATATATTATATATATTATATATAAATATTATATATATATTATTACATATATTAAGATTATTAACAGTTTGGTTCCCGGTCGAGTCAAACCAATGACTTATATAATTGATACTTGTCACTACCTAGCCTGGCACTCGGCATTAAGGATAGAAGTATATTAGGACAAGGACTGGTTTGCACAGTACTGTATGGGATATCGGGTCATGGCGCAGGCAGCATGATTTCCCAGTGGGGCAGCACTGTAAAGTCACCATAAGTGTGCACTGTCACAAGTCGGTACCCGTTCTGATATGACCTTTGATGTTGCCAGGACATACAACTCCAACAACCAACCAACATATGTATATACATACGCCCATATGCACACATGTGTGTGCATGTATGCGAGAGTGTACATGTATGTATGTATGTGTGAGTGTATGTATATGTGTATGTATACGCACATATGCACATGCGCACATCCATATATACAGTTGGTTGTTGGAATTTTAGCATGCATGAAGTGGTTCATTAATAAGCATTTCGCCGCCACACCTATTTAACAGGCGGATTAAAAGCAACACCTTTTTTTGCTTCTTCTCATGGCGAGCAGTGATTACACGAGGCAATGCTACTTACTTAAAGGCAATCCGTTACCATTCCGCGAAAATTTCAATCTCACCACACCAACTTTAATTGTTTCATATATAATTGAGATATCTATGCATGTCTGGAATATATATATATATATATATGTTGTGGGTGTGATGAAAATGGGAAATATTGCGCCTAGAGCGGGACTTGAACCCACATCTCTTTGCATTCAGGGCCAGTGTGCTAACCATTACACCGCCTAGGCTCCCTGATATCACCACACTACCCACGCCTACCTGTCTATGTGATTACTTGCCTGAGAGGTCAGTGCAGACCACTACACTTGCCCCCCCCTGGAATTGTAAGTCTTGTAATGCTTACAATTACATACATACAGGCAATGCACTAACATATACATACACAGGGTAGGTTTAACAACCATACAGCACCTAGCTTGTACAGGATCATGGTCACGGCAACCAGTGTCATCGGGGTGAGACATGGAAATATTGCACCTAGAGCGGGACTTGAACCCACATCTGTTTGCATTCCAGGCCAGTGTGCTAACCATTACACCACCTAGGCTCCCTGATTTCACCACACTACCCACGCCTACCTGTCTATGTGGTTAATTGCCTGAGCGGTCAGTGCAGACTTCTAAATATATATATATAATATCAATTGTGTATATCTATTATATATTATGTACTCTATGCTACGTATTATGTGTATTATATATTATATACTGTTTATTATATATGGTATATTGCATATCGGTTATCGTAACAGGAGTCACTATGGAAACTGTTTTTAGTTGCCGTGGCTAATTGTTTGTGAATCATGCCCGACGAGCAAATTAAATGTTTTTGGCTTACCAGGTAACAAAGATAAAATCAGTTGTGTTACTTAACATGGCATCTATTGTTTATTTTGGAGGAGTTTTCCGTCACATTCGTGCACTGGAGTCTGTAAATCTGCAGCACTGTATGGGCACTGCCGAAGGTAGTCCCATGCAGCAGGTCGTGGTCAGAGGGGAGGGGTGGGTTGGTAGCCAATCTTGCGCGAAGAGAAAAAGGTCATCTAGGAGCCCAACCCCGGTCCGCTAAGCGGGTCAGGGGTGGTTGGTTGGGTGTTGCTTTCCGTTCCAGCAAAACCCAAGGCCATACCAGGATAGCTACCGACTTGTGACAGTGCACACTCATGGCAACTTTATAGTGTGCCTCACTTGGAGATCGAGATGCTGGCACCATGACCCAATATCCCACACAGTCACATGATCCTGATACACATACTGTGCGAACCAGTCCTTGTGCTATCCTAGTAATGGTGCGCTTGTTTATCTCTATTATCACCATTTGTCAGTTATCCTAGTTATTGTCATAATTAGAAAGAACTGGGTGGGTTTTCATCGTCAGCAATCCTGGCAACCAATTTTGCGATGTGTGCACTGAGCATTACAGGTTTGATAACAAAGTCGTGTAACTGAAAATGCTGAAGAGAAAAATATCTAATTAAAAATTAAATCGAATTGCCCATCGTCAAATATTGAAATATTGTTCAATCTATCTTGAATTTATTTTGATGATTGGTTGATTGTTGGAGTTTTATGTGAATATTTATTTAAGATTTAAGGTCTATATGATTATATATATAGGTTGTATACATACATATATATATATATATGGGTCATTCTCACAAACTGTGTACCACTTGAGGTAGTCTACTTGAAATGCATATTTCAAAGAAACCCATTATTGGAGTGTCAATATTTAGATTTCATCGTTTAGCCCAATAATGTGGGAGATATTTTAGATCAAAAGTAAATGTTAATATTGTGTATTATGTATCTTATTGGGATGGATATAGCTAAATATATAGAAAATTACATCACTAATTTGTGACATTGTCAACACATTGTAAATAAAGTGTCATAAACTTAATGAAAACCTCTGAACAACAGCACATTTCACTTCAAATGGTCAGATACAATGTCTTCATTAAGTTGAAGACATTTATTTCTAAAAAAAATATAAAAATTATGAAACAGTTAACCTTTTCTGGAGTCATTAACATCGTAAAATTTTGTTTCCACTTGCAAGTACTATGAAACTCTGTATCAAATCCTGAGTACAGATACAGTACAGGAACTATTTTCACTATTTGACACTCTACGCATGGACCCAGTTATGGTATAGTAAAAGATAAATCCTGAAATTGCCCCTTAACATTGAAATTTGAGCCGAACATTTGTGTAAAATTGTTGATTCCACTTGGACTGTTACCTTGCTAATATTTTTTCTGCTTTTCTCTTTAATCATCACAAATAAGACAAAACCATAGCAAAGAGGTTTCAAATTATTATTACTACTGTTTATAAAGCAAGTGGCATGTGAAATGTCCTAAAAATGTCAAGCTTCATGTGGAAAATATTTGATTTTGGAATCAGATTGCTTTCCATACTGTGCTGCTATTTACTGGGCGTGAAGCATCATTTGACCTACTTAAAAATGTCAGAATATGTTTATTTTCAATTATTCAGTTGCAAAAAGGACATACACATTGAGTAAGGTTGTATATAGGACTTTGACAACATTTTGATTTTGTGGTACTGATGTCACAGTATTGGTACACAACTTCTGAGAACGACCCATATATATAGATATATAGATATATATATATCTATATATATATATATATATATATATATATGTCCTCCCAGCCTGTAAGATGTTCATGTACTTCCATTAAGGGGTGGTTCGTGGATTTGGTTGTCAACAAACCTGTAAGCACATCGGCAATGATATGCGTTCCAGCAGTGGTCTTTGTGTGCCTGTTTAAAAAAAGAATTGTTGTCAGCAGGTTAGCAGAACGGTACCAAGTCCTCCCGCTAGGGGATATTATCGTTGCAGTTTTAGGATCTGCGCACTTAGATGTGACATGTGATATAGCAAATAGGGTTGGATCTAGTAAGACCTATTAGTGACATGACACCAAGGCCTAGCAGGGACATGATACTAAGACCTGGCAGTGATATGGTACTAAGGCCTGGCAGTTACATGACACCAAGGCCTAGCAGTGACATGATACTAAGGCCTGGCAGTGACATGGTAAATTCCTGGCAGTGACATGATACTAAAGCCTGGCAGTGACATGATACTAAGGCCTAGCAGTGTCATGATACTAAGGCCTAACAGTGACGTGATACTAAGACCTGGCAGTGACATGATACTAAGGCCTGGCAGTGACATGGTACTAAGGCCTGGCAGTGAGATGATACTAAGGCCTATCAGTGATATGATACTAAGGCCTGGCAGTGACATGATACTAAGGTTTGGCAGTGACATGATACAAAGGCCTGGCAGTGACATGATACTAAGGTTTGGCAGTGACATGACATGTCACTGCCAGGCCTATCAGTGACATGGTACTAAGATCTGGCAGTGACATGATACAAAGGCTTAGCAGTGACATAAAATCCAAATGGCAACATGAGTGTGATGAAAACATTAATAAACTTAAAGAAATTGAACCATCTGTGGGAAAGCCACCACAGACTCATGCGGGTAGTTCGGACGGGACCAAGTGGTCCGTAGCCGCTGCCGTATTGGCCACTCGTGGCTTAACATGCTTTTCTGCTCATGGGGAACCTCCCCCTGGAATGTATTGGGTTGTCAGTCCCCGCTGACACTTCAAAACACATTTGACTAAGTTGTGTTGGATTTTTTGCCCCTGCGCCAAAAGTTCTACACTGCAGGACAGTATGACGTGACTTTTTATAATGGTTAATAAAACAGGAAAACATTTTAGCCTTTTTGAGGGCAGCTGGAATGTACAACCTCATATAGTTTACTAAATAGATTTCTATCAATTCTTAATAAAACTTTTCTTTTTCTATGGGGAAATTTGTTTCCTTGATACAACTATTGATTGTGAGCTTTCTAATTTAATGAGGGTCTATTGGCACCTAATTGATTGTCTGCTTTTACAATGTAAAAGCGATGGTTTGAACAAAAAACAAACATTTCTCGCCGTGAATATGGCCTATGCTGCCGACACAGCGTAAAGCAACCACCAATCAATCAATCAATCAATCAATCAATGATACTAAGGCCTAGCAGTGACATGATACAAAGGCCTAGCAGTGACATGATACTGAGGCCTGGCACTGACATGGTACTAAGGCCTGGCAGTGACATGATACTAAGGCATAGGAGTGACATGATACTAAGGCCTGGCAGTGACATGAAAGTAAGGCCTGGCAGTGACATGATACTAAGGCCTGGCAGTGACATGATACTAAGGTTTGGCAGTGACATGGTACTAAGACCTGGCAGTGACATGATACTAAGTTCCTTGATATTTGGTCTGGGAGGAGAAGACATGGATACTTGATAAAGGTATAACAGTGACAATGATGCTAAGTTTTGGTCTCGAAAGAGATCATGATTACTAGGCTGCAATGTGACTATGCTACTAAGGCCCAGCAGTTGAGATGATACTATGGTCTGGCAGTAACATGATAATAAGGCTTAGCAGTGACATGATACTAAGGCCTGGCAGTGACATGATATTAAGGTTTTGGAGAGACATGATAGAAAGGTCTAACAGTGATATGATACTAAGACCTAGCAGTGAAATGATACCAAGGCATGGCAGTGACATGATATAAGCCCTGGTAATGATATGAAACGAAGGCCTGGCAGTGAAATGATACTAAGGCATGGCAGTTACATGATACTAAGACCTAGCAGTGAAATGATACAAAGGGTCCTAGGCTTAGTGGACTGATACTGTTCCAGTGTTATTGGTTGGTTTCTTTACGGGTCGGTTACCGGTACTATGTTTTAATTTGTCTGAATGATGTTCTTTTTTGGCAGTGCGAAGCACAGGTTTTCCAGCAATTGCTGCGAGTAAGGATTAAACTTAGGTTCTTACTTGCCGACGGTTTCCTGTCTGGTCCAACTCACTAAGTTATGACACCAATCGCAGAATCTCACCGTGATGGTAGTATTATAAAAACATGGTTGGTCGTCAGGGACGTGATATTCCATATAACGTATTATTTGCTCCTAAATTCTTCAATGGTGGTTTCCTGTTATCGATCATTTCATTTGCTAAATTACCCCTAAATCCTTATCGTATTTTAACTCTTAACACCATCAAAAAAAAATAAAACTTAAAAATAAAAAAAATAATAATCCCCCCTAATATTATTAAAAAAAATTTAAACTAACACCATCCTCCTCCCCCCCACCCATCATCACTTCCAAACTTCCTACCAAATAAAACCCCCAATATACCCTCATCCCCCACACAAATATCAACATCACTCATAAAAACTCCCCAACATTAAACCACTCCACTCTTAACAACAACCCCCCCACCACACAAATCACAACAACATCAAAATTTACCCACCCTATCCACTCCCCTCCTGCCTCACAATCACTCCTCATCCCAACTATTTAACCTAACCCAATTCTCTACCTCATACAATACTTCTCACTAAAAACACATTACCCCCTTATCTCATACATCTCCATATTTATTCCCCATCTATAATACTCATTCCATACTTTATTACCCACATTAATCACATTCAACAACATAGACATCCCACCATATTATATTTCTGCTTCACCACAACCCCCCCCCGCCCCCCCCCACCCCTCCAGCCCCCTGTCACTCTTTCCTTCCTTGTTTACAAACTTCGAATCCTTATACGATCCTCTAGAAGTATCGATTGGACGTCCAAAAATTATCGCATATGTAGAATCACACATCCCTAAGACTCTACCGGGACGCCAGTAGCTCTCCGAATTTGTCTGATGAACGCCTACTATGTTTCACCCCCCCCCTTCAGCCCATGACCCCTCACACCACCCACCCCCGCCTTCCCCCCACCCACCCCCCGGCTCACCCATCCTAAGATCCCCCCGGATCACCCCCCCCCCACCGTTCCCCCCGACCCCCAACTCCCATCCACCCCCCGCCGCCCACCCCCCCCCTCCCCGCCACGCCCCCTCCGCTTTACACCCAAAACACCCCACACCTGACATCTCCCGATCCTATCCTCCCTACCCCCCCCCCGACTCCCCTCCTCTCGCGCGGCTCCGCCACTTCCTCACGCCCCTAGCACGTTCCACGCCCACGCCCGCCAACCGCCCCCATTCAACCCCCCCACCACTCTGCACACCCCCTCTCTACTATCCCCATGCCCGCCCCATACCCACCACCCCCCCCCCCCCCCCCTCCCCTAGCGGCAACAAGGATCACCCCCCCACCCCCCCCCCCCCCACCCCCTGCGCTACCCTTACCTCCAACTCCTCACTCCAGCAGTCGCCCGCACTGCCGCCGCGCCCTCCCCCTCACCCTTCCCCCGCCGCTCCGTCTCCCCCACTACTGAGGTTGGGATATTCGGTTTCATGGTGTTGGCTGTGTTGTGACTTATATCCAGTGGGCGAGCTCCAGCGCACTATACAGTTCAATGAAGTGTGCAACAGTCACAAGTTGTGATACCTCGTCTGATATGACACCATATGTGTTTGGGAGGGACATCAAAAATTCCAACAACCAACCATCAAATCTAGATAAGTGTTTTGCTTTCAGAAATTGGATGCTTTCATCGGTGCAACTTTTAGCTTCTGTCATCTGGAGGAGGGTTTTAGCTTTTGTCATCTGGATTCGCCGTGGTTGCATTGTGTCTATGTCTGCCGAACGGCGCCACAAAGTCAACCACCAAATCAATCAAATCCTCTGTCATCTTGGCCAGAACAGCCTAGCATAACTCAGGTGCACACATACCAGTGTAAGACAACACACACTCACACCCTCCGGGCACTCTAATTAAGGCCCGGTCACATACACGTTAGTGGACGTAGTTGAACATAGTGGAGGCTAAAGTAGACTGTACCCGTTGCTCTGAAACGTAGTTAAAAGTAGTTGCTAACGTCTGTCCTTGACGTCTGTTGAATCGTAGTTGAAAGTAGTTGAACCCTCTGGGCACCAACCCCCGGACTTCCATGCACATCCTCCCAATATTTAGTCCGTACCAAAACCTTGCCATTTACCTATAACGTTTTTCAAGTGTAGGTTTATTCTGATCTACACCATGTGTTTGACCCACGTTAATCTATCCTACGTTCAATTACGTTCAACTACGTTCACTAATGTGTATGTGACTAGGGCTTTAGTCACTGCAGGTCGGTGTGAGATAATATTCTGACTCCCATAATAAAGTGATCCCGCAGACACTTTATCAGGCATAAAGCGACTCCCCGCCCCCTATAATATTGTGACTGTAGGTCAATGGATCTTTGTGATGGGTTAGGGAATATGTCGACTCATTTTGTATTTTAAAGACATGATATACATGGCTATTCATTTTCATGTATGTTTATGTATGTGTTTATGTATATTTTAGAAGATTATTTACTTGAGGTAAAACAAAAAAAAAGGTTAATTATGTCTTAGTGATTCTTTGAACCAAAAGTAACAATCGATTCATTTTAGAGAAAGAATTGAATATTTATGAAAAGAAAACTTGGTGAAGAGTCATAAAGTGATAGGCGAGTTACTTTATTACGCATAATTAAGTGACTGGGAAGTCTCTTTGATATGGGAGTCAGAATATTATCGCACACTGGCAACACTATGATGTCTTACTCTAATCCTGATAGTCTTTGACAAAGCAAGAGTCGTTCACCTTCTTCCTCCAAACGCCAGTATTCCCAACAGCAAACAGACTGCGTGCTGCCGCCCCACGCCCCCCCCCCCTCCCCCCCACCCGATCACCTAGCTGCTCCCCCCACCCCCTCCCTCCCGCACCGTGACGTGAATTGAGGAGGTTCAAAGTTTGCTTGCCGAGGTATTACATCCTAGCAACATCTAAGGTCATTTCTGGATACGGGCCGGACTGGTGATCATAACTACCACCTGATTGAGCGCTAAACTAGTGTCAGGATATAAGTCCATTGAGTGGCGATATCAGGTGTATAGGTGCTGGTGGTCCTGGTCTCCAAGTGGGACTTAGCACTATATATGTCACAAGGAGTGTTGCACTTGTCTCAATTCGGTGCCAGTCCTGATATGGACCTTAGATTGTTGCAGGACGATAAAACTCGCCAACAAGTATATCATACAAAACCGAAAAAGTAAAAGGTAGAAAGATGCATGGTGTTGATATGCAAATTTTCACATTTGTCACTTTAGCACAAAATTACATGAGTATATTTTGGATACATTTTGGAGGATAGATTAAATACAGGTAGTATTGCTGGCACACTTAATACACATGGGCAACAATAACTATTTGATTCGCTACCCTCCCTTCCAAGAAACAAAAAAAGACTTAATCATTAATAATGAAACGTGGAAACCAAATAATTTTATGGTACACAGATGTTTGTTTGTTTGTTGTTGTTTTATGTCCTAGCAACATCTAAGGTCATATCAGGATGGGGTACCGACATGTTGACAGTGCACACTCATGATGATTCTATAGTGCTGCTCCACTGGGAGACCAGGGGCCCCACCACCACTGTGACCTGATATCCCACTCCATTCACATTCATCCCAGACACTGAGCTCCAACCAGTCCTTGCCCTATTCAATAATGCTGATTCACCCGCTCCTGGCTAGAAGCAACAAGATATGTAAACTGTTAGTATAGGGTTTGACTGACCAGGGGTTCGAACCGCCACAATCCCACTGGTCTACCAGGTGGAAAAAAAGCAGCAGAGACACTAGTAGCTTTAAAGCTGCAACCGTCGATGAAAACATCAAATTTCAAAACCAAAAATATATTATCTAGATTTTGATGTCTTCAATACTCTAAATGGGAACCACACGAATGCACGCGTCAATTAAACATTTGCTTGTGGATCATAGAAGGGGAAACACTGAGTCAATTTAATAGAACTTGTTACTGCAGAAACCTATGGTGGCAGAGTTTTGACAAGCATGTCAAAACTAATTTTATATGTTTGCGCTTCAATTATCTCAAAAGTTAGCCATTTATAATAGAAGTTACTTCAAACTGAAGTAAGGTAGATTATAATGACGAATCTACTATATTTATCTCAGAAATATGACTTAGCACCCAAAACCATCGGGGACTATGCCAACTTATAACGGAAACAACACTTAGCGTCAGGCTGGTATCCAGTCGCCTTGTTGGATGGTATGGTGTTGGAGTTTTAGACCTCCTGGTAAACATGTATATAGAGTCATGTCAGGAACGCGGTACCTGACTTTGCTGCACGTATGCATTCATGTGTGCGACTTTTGCATAGTTCTTGTACCCCCCCCGACTGGGAAATTGGGCACGATGCCGATGACCCGATATCCCACTCAGTCACAATATCCTTACACTGAGCTAACCAGTCCTTGCCCTCTCCTAATAATGCTAGGCGCCTGGCTAGGAAACGACAAATATCAATTTTAAAGTCATCGGTTTGACTCGACCGGGAACGAAACTCCAGACCTTCCGCAGGCGAGGCTTGCGCTCTATCGATTAACCACTGCGCCTGTTCCCAGCCGGGTGGAGGGGTGGCGTATAATCGACCTGCGCAGAAGTCAGTGGTGATTTGCGCATTTGGACCGCCATCAAGAGGCTTTTATGTCTTTATATACAGTGGGCCCCGATTAACCAAGTCAGCTTTAGGTATGAGACAAATAAGTGTTCACACTTCCTGTCTATTATTCGCTATTTCGTATGGTCAGAGATGCAGGCGGTTGACGAATCGGGAGAGCGCAGGCTTTTCCCATGCGGAAGGTTCTGAGTCGGAATCCCAGCCGAGTAAAACAAATTATTTATCAAATTGATACTTGTCGCTCCTTAGCCTTTGGCATCTCTGGCTTTTGAGGGTAGGACAAGGAGCTGGTTAGTCTTAGTCTCTGGATAAAGTCATACTGTGTGGATGTTATTGGGTCGCGTTAGCGCTGTACTGGAGGACATAGGTCTCGCCCTAAGTGGTAGGCAGCACTATAAATGTACACAATGAGTGTACACTGTCACAAGTTGGTACCTGTACTGATATGACCTTAGATGTTGCTCGGACGTAAAACCCAAACAAACAACTATGGTGAGAAAGTATTGCCATTCACTCGAAGAACTCACCAATATACCCATATAAGGAGACCTCAGCAATGCGTAGACTTTTTGTTTGGTGATATTTTATTCATCTGAATATGGTGGTTAAAATAAAAGAATTCTCCCATGACGTCAAAACAGTGGTCTTCCAGCCGTGTAAACGCTAATTAGAACCTATTTACGGGGAAGTGTACGAGTTAAACAACTTAAGGTTGTACAAGAGTGCATATATATGTATGCTCATGGTCCGGTTTGAATAATATGTGTGAATCAATTGATTCAAGAAACTTTTATGTATCTATCTCAAGAAGATAAGACAAAGAGAGATAAACATTACTAAAGAGAACAACAACAAATAGGGGGGGGGGGGGGAGGCGGGAGGAAATACAACTGTGTGCCCCATGACTAATGTCTGTTTATAGTGGGCTACGATACAGTATAGATTATGTCAAATTGTGTTTGCGTAAAAGCTGAAGTCATATCAGGGCGAATACCAACTTGTACCAGTGCACACTCGAAATGACTTTATAGTGCTGCCAAACTGTGGTACAGATTCACAGGCAACATGTGGTGTTCTCTATGGCGGAGATCTATTTTTGTGCTGTGGGTGAGTGGTTTAGTAGTGTCTGACTTTTTTTTTTGGGTTCCGAGACTCCTAAATTGAAATGGTGCAGTGGTTCGATTCCGCTCGTTCTATGGCCTCCACCTCCGTGCCAATTTGGATTTCCACCATCTGTGTTAATAACGCGCTCTATACTCGTATCATCATCGATAAGGGCCAGTTGATCTCATAACCATGTCATGTGGTGTGGGAGGTTCATAAATCCCTTTTGGGTCGCGTGAAAAGTGTAGGTCGGTGGGCTTTATTTATTTAAACAGAGTAACTGTGTCTGAAATGGGTGGAATGGTGAAAGAACAAGTGTCGCTATTCAGGACTTATCCATAATAGGCAGCATAAATCTTCAAGACAAAAAAAGATCCAATGTCCGACTCAGTCATATTATCCTGACACTGACCAACCATTCTTTGCCCTGTGTAGTAGAATGGCGTGAGCGGCAGGGCTAAAGCAAGCGTAGCCGTGACAAGCATCAATTTTGTTATAAGTCTGGTGTTGTAATTTGGCGGGGGGATTGAACTCTGATCCCGCAACGGGGGAAACGGTGGGGCGTCCTCCCCATTGGCCAAGCCGTCCGTGAGAATCGGCTGGTCTATTTAACTATAAATAAATATGTAAATAAAGAAATAGCCATTTTATCTTACTTTGAAAACAATGTTCCAACTTATTTCCTAGACGTTCCAAGACGTTGGGCCCATTAATATTGGGTGTGTCTACAAATTAGAAAGAGCGACTGTTCCACACATAATTAAAGTTGCATAGTCCGATGGCTTTGAGTTTCTGTCATTTTCTGACATAAATACATGAAATTGATCATTATAAGCTACTTTACTTTAGGTTGAAGTAATTTTAGTTTAAATGGCTAACTTTGGAGATATTTGAAGTGACAACATGCCAAAATAATTTTGGCAAGTATGCCAAAACTCTGATGCCATAGGCTTATGCAGTAACAGGTTCTATTAAATTGACTCCCCATGCCCTTCTATGTGACAACAAATACTTAATAACTGTACCGGTATCTAAGATAAATATGTAGAATCAAATCTAGGTAAGTGTTTTGGTTTTGAAAATTTGATGCTTCATCGGACTATGCAACTTTAAGTAATCAAATAGTGACAGGCTGTAACTGGTGCTCGCTGGTTAAGTTGTCTTCTTGGTCCCTGAGTGGTTTCTTTCAGCACTGTCTACCCCTTAATTGATTTCCACATGTTTTGTCGTCCTTCACTTAGATGTCGTAATTAGTAATTCCAGTGTCGTTCTAATGCTTAGTAATTCCCGTGTTGTTCTAATGCGTAAATTACCTTCATGTACTGGATATATATATATATATACTTTATGTGGACAATATATAGATATATATATATATATTTACATATGTCACAGTAAGATTGTGTAATAATCCCTGAAATTTTCAGGGATTTTACGAAATCCCAGTTTCACTTAGGGATTTCTTTAAATCCCTAAAATCTTTAGGGATTTTGCATAATCACTGAAAAAAGCAATGTCATTTGACACAAGTTTACTTGTCACATTTCAGGGAGATTGTGAAATAGCAGCGATTATTTTGATAATGATTCTTTGATAGGCATTTTCCAACACTCCAATGCATTCACCCGGTCACCACAAACATCATTCCTGCTGAGACGAAGGGAGATACTGCCAACACATGATATGGACATAGGAAATCATTATCAACCTCATTCGAAACACAATCGCAGGGACATGATCAACCAACTATTGGCTCTACTATTGGATCAACATGCTGAACCAAGAGAGGTAGACAATCGTTTATGCTGAGCACTTTCCTGATTGTTTGTGACCGTAATGGTAAAGTTATCCTCGGGAAAAGTTCTTGGTTTGCGTATTTCTGTGTCTTATTCCATATAAGTCAGATCTGACCATCCCATAAAGTTCGATCAATCCTATCTGTGAATACAGAAGCAGTTGGCCACCATGGATACACTGGCATCATGTAGTCAGAATGTGTGTTGACAATCATGGAAGATGCTAGACTTCCTTGAGGTTGGGTAGACATTTATACTTTAGAGGATGTCCAAAAAAACATTGCAGGATTTTCAGAAGAATGACCAGCAGCCTTGTCAGAAACACTGCATAACGGAGGAAGTGTTGTGCTGTTGACCGGAAGCTCGCCAACTACACAGACACCCACTAAGCTCTTAACCATTGATATTGATACTGACACATGTTGCTTTGCTGTCTCTACAACCCCACTGTTTATGTGTAGAATTTGGACAATAGTGCTTTCCAATACATTGTTAATTAATAATGATAATCATTTATGGTCTACATAATGTGTGTAATAAGTGATGAATAAAGTTCATTGCAAAATATCACGCATTATTATAATAATCTGCCCGTAAATTAGACCCTACACAATCATACTGCTGTCTGTTTTGTTTGATTCCTAGTGTGGATGACATGGTACTCAAGGTGTAGTAAAAACACATTCAGGGATTTCGTGAAATAACTAGAGCATCATTTCAGTGATTACGCGAAATCCCTAGACATTTTACGGATTTCATGAAATCCCTAAGTGAAACAGTGATTTCACGAAATCCCTAAAGGTTTTAGGGACTTTTGCGCCAAGTCCCTAATCACTTCATGGGAAGTAAAAGCGGTTTGGTTTCTTTTCAATTTCAATTTTTCTTTTTGAACATACAATCAATTCATGGCCTGAACAAATGGTTTTCAAGTGGACCGAGAAAGGTGCCTTCCGCCTTGACCTTTGATCAAATTGTCTAAAACTTTAAAAGGTTCAGAGTTGTTGACATTTTTAATCTCTTAAATGGGTTTAGCACCCACCCACCCCCACCTAAAAGAAACCCCCAGGTTGTTGTGCCTTTTATTCTCCTTCCTCCTTCTTTGTCCATTGGTGGCGAAGATGAGAGCAACTCATCATTTATTGTGAATTTGTTGATGACTGATGAGTCCAATTTGTGCTCAGAATGTGTGGTTGGACACGTGTGTTTAGCTGCAGTCAGAGTGTCTGATAGGTGAAGGAGACAATCTTTTTTATGCTGACACTTTTGTTTCGCTTGAGATATGTGATCAGCTTCAAACTCTGTTGTGCCTTTGTGAATTGAAACACATCATGAAGTCCTGTCCTTGGCCATTATTTCCCAGGTTTCAGTGTTGACACTGCATTTCTTCAGGTTCTATTTAAGGCAATCCTTGAACCCTTTCTTCTGACCACCTTGATTTCTGTGTCCTTTTACAAGTTCACAGTAGAAGAGAGCTTTTGGTATTCTATCCTCATCCACGTGGACTATAATGGCTGGCCCACAGATCTTTCCTTCATTCTATGTCATTATGGGATACATTACGTTTGATACACCGGTGATGCGGATTCCGAGGGACACCAGTTTGCCAGGGACACTTCCATTCAAATGCATTGTTAATGGCCGTGAGCAAATCTTCATACAGAAGAAGTCAAATATCTCCCAAATTACACCATCTAGAAACAAATCGCTTGGTACACATATAGAAAACATCTTTACCATAAAGACTATATTTAAATTAAAAGGTTATGGTTCTTGAATTCTATTAATTTTGAATAAAACTAACGTTTTGCACTGCACGTACCCTCAAACTCAAGGCATTGTCAATGCTCATGAGCAATGTTCATACAGATAATACAGAAGAAGTCAAATATCTCTCAAATTACACCATCTAGAAACAAATCGTTTGGTACACATATAGAAAACATCTTTACCAAAAACATTATATTAAATTTATAAACATTAGTGACGATGCTGTTCGATTTTGATGCATGTGCAGAAGCGATGTGTCCCTCGCAAACTGGTATCCCTGGGAAACCGCAACACCGGTTCTCCCCTGATCCACTGCGTACTCTGACGTAAGCATAATTGGAACAACGCGAACACAGTAAACATAATTATGGCTTTTTCTCTTTTTTTTGTCGAGTGTAGATTGAGGCTAGAGACATTTATGGCCCTTTTTATGTATCATTATTGTGGGTTGGTGGGATGGCAATCTTAGTAGCTGAGATGTCGACTTCAGTCGCCCAGGTCGACATGATCTAGTTTGATCAAGGCTACGGCAAGTGGAGGAATGTCGGCGTCCTTGTTTATGGGGTGGCAGCCGGCTTAGTGCCAGAAAACCTGCTAGTCGGCGTTAGGCGCGCATATTTAAATTAGTGTGATCAGGATCCGCTAGTCAATACCAGAGAGCGTGTATATAGATGAGAGGGACAACTCTCATACTGGCCCATGTAACAGCTGCCGACTGTGGCGCTCCAAGTGGTGGTTGTTGAACAGTTTATAGCCCCGTTCACACTGGCGAGTTAAAACGCTTCATCTAAATCGACTTGCCTAGTTCGCCTCACATTCGCCGTGTGGACGCTACGCTAAAGCGATTTAGGGCTGAATCGATTCATCTAGTTCGCTTCAAGTAAACCACCTCGCGAGGTAGTATAGATGAAGCGATATAGCTGGTTCCCGGGCGGTGATAGTGTAAAATAGCGGTGCTCGCCGGATACAGGCTCAGGTGTAACTATTGCTGGTGCCTGGCAGTGTTAGGGACCGATTAGCCCGAAATCTATTGAATGCGATATTATTTAACAGAATTACATACTCAAATAATAAAAGTTAATTAAATTAACCCTAAATTCCAAGCGATATTAACGTAGCAGCTACATCGGCGTCGTTATTCATATTGTCGAATCGACGAGTGTAAACTAAACAAATAGCAGTGCTTGCCGGATACAGGCTCAGGTGTAACTAACTATACACTGGTGCCCGGCAGTCACCGAAAGTGGCGCTGGTTAGAATGGACTTGCTCATGCGCAGATATCGATTTCCGGCTAAAAGTATTGCATGTGTGAACACGACACTAAATCGATTCATATTAATCGATTTGTCTAAATCGACATAAAAATTGTGTGTGTGAACACAGCTTATGACACAGCTGGCAAACTCAAGGCATTGTCAATGGTCGTGTGCAATCTTGCTACAGAAAAAGTGAAATATCTCTAAAACCACACCACCTAGAAGCAAATCGCATGGTACACATATAGAAAACATGTTTACCGAAAGGATTATATTAAATTTATAAGGTTACAGTTCTGGATTTCTATTAATTTTGAATAAAATAAACGTTTTGCACTGCACATACGGCAAACTCAACGCATTGTCAATGGTCGTGTGCAATCTTCCTACAGAAAAAGTGAAATATCTCTAAAACTACACCAAATAGAAACAAGCCGCTTGGTACACATATAGAAAACATGTTTACCAACTAGATTATATTGAACTTATAAGTTTAAGGTTCTGGATTTCTATTAATCTTTTAAGAAAATTAATGTTTTGCACTGCGCGTACCGGCAAACACAAGGCTTGTTCAACAATAACGGCCAGGAGCGCCACTGTAGCCTGTGTTACCTATTTTTGCGGGAGTTGTCCCTCTCATCTATGTACACGCTCTCTGTCAATACGTCCTTAGTTACGAGCATACGCATATGTCTGAGTCCACGCGTCCAATTACCCATGTTGCTTAAACATCTTTTAACAGAGAACTTTCTGAGATTTCATTGTTCATCTCCAACATAAGTATTAGTGCATTTTAGGTTGTGTTTACCGGTTTTTGAGTATAGTATAGCAGCACCACACAGTTAATTTGTCAATGTTTAAACGTCAAATATCTCGAAGGTTAATACTTTAAAATAAAACGTCACTTCAAATTAAAATCGAATAGACTACAGCACTCAACCTAATATGGTTATTTTTATAGTGCTGCCATTCTGAAGTACAGTGTCAATGGCAACATGATTCAATATCCCACTCAGTCACATTATCCTGATACTGAACAAACCATTCTTTGCCTTATTCTAGTAATGCTGATCGCCAGTCAAGGTAGTGGCAAGTATCAATTTTCTCAAGTCTAGGTTTGACTCGGCCATGGATTGAACTCAGGACCTCCCGCACTGGAAGTGGGCGTCCTACACATTTGGCTAACCCATCCTGCTCAAAACACAAAACTATCGAATTTTTGTTACATAGAAGAAATGCTAAGTCAATTTAATAGAACCTGTTAATGCTGAATGAAGCCTATGGTGTCCAGCATTTCAATGCACATGCATCCATTAATTATGTCATATTTTCATCTGAAATATCTCCCAATCATATTATTTATAACAAAAGTTACTTCGAACTAAAGTAAGATAGATAATAACGATAAACCTTGATTTGTATAAAGGTGGTTGTCCCCCGTTTCAAATTAGTTGATTAAACAGGGTAAATTTCAATCACGGCCAATTGGTCTTCATCATTCCACTGCTCCTTGCTCTATCCTAGTAATTAATGCCAGGTGAGGTAGCGATAAGTATCACTTTTAAAATTTAAGTCATTGGTTGTACTCGACTAAGATTCAAAGCCACAAATTCGAATCCCATGACCGACTAAAACAGGAGATGGATGCTCAACTCATTCGCCCACCCCATCTGGTAGTCTTTTTAGGATTTTAAAACAAAACACTAAAAAAGAAATCAAGCACAAATTACAGATGTCTAGCCACACAGTCTGACAGCAGCACACAATCCGTGCTGGATAAACTAACCAATCCTGACGTCACGACTTCATAAGTGGCAGGCGGTGGCGTTACATTTCCGAGAAACTTTTCACAGACGTCAACACAAGAAGGGTCGGGGACCAGTGGAGTAAACTGTGAGCTGAGCGTCTTTACCAAAGCCTCGGGACCTGTCTGAACCGCACCGGACGGGATGGCCTAGCGGGTAGAGCATCCGCCTCCCATACTCGTGGTCGTGGGTTCGATCCCTGGCCGAGTCAAATTAAAGACGTACAAAATGAGTACGTATTGCTACCTTGCCTGATGTTTGGCTTTATTAGGATAGAGCAAGGACTGGTTGGCTCATAGTTAGTCCCACAGCCCTGTAGCGTGTACAGTCAACAGGGCTTCTTAACAACCCTATAGATAAAGAGTCAGATGACATTAATAGGATAGAGCAAGGACTGGCTGGCTCATAGTTAGTCCCACAGCCCTGTAGCGTGTACAGTCGACAGGGCTTCTAAACAACCTTATAGAAAAAGGGTCAGATAGCATTATTAGGATAGAGCAAGGACTGGTTGGCTCATAGTTAGTCCCACAGCCCTGTAGCATGTACAGTCGACAGGGCTTCTAAACAACCCTATAGAAAAAGCGTCAGATGGCGTTATTAGGATAGAGCAAGGACTGGTTGGCTCATAGTTAGTCCCACAGCCCTGTAGCGTGTACAGTCGACAGGGCTTCTAAACAACCCTATAGAAAAAGGGTCAGATAGCATTATTAGGATAGAGCAAGGACTGGTTGGCTCATAGTTAGTCCCACAGCCCTGTAGCGTGTACAGTCGACAGTGCTTCTAAACAACCCTATAGAAAAAGGGTCAGATGGCGTTATTAGGATAGAGCAAGGACTGGTTCGCTCATAGTTAGTCCCACAACCCTGTAGTGTGTACAGTCGACAGGGCTTCTAAACAACCCTATAGAAAAAGCGTCAGATGGCGTTATTAGGATAGAGCAAGGACTGGTTGGCTCATAGTTAGTCCCACAGCCCTGTAGCGTGTACAGTCGACAGGGCTTCTAAACAACCCTATAGAAAAAGGGTCAGATAGCATTATTAGGATAGAGCAAGGACTGGTTGGCTCATAGTTAGTCCCACAGCCCTGTAGTGTGTACAGTCGACAGGGCTTCTAAACAACCCTATAGAAAAAGGGTCAGATGGTTGTTGTTTTGGGGGAGTTTTTAATTGCATTGGCACACTGAAGACTGCAAATCTGCAGCACTGTATGGGCAATGCCAAAGGCAGTCTATAGCTGTGTTCACACGGGAAAAGTTTACGCCGCTTTATACAAGGCGGATAATATGAACCGAATTAGTGTCGCGTTCACATGGGCAGTACTTGGGCCGGAAATCGATATCAGCGCATGAGCAAGTCCATACTAAACAGCGCCAGTTTCGGTTAGTCGACGTCGGCATGAGAGAATGTGGGTTCGACCTAGATATGTATAGACTGAATCATATTGTTTTGGAACGGTCAAAACTTCTGCTGGGGAGTGAAAACCTTAAAATAAATCATGAAAAATATATATGTGCACCTCTAGCAGGTTCATAGACCAAATTATATTATATAGTGTGACGTGCTTAATCCGCCTCAAGTAAGTTGGTTGCGTTCACATGGGCGATATAATTCGAATCATAAAATTTGGTTCATATAAACCACCTTCAGAGGTGGTTTATAAAATCCGAATTATATGATTCGAATCAGCCCTAAACCCCCTCAGCCGCACGTTCACACACCAAATGTAACCCGAACTATACAAGTCGATTTTTATGATTCGAATTAACTGCCCCGTGGGGGGGGGGGGGGGGGGGGGGGGGGGGGGGGGGAGTGGAGTGACTAACGGGGCAGCGCGAGAGGGTGGAGAGAGAAAAAAGGTTGGATTATTGGGTTATGGACTTAGCCACATGAATTCCAAATTAAGTATGCTAAGTATATTATTTAAATACCCATGCATCATAGCCCACTACTTTTGAAGTGCATAATTAATGTAGATTAATAACGCTAACAACTTAATGGGGAGAATCCAGTGACTGCCAACTTCGTCTGGTGGCATTCTCTTGCAGTTCATTAACTCTACATCTCTATAGATCAACACTGCCCACTGGAACCAGGACCTCCACAGTTTATTTAAAGTGGATTCATACTAACATAGACTTTTGCTCACATTCAAACATAGTCGCAATTCACTGCTATTTGAGGTGAATATTTCATCTGGTTGGATCACTGTTCAGATAGCTTGACTGAGTCGGATATCGAGCCATAGCGCCATGTGAAGTCACTTATAATGAGTGCACACTGACACATAAGGCCTTATTCAAGTATCTATAATGGCATCATTCTATAACAAAGTTGAGTAGTGAGAAAAAAGTGAAAATTCAAGCGGACAGTGAAAATTATACCAGATTTGTCCTCTAGACAAGTGAACAATTTTGCTTAATTAGACAGTAGATTATATTTAGATTAGACTGTTTCAGTTGAATGCTCAGGCCAATTCAGAGACTCCACCATCAGGGCCCCACTACATGTAGGTATTCCGAGTGATTTTCTAAAAACAGTTTTGAGTTTAATTCAATGGGTTTCACCTGTTACCATATTGAATTTGAAGCAAAATGACACTTCATTTGTCAAAATCACTCTAATATTAAAGAAAACGTGGACTTGTTTAAGTTGTTACTTAATGGGGTTAGGATGCTCTGTTCAGTTTTGTCATGGGCAGCAATGAATTTGAATCTGCTGATGTTAGTTTATGTGCCCAGCAGCCTACCGCTGGGATTTAAATGTGCAACACGGGGGTCAGCGCGCTGGGCGAAATCCCATGACTAACTGGCATGTCGACCCCGTTTAAGATAAGGCGGCAGGAAGGCGGCGGCCCCGGAGGTCAGCCGGGTCAGCGCAGGACCAACGGTGGCATGGCTGGCGCTGTTGGTGCACTAATGGGCGTGACGTCACCATTTAGATAAGGCGGGGGAGGCCTCGGCCACACCCTGTCGCCGCCCAGCTGCCCCCACTCGGCATCCTGCACGCATGGATGCACCACGCGCATTGAGCTGCTCAGCCGGCGTTTTTGGCTGCTGCCAATGCCAACCTTCCCCAGCACTGCGTGGATCCGCCATGGCGGAGGACGGAGATTACCACTCCCACCCTCCCTTTTCAAATGAAGGTGGGGGGCAGGGATGCTGGGCATGCGGGGGGAGTGCGCGCCGCCTGCCAGCCAGCGGGCCGGCACGCAATGTCTCGCGGCAGGTGGCGGGTGCACCGGGACATTAATAACAATTTACCGGCCAACAAACTCTTTCACGCATACCGCCCACAGGGGCAGCGCACGGGCATATTATTGCTTCATTATTATCTGACTTTATTTCCATGTGTATTGCTTCCATGTTTATTTGTCATTTAATATGTTTTATTAGTCGGACTTTAATATAAAAAAAGTCCTCTTCACTCCCCCAAGTGTTCGTGTTCATTTAAATCACTCCTATATAAAGTTATGCTGCAATACTCCCTTTTCATTTAAGCATTCCTGTTGTTGCTGTTTTGTTTCGGGGGAGTTTTCAGTCGTGTTGGCGCATTGAAGGCTGCAAATCTGCAGCGTGGATGGGCATCGTCAAAGGTTGTCCCATGCGGCAGGGCGTTGCCTTCTGCTGGGTAGTAGTTGGAGACTTCAGGGAGGGAGCAATGGAGGTGAAGAGAAAAAGGTCATCTCGGAGCCCAACCCCGGTCTTCTAAGCGGGCCGGGGGAGGTTAGTTAGTTATTGTTTTACATCCCAGCAAGACCCAAGGCCATACCAGGATGGGTACTTACTTGTGACAGTGCACACCCATGGCGACTTTATAGTGCTGCCTCACTTGGAGATTGGACCACCAGCACCCTGACCCAATATCCCACTCAGTCACAAGCTGTCCAAGTCCTAACCTAGTAATACCAAGCGGCAGGCCAAGTAGCGATGCACATTCCTGTTGTAAGATGTCTTGCTACATACCTCCTCAGCTGTCAACCCCTCTCCTCTGACCCGCCTGTCCCTCCTCCCCCCCCCCCCCCCCCCACACCTCACAGAAATGTAGTGGCTTTAATAAGCGGTGGGGTGGGGACTCGGTGGATGGGGGGGGGGAGCGTGTGGGGAGGGGGTCATCATCCTCGATTGGGTCTCTTACAAGTTACAGCCTGTAGACGCTGGTAGAGTGATGCGGGCGGTAACTAGGTCACAAGGCGGGCGGTAACTAGGTTACCAGGGAGGTGAGGTGCCGCTGTGGCCTACTTACGTGTGACCCCCCACAACACACCGCTCCAGTGCGTACCCCACCTGCCAGGTGTTTACAGGTAACAACAAACACGAATCATGGTAAGCCCTGTCATTCACGCCTGTTACCAACCCAACCATGAACTGCGAAGGCCTCAGTCACACTGTGGCTTGCGACCACTTGCGATCACTTTGCGACCAAAAACTGGTGACCTCCTTGCAACCGAAGCAGAAATAGCCAAGCAAAACAATGATCGGTGATTGGTCGGTGACCAGTTGGCGAACCATCAGCGATGGTTCGGCGACTAGTCACAAGTTCTGAAAATGGTCGGCAACCTCATTGCAATGGTTTTGGTCACAAGGATGTTTTTGGTGCAGCATCTGCCACCTCCTTGCAACCAAAATGGTCACCCGGAGGTCGCCGGCCACTCGCTGACCAGTCACCGACCACCTTGCGATCGCCATACAGTAAAACTGCTTAAAACTTACATGAAACTATCAGTTGCAATAGTAAATTGCATGTAATTTGCAGTTTAATAATAAAGTATTATGACGTAGGATTGCATTCTTCAGGTATTTCCTCTTTTTTTAAATGTCCTTTCTTTTTTTAATATGTTTATATATTTTGTTATATATATGCATATATACACATAGTGTAGAGTGTTAATTCAATTAGTTGTGCGCTACTTAATTGCTATGTGCTTGGAATTGCTAATTGCAATGTGTATGAAACTCACAATGGGATCAGACAATTACTCACTCAAGTCTGTTGTACATACATTATGCGAAAATATATTTTTTGTTTGTTTGTTTGTTGTTGTATCACGCCCTAGCAACATCAAAGGTCATATCAGGACGGGTACTGACTTGTGACCGTGCGCACTCATCGCAACTTTATAGACCAGGCTGCCAGCACCATGACCTGATAAAAAAAAGTGATATCCCACTCAGTCACATTATCCTGACACTGAGCCAACCAGTCCTAGCCGTATCTTCACAATGCCGAGCGCCTGGCTAGGAATTGACAAGTATAAATCTTTAAGTCATCGGTTTGACTCAACCAGAGTTTGACTCCACGATCCCATGGCCTACCAACACGGGAGACGGACGCTCTAACTCATTCAGCCATCCCGTTTGGTTGATAATATATTATTTTAAGGCTGGTTCTCCCTACATGAACCTTGGAACCGAAGGAGGGAAGAACAAAAGGAAGACACGAACACCACATTGGTGATTCAGTAAGACTTTTATTCCCCAGAGAGGTCAGGCGCCCATCATGGACTTACCCCGAGGCATGTGTCGAGGGCTATTAAATACCCTGCCCTGGTGGGGAGGGATGGTTACATGACCATTGGTGGCTGGGCTGTCGGCTGATATAAACAGGTGGCCAGTCATTTACGCTAACACTCGCTTGCAGTAGGTGTGGCCGAGGAGTGGGAGAGCAGCGTTCGGGCATATCTGACATCTGGTCTCACTACAAGTAGGACATTGGGCACTGTGATTGATGTCAGTAATGTCATTCCCAACTTGCAGCCAATTTATCGCTTGCTTAAAGTTGCATAGTCCAATGATATTCACATTTTTGCACAATCTTTTAGCTAAATATATCAGGTTGACTATTATACCCTGCTATTCATTATTCCGGAGTCATTTGCATAAAAAATGGCTAATTTTGGAGCAATTTGAGCTGGAAGAATCAAAAATGATTTCAGCAAGCTTGTCAAAAGTCTTATTGTTGTGGCCCAGATTCACACCTTGCGATGGTCATGTGATGAGGAATGACCTATTAATGTGTAGGTAGTCTGGAACCTGACTGATGCCATATATGGTACTGGGAATGAGGGCAAGATTAATAAGGTCATGAGATTGACCTAATTGGTTTGTGGCCTCCCTGCCTAATGGCTGCTTCAAAGTAGGTGTCCAAAGGGATAGGGTAATAAATTTACTGATTATTCTGTATATGCTGCCCCAAAGCCTTAGTTAATGCACCAGTACCTAAGTTGGCTATATAGAATCAAATGTAGTTAAGTGTTTACGTTTTGACAAAATATGTTTCATCGGACCATGCAACTTTAAGACGTCATTGGGAACAGGGTCCTGGGTCAAATTCAATGCATGCTTGTTTCTGGCAACTTGCCAATGTTGGCGGTGGATGAAGAATATATATACATATATATATATATATATGTATATATGTTTATTTATTGGAGTTTTACGTCCTGGCAACATCTAAGATCATAGCAGGATGGGTACCGACTTGCGACAGTGCACATTCACAGTGGCTTTATTGTGCTGCTCCACTGGGAGACCAGGCCTCTAGCACCATGACCTGATATCCCGCTCAGGCCTATTATCCTGACACTGAGCTAACCAGTCCTCACCCTTTGGTAGTAATGCCAAACACCAGGCTAGGAAGCAATAAGTATCAATTTTATAAGTCATTGGGTTTGACTCGACCGGGAATCGAACTGTTGATCTGCCACCCGGGAAGCCTGCGCTCTGCCGATTCAGCCACCGCATCCCGTATATATATATATATATATATATATATATATATATATATATATATATATATATATATATATGTGTGTGTTCTTGATTTCGATTAAAGTTACATATTCAGATCGAGTGCCTGGCTATGGGTAGTAACAAGTATGTATTTTTAAGTCATGGTTTTGACTCAGCCCGGGATCGAACCCACGACCTGCCACATGGAAAGGTGGCTCTGACCTCATTCTGCCACCTGTCAGATTTCACAGCGTCTGTTCACGAGTAGCAACAAAAGCACACATGGTTCAACAACGTTGGGGCCAGAGAAAAAGAAAGAATAAAATCGACAAGCACACCCATAAAAAACAGAGCAAATATGTCGAACAATGTGAACATGAAGCTACATCGATTTGTTTTTAAAAGACAAAAATAAAATATTTTAAAAATCCCTGAAGCACGTGCAGAGAGTATTAAGCCAAGGTCACACCTACCCGGATCAGGGGCCGGACGAGCCCCGGACCGTGAGCCGGCGTGGTCCGTGGTGATCCAGCATGACCCGTGGCTCATCCGTGGCTGGTCCTTGGTGATCCTTGGTGATCCTTGGTGATCCATGGCTGGTCCAGCCTCATCCGGGGTCCACCCCGGATGTTTTAAGATGTTTAAAACATCCGGGGTGATCCAGCGAATATTGCAATCTGGGCTCGATCCGGCATCGTCTGGGATCATCCAGGTGTAATCAGGGGTGGTCCAGGTAGTCCAGGGGTGAACCGGGGGTAGACCGTGTAGCGTCCGGGGCAGGCCAGGTGTTTTTTAAACCGGATCAGCCCAGGACTAGCCCTGACATAGCCACGGACCACTCCCGGACTGCTCGGATAAGATCCAGACAAGCCGGATGAGCACGGATTAGCCACGGATAGCCCGGTTTTTTGTATATATATAGCAGGAGTAAGTCCACATCAAGTCCGGGACTGATCCGTGACTACTCCATGGATACACCAGGTAGTCCGGGGGTGGTCGAGCTAGAATGGGGGCTAGACCGGGGGCTAGACAGGGGGGGGCTAGACCGTGGCTCGTCCGGGTAGGTGCGACTGTGAGCCCCAAAACGACCAAAATAGCGATTTTATCCGGGGCTGTCCGGGAGAGACCGGGGGTGGTCCGGGGGTGGTCCGGCTAAACATCCGGGGCTCGTCCGGGTAAGTGTGACTTGGGCTTTAGGCTTCCACAGAAAAGAACCAGGTACCACCTGTTTGCAAACATGCTTTACGTTTTGCCTTTTTTTTAGTGTGTGCCTCCTTTTTCTTCTTCTTGCAATCCATGCTCCTACTTGTTTATTTTTTCTTGTTGCTATCGGTCTGCTTTATGTGATTGTGTTGAGTAATAAGCGTGTGAAATCGTGTGAAATCGTGTGAAATCGTGTGAAGCTGAAAGTAGCACATGTTGGCCTGAACTGAGTGGATGCTGGCAAGCAAGCATTGGTTAGTTGTTTGTTGGAAATGTTTGTCCTGGCAACATCTAAGGTCATATCAGGATGGGTACCGACTTATGACAGTGCGCACCCATGATGATTTTATAGTGCTGCCACACTGGGAAATCAGGCCACCAGCACCATGACCCGATATCCCACTCAGTCACATTATTCTGACACTGAGTTAACCAGTCCTTGCCGTATCCTATTAATGCCGAACAGCAGGCTAGGACCCGAGAAGCATCCATTTTATAAGTCACTGGTTTGACTCGACCGGGAATCGAACTCCCGACCTTCTGCACGCGAGGCCCGCGCTCTACTGATTCAGCCACCATGCCCGTTCACCATGACCTGATATCCCACTCAGTCACATTGTCCTTACACTGAGCAAACCAGTCCTTGTCCTATCATAATAATACCGAGCACCTGGCTAGGAAGGGACAAGCATCAATTTTGTAAGTCATTGGTTTGACTCGACCCGGAATTGAACTCGCGACCTTCCACAAGGTCTACCGATTCGGCGACCGCGTCCAGTAAGAGAGAGAGAGGAGCGAGAGGAAAGAGAAAGGAGAGAGAAGAAGGAGAAAGGGGGGAGAGGGGAGAGAGACGGGAGAGAGAGGGGAACAAGGGGAGAGAGAGAGGAAAGGGGAGAGACGGGACAGAGAGAAGAGAGAAAAGATAGAGGAAAGAGAGGTGAGAGGAGAGACAGGAGAGAGAGGGGACAGAGAGTGGGTAGAGGAAAGAGAGAAGAGAGAAAAGAGAGAGGAGAGAGAGGAGAGAGAAACGAGAAAGGAGAGAGAGGACAGAGAGGAGAGAGAGTGGAGAGAGGAGAGAGGAAAGAGGGAGGAGAGAGGAGAGATAGGAGAGAGGTGAGAGAGGAGAGAAAGGAGAGAGAGGAGGGAGAGGAGAGAGAGAGGAGAGAGAGTGGAGAGAGGAGAGAGGAAAGGAGGGAGAGGAGAGAGAGAAGAGAGACGAGAGGAAAGGGAGGAGAGAGAGGAGACAGAAAAGAGAGATAGAGAAAGAGATAGAAAGAGAGAAGGAAGGGGAAAACGAGGTAGGTGGGGGAGGGGGAAGCGTGTCAGAATCCACACCATGACGCATGCGTGGGTGTCGAGTAGAGTGGTGTGTGTGTCTGTGTGTGGAGTATGTGTTCGTATGTGTATGAGGAGTTAACAGTTCATTAGCGCAAACACTGATGGACCCTGCTCCGTTGTCACGTGACCATAAATAGAGTTCTATTTATCACCTTCTGCGTCACCGGCATCCGCAGGACGCTCCCCGCCGCGCATGCTCGTCATCGGCCCATATATAGGGTATGCACTGACGTCACACTAAACGGAAGTGCGGCCATTGTGGAGATACAACACAATAACAAACCCAACCTGATCAATGCATTGTCAATGGCAGTGAGCAATCTTCATACAGAAAAGGTGAAATATCTCTAAAACCACACCACCTAGACACAAATCGCCTGGTACACTATAGAAAACATGTTTACCAAAAGGATTATATTAAATTGATATGGTTAGAATTCTGGATTTCTATTAATTTTGAATAAATATGTGCTCCGTCTAGCAGAGATATAGTTGTCCTGGCAACATCTAAGCCAGGACAACTATATCAAGGATTGGTTTGCTCAGTGTCAGGATAATGTGACTGAGTGGGATATTGGGACATGGTGCCAGTGGCCTGATTTCCCAGTGGGGTAGCACTATAAAGTCACCAGTCGATGCCCATCTTGATATGACCTTAGATGTTGTCAGGACTTAAAACTCCAACCTTTTCGTCTTCGGGCTTCAATTATGAACTGACCTACCTAAATAGTTCAAAAGGATTTGATGATTTGCTTGTTGTTGTTTTACATCTTAGCAACATCTAAGGTCATATCTGGATGGGCACCGACTCGAACTGGAAAGGTTGCAAACAAATTTGATTATCTACATAGTGTGGGTCTCGAACCCACATTTATGCCATTCGAGGGTGAGCTTCTTAACCGTTAGTATACCTAGGCGCCCTGATGCATTCACTCTACCTGTTGTATGTCGCATTTCACCTGGGGAGGTGACTGCAGCTCACTACTACGTTTGTCTCCTTGGAAATGGATGCCCCGTACGCATAATTACAAATATCCAAGCAGTGCACTTAAAGGTACATAGTCCAATGGTTTTGAGTTTTGGTAATTTTTCTGAGATACATAGTCCGATGGTTTTGAGTTTCTGCCATTTTTCTGAGATAAATATATTTAATTGGTTGTTATAACCTACCTTACTTTAGTTTGAAGTAACTTTCATTTTAAATGGCTAACTTTTGAGATATTTGAAGTGCAAACATCCTAAATTGATTTTGGCAAGCATGCCAAAACTCTAACACCTTAGGCTTATGCAGTAATAGGTTCTGTTAAATAGACTCAGTATGCCCTTCTATGTGGCAACAAATGCTTAATAAGTGCACCAATATCTAAGTTAGCTATGTAGAATAAAATCTAGGCGAGTGTTTTTGTTGTTGAAAATTTGATGCTTCATCGGACTATGCAGCTTTAAATTAATGGTTATAATCTACCTTATTTCAGGTTGAAGTAACTTTTATTTTAATTGGATAAGTTTTGATATATTTGAAATTCAACCGTGTAAAATTAGTTTGGCAAGTACACCAACATTCTGACACCATAGGCTTCAGCAGTAACAGGTTTTATTAAATTGTCTCACACCCAAGACAGGGTCATTTCAAAGTCAGGTACAAGGTCATTTGTCTGTGTCTGCTATGGCCTGCAGCCACTGGTGTCGGCAGAGACTGAGTACCTGTGAGTTGTATTCACGGTTGGTTGGTTGTTTGCCTTTCTATCTGGCAACGAATGGTTAATATAATAATAAGTACATCCGTATCTAATTTACATATGTAGAGTCAAATATATATAATTATTTTGGTTTTGGAAAAGGTGATGCTTCATTGGACTATAGAGGGAGCGGGTCGTAGCTCAGGCGGTAGAGTGTAGCCCTGTGAAGGTTTGGATCATCCGATCGACCCCTGCTCAGTGGATACATTTGCAGTTTGAGCTATTTTCCGTTCCAACCTGTGTTCGACAACTGGTTCATCAAAGGCTGCAGCATGTGCTGTCCTGACTGTGGAGAGGTGCATATAAAAGACCCCTTGGTGCTTAACGGAAAGAGTAGTCTATGTGGCGGCAGCAAGTTTCCTCCAATGAAATGTCAGAATGACCATATGTTCGATGATAAAAATCAATGTGCTAGAGAGGCGTCGTTAAATAAAACAAACTTTTTTCATTGGACTATGCAGCTTTAAGTGCACGCACCCAAAGGGCAGGTTCAATGCCATACGGTGCTCAGCATGAGCAGAATCCTGGTCACGGATCCACTGTCATGGTGGATGTTGTAAACAAATGGGATACTCCACCTACAGCGGGACTCGAACCGACATGCTAAGCGGCCTTAAAGAGGATTTCCATCACGACCCCACACTTTGATGGATATGGGAAAATGAATCATTTGAGTTGCAGCTCACTGCGCATGCTCTGTGGAATATATCTTATATAGGATTTCCACTGCCAACCCACCCTCTGGTGCCAGTGACAAGAACTAATGATGTGGGGTGTGGGTGGGGGTGTGGTTGGGGTGGTGGGTGAGGGTTGGGTATCAATACACATATAGCGGAATTCTACGGTGTGTGTGGGGGGGGGGGGGGAGGTGTCTGTCTGTCCGACATTCTCTGTGAAAAATATCTATTATTTTGGCTGCTCTGTTTTCCGGTATGAATTCATGTCTTGTAACTAGACAGTCTTTGTCTACACAATATATGTCTGGAACACTCAAACAGCCCCAGTAGGTCGAACCCATTGTCTATCGAGCTATCCAAGGCCTTCTACTTCCAATGACAGTGGAACAACACAAGAAAAAGAAAAAGTGTGTGTGTGTGGGGGGGGGGGGAGGGTCATAGCTCCCTCCTCACATGACTTCCCAAATTTATTTATTTACTTAATTTATATCATGACAAGATGAAACAATCCTAACAACACTACATTGAAAAAGAAATTCTTGAAGATTTATACTGCCTATCATGGAAAAGTCTGAATAGTCTTGTTTTCACTATCCGCAAACATTCTAGAATCTACACCCTCACCTAAATACCAGAAATGACACATTCAGTTCCGTAACAGCAAACATTTTAGAATCTACACCCACAGCTAAATACCAGAAATGACCCATTCAGTTCCGTAACAGCAAACATTCTAGAATCTACACCCTCACCTAAATACCAGAAATGACACATTCAGTTCCGTAACAGCAAACATTCTAGAATGTACACTCACAGCTAAATACCAGAAATTACCCATTCAGTTCCGTAACAGCAAACATTCTAGAATCTACACCCTCACCTAAATACCAGAAATGACACATTCAGTTCCGTAACAGCAAACATTCTAGAATCTACACTCACAGCTAAATACCAGAAATTACCCATTCAGTTCCGTAACAGGAAACACTCTAGAATCTACACCCACACCTAAAATCAAAGATTATCCATTCAATTGCATAACAGCAAACCTTCTAGAATCTACACCCACACCTAAAAACCAGAAATTACCCATTCAATGCCATAGCAGCAAACATTCTAGAATTTAAAAAAAAAACCAGGAATTACTCATTTAATTCAAAAGCAGCACCTCCCCCACACATCATAACTAAAGAATAGATTTTGTAAGTCACAATATTATCTACAATTATTCGGCATGTATCACGGATAAGCATTGTTTAATCCTGCCTTATTATCAATGTATTTAAATATTTCAGATGTTAAACACATAGCCTTTTTATAAATTAAATTTCTTCTAATTGTTTTTATTTAATAATTTATATACAGATGTATAAGTCCATTAATCATAAACCACTATGCATAACCCAATTTGATAATTTATGTCTGAAAGCAGATAAGTAATGTTCAATATCCGACATTACATAGACATCGCATTTACCGGATATGTCCCAGTAGACACGCACTACACGAGTGCAGACAAATGGATGCGCATCTATTCAAAGTTAAAGAATTTCATGGATTTGTTTTTGCAATGCCTCTGAAATAAAGTGGGATCGTCTTATTTTATGTGCACTCAGTCTGAATATGATCGTAAATTTGAGCATATTTTCAGGTTTGAAATGGGGTTGTGCTTCTATTTGGTAGCGTGCTTCTATTGGGCCATATACGGTATATTAATCTCCCACATCCTCCTGATGTTAATACAACCCATTGCCGACAATCAATATTGTGTCGGACCGACATTGGGCTCCGATATCACTCAGCTGCAGGCACTGACATCGGAACGATATCGGAATGATGCCACACACACACACACACACACTGCGGGTTGGTATGTGTGACGTTGTCATGGCAAGAGTTTGTTTGCACTGCAGTACGTCATCGGTGACAGGCTTGTAGCAGTGACGTGCGCTGAAGGTCAAGGGTCATTTCAAAGTCAGGTACAATGTCATTTGTCTGTCTCTGCTTTGGCCTGCAGCCGCTGGTGTCGGCAAAGACTGAGTACCTGTGAGTTGTATTCACGGTTGGTTGGTTGTTGGAGTTTTACGTCCTGGTAACATCTATGGTCATATCAGGATTGGTACCGAATTGTCACAGTCCGCACTCATGGTGACTTTATAGTGCTGCCCCACTGCGATACCAGGCTGCCAGCACTATGACCTGATATCCCACTCAGTCACATTATCCTGATACTGAGCTAACCAGTCCTTGTTCGATCCTAGTAATGCTCAGTACCAGGCACAGGTGGTGACAAGTATCAATTTTGTAAGTCATCGATTTGAATCGGCTGGGATTCAAACTCTCGACCTTCCGCACAGGAAGCTTGCACTCTACCAATTTGGCCACCGTGTTCAGTGTAGATTCTGGAGGGAGCAAGATGTAGCTCAGGCGGTAGTGTGCCCACCTGTGAAGGTGTTAGTCATCCTCTTGATCCTGCTCAGTGGACCCATTTGCAGTTTGGGCTATTTTCTGTTCCAACCAGTGGTCCACAACTGGTTTATCATAGGATGTGTTATGTGCTGTATTGTCTGTGCATATAAAAGACCCCTTGCTGCTTATCAGAAAGAGTAGCCTATATGGCGGCAGCTGGTTTCATCCAAAGAAATATGTCAGAATGACCATATGCTTGATATCCAATAGTTGATGATACAAAAATCAATGTGTTCTAGAGGCATTGTTAAATAAAACAAGTGTTACGTATGGTTTAGATTGTGTAGTTTCTTTTAGTTAGTAACACACCGCACCTCCCTCCCCCCACCTCCCTCCCACACCTTCCCCTCTGCCCCTCACCATGCTCTTAACGCCACCTCAAATGTGAAAGTCCGGTGCTGCGGATTCCGAGGGACACCAGTTTGCCAGGGACACTTCCATTCAAATGCATTGTCAACAGCTGTGAGCAAATCTTCATACAGAAAAAAATCAAATATCTCTAAAATTACACCACCTAGAAACAAATCGCTTTGTACACATATAGAAAACATCTTTACCATTAAGATTATATTAAATTGATAAGGTTAGGGTTCTTGATTTCTATTAATTTTGAATAAAACTAATGTTTTTCACTGCGCGTACCGTCCAACTCGAGGCATTGTCAATGGCCGTGAGCAATCTTCATACAGAAAATCCAGGAAAAGTGAAATATCTCTAAAACCACACCACCTAGAAACAAATCGTTTGGTACACATATAGAAAACATCTTGACCAAAAACATTATATTAAATTTATAAGGTTAGTGACGATGCTGTTCGATTTTGACGCATGCGCAGAAGCAATGTGTCCCTGGCAAACTGGTGTCCCTGGCAAACCGCAACACCGGCATTCCAGGCATGTTCCTTATACCGGAAGTAGGCGTCCGGGGAAGCGAAGGCTTGGCATCTGTCTGGACACCCATGGTTATGAAGTGTCTACTTTGAACGCCACAGACAGCCTGGGGAGAAGGCTGGGTGTGTGCGAGTGGGTGTGGGTGGAGCTGGGTGGGCAGGGTGGGGTGGGGGTGAAGTGGGGGAGGGGGGGGGTGGTGGTGGGGAGGGGGGGGGGGGAGGTGGTGGTGGGCAGTGGGGGAGGGGATGGGGTGGGGATGGGTGGGGGTGGGTGGGGGGGGGTGGGGTGGGGTTGGGTTGGGGGTGGCGAGGAGGGTGGGTTGGGGTGGAAGGGGGCGGGATGGAGGTGGGGGTGGGGTGGAGTGTGGGGATGGGGTTGGAAGTGTGGGGGTGTGTGTGGGAGTGGGGATGGAGGTGAGGGGGTGGGAAGTGAATGTGAGGGTTGGGGTGGGTATGGGGGTGGGGTGGATGTAGGGGTAGGGGAGAAGGTAGGGTGTAGGTGGGGGTGTAGGAGGGGTGGGGTGTGCCTGGGGGTAGGGGTGGGGTCTCAATACATGCTTAGCAGAGTTCTGTGTGTGGGGGGTGGGGGGGGGGGTCTGCCCGTCGAGCAGACTGCTTTCTGGAATTGACACTGATTCATTCTGACATGACTGCGAGCTGTCTACTGTACCTACATGAGTAGCTGAAACAGAATGCAGAAAGATTCGCAATAATAGTTCGCTAATATTGTATTCATGTGAGGAACTATACCTGTTGCTAGCTAATAATAATGACAATGATTAAAATGATAATGGTAAAAATGATAATGGTATTACTGATAACACTACTGCTATTATTAATATAAGACGGATAAGAAGAAGAAGAAGAAGGAGAAGAACGAGGAGAAGAATGGTGGTGGTGCTGGTGATGTTGATGGTGGTTAACGCTATGTTGATGATAATGATATTGTGGGTTCGAACCCTGGTTGAGTCAAACCAATGACATAAACATTGATACTTGTCGCTTCCTAGCCTGGCGCTCGGCATTACAAGGATGGGACAAGGATTGGTTGGCTCAGTGTCAGGATAATGTGACTGAGTGGGTTTTCAGGTCATGGTGCTGGTGGCCTGGTATCCCAGTGGGGCAGCACTCTATAAAGTCGCCATGAGTGTGCACTGTCACAAGTCGGTACCCATCCTGATATGACCGTTTTTTAAATTTTATTTAATTTTATTAAATTTTTTATTGAGGCTGTATTTATACTGTCCATAGCATATAAGCCCGGGTACCCAGGCTTGTTTTCAATGCTGGCCAGACAGTGGCTGCTGATAAGGTATTTGATTGCCTGCATTTCAGTAGCAGATAGATAATTGGTTGGTATGGTTAATAGCCTATGATAGTTTTTTGGGATTTTCTTGGTATATATGTATTTATTTTTCTACTCTTATTACTAGACTACTCCTATTTACATATCATAGGCTTGTACGTAGCTGTGTGGTGTGTTATCTGGCTACTTTTGGCATGGTTACCTTCCATTGGGCATCACGCTGGTGAGCCGTGACATATCACATGCCCCTTTGCAGTGCAGCTTAGTGGGGGTTTCCTAGCCTTATTTTGCACAGATATTTTTTGTAAGTTTTTAGGTCAGGAATTTGTCGTTCCTTTACCGTTTGGGCATTCCACACCTTGGCAGCCATTTCCAGCGTGCTTCTCTCATGAGCTTTTATTTGGCTTCTGGTCTGCTTTAGTAGTGGTGCATTATTTTCTCTAGTAGCCCTTTGTGGTTTTGTTAGAAGTTTAATGGTTTGACTATAGCTATATGCTAATGTTTTCAAATGAATTATTCTCCTATTTTCTAGTAATTTCACTTTGGTTCTTTTGTGTATGTCATAGGTGGGATGCAGCTTGTCTATTCTTAGACAGCTTTTTAGGGCTCTGTTCTGCAGTGTTTGCAGTTTTTTTAGTAGTTCTTTTCTCGCACCCATGTAGTTTACATCTCCATAGTCAAAATACGGGAGCACCATGCCCTTGAAGATTTTTATTGACATTTCTTGTGTCATGTAGTCTCTTAGCTTTGCAAATAGCCACAGTTTGTGGTTTACTTTTCGTATAATTTTATTTATACATAGGTTGTAGTTTAGTTGGCTGTCCAACTCAAGGCCTAGGTATTTGTAATGGTCTACATTTTCTAGTGTTTGGTTTCCTAACTTACAGTGTAGTTTTCTTTCTGGCACTTGTTTATGCGAGAAGAGTACTGTTTTTGATTTGCTTGTGTTGATGGTTATTTTGTTGGACTCACACCACTCATCTAGTTTTAGTAGGAGTTTATTTAGTTTAGTTATTACCTCCTCTTCTGTGGTGCCATTTGCGTATATGACTGTGTCATCTGCATATAGGTGCAGAGGCATTCAGTTTGCAACCATTTTTCAAGGTTGTTTATATAGATTATAAAGAGTAGTGGCCCTAACACTGACCCTTGGGGTACACCACATGTGACAGGTTGGTTGTCTGATAGTGTATTGTTTCTTTTTGTTTTCTGTTGCCTGTTGTTCAGGTAGCATCTTATCCAATCCATAGTGTTGGATTTTATGCCCATGGTTTTTAGTTTTTCCAGTAGTATTTTGTGGTCTACTGTGTCAAATGCTCTGCTGAAGTCAATGAAGGCTGCTCCAACTAATTGTTGTTGGTTCATTGATGCCATTATGTCATTTGTTAGGTTAGCTATTGTTTTTGATGTGGAGTGCAGTTTCCTGAAGCCTCCTTGTCTTTTGTTTAGTATATCATTTTTTTCCAGGTGTTCATTGATGTGTCTATGTAACACTTCTTCAATGAGCTTGCCTGGGGTTTGAAGAATTGATATTGGCCTGTAGTTTGCCATGTTTTGTTTGTCTCCACCTTTGTGAATGGGGGTGATGGTTGCCATTTTCCAGGCTGAGATAAAACGCCCCTGCTCAAAGGAGATGTTGAATAGGTCTACTATGGTGGCCGGGATTGCTTGGAGTGCCTCTTTCAGTATTTTGGTTGGTATTTCATCTATTCCACTTGGTTTATTCGTGTCTATGTCATTTATTAATTTTTTTACTTCTATCATATCTGTTTTGCAGGTGGGGATTTCGTTCTCCACAGTTCCTGATCTGTTTTCCCATCTTTAAAAAATAAAATCTGACAGCTTTTGCCCTATTGTGGCAAAGTGTCTGTTCAGTTTGTTTGCTGCATCTTTGTCTGTGAGCATTGCCCCTTCATTATCTTGGAAGTTTGTATGCTCTTCTTTGTTATTTTTTGGGAATAATAGGTTTACATTTTTCCAGAATTTGTTTGCGTTGCTTCCCCAGTCTTTGTCCTGCTTTATTATGTATTTCTTTTTTGCTGTTCTCACAGCTTTGAGCGAGTTGTTTCTGGTGATGCGGTAGGCCAGTTTGTCTTCTATTCTTTCTGTGCGTTTTGCTTTATCACCCAGTTTACTTTTGGTTGTGATGAGTGTTAGCAGGTCTTTGTCTACCCAAGGGTCTTGGTTTTTTTGTATTTTTATTTTCTTCATGGGACACATCTCATCAGTTGATTTTCTTATTTCTGTGATGATGTTGTCCCAATAGATATCAACATCATCTCTGTTTTGTGTGATGTTGTTTACGTTTGGTGCAGATGATTTTTTAATGTATCTTCTGAGTAGTTTTTTAGGGACCTTCCCATTTTGTATTCATAGTGATTTTTGCTTTTGAGCTTTTTCCTGGTTACATATATTAGTTTGTGGTCGCTTATACCCCAGTTTCTAGTGCCCCATTTTGTGGCATGGTTTGAGTTGGTTAATATTAGACCTTAGATGTCGCTAGGACGCTTAAACAGCAATAAACAAACAAAATACTAATACTACTAATAATAATAATAACAAGAAAAAGAATGAAACTCGTAATAATTTTTAATTAAAGTACATATCAGCAATCCACGAAGCAATCATTGCAAATCTTCAGGTAATATTGGTATTACTAAGCGGCAATTTCCCCACCCACCAACATTGACGTCAATATATGTATGTACGTAGTTACAAATTCCCACACATAGTCACTCACAAAGCCTACATTAGCTTTAATATAAAAACCCAATATCAGGAACCCAGCCACTAATGCAACTTTTGCAGAACCCCTATTGTTATTGTTATTATTATTATTTGTATTATTATAGCACATCGTGGTCTCGAGGGGACAATAATGACAGGCAATTTTGTGGGTGAGCGATAATAGGTGCCGCCTTCATACGCCTAATTGGTTCCCGCAAGCATCGAATATACGTGGCCTTCTGGGAACGCACCAAACAAAATGTCATAACATCCGGGTATTGTCACGTGGGTGGGACGCAGGTCTCCTTTTGTTGAACTTGGGCTTATTGGGGTTTTATACCCTAGAACTTTATTATGTGTGTAGATTCTAGTTCCTAGCGGAGTTTTGTATTGAGCTTTTCCGACAATGCTGAATGAAGGATTGATTGACAGATGCTGGCCGGATCAAGATAAGACAGCGCGTATAATTAAGAAGCGACTCTGGCCTTCTTATGTCACACAGACCAGTCTGACAATGTTATCGCTCCAGATTCATCAGGTGGCGACGATGTAGATACACACACAGGTCTAACAACCTTCATCAAGTAAAGACCTAAGCTAGCTTATGCCTCGTACACACCTACCGTTTGTGCGCACCCACCTACCGTATACGACCTAAAACTGCCCGTTTCGCACACAAAAATCGCTATGTGTGCGCTCCCCGTGCACACCTAGCGATTGCGATTCGCGCATAAAACCTCAGTTTTAGGGCTAAAACCGGCCGATTACGATTGCGATTCGCGATTCGAAAAATGAATCGGCCCGTTTTCAGTTTTAAGCGGGTCAGCTCGAGTCCTGAGTTTTAGTGCGCGAATCCTATACGGTAGGTGTGTACCAAGCATTAAGGCCCTGACACATTACGATGTATGGTGGCAGCATATAAGTAACTTGGCGCAATCATTTGAAAATCGTTATAGGTCCAGATAAGTCTACCTTTTTGCACTGCGGGAGGACCCAGCGATGTATGAAGCGTATGCATAGCCTATGCCTAACCTATGCCTAACCTATGCCTAACCTATGCCTAACCTATGATGGCATATGCAAAGCATATGACGACCTATACTAGGCGTACTGGGACGTTTGTTGATGGTTACAGGTGACAGGTCTAGCGTATGAGTAACCTATGCCAACGTATGGCCACAGTATGCGTAACTTATGCTGGCGTATGTCCAGTGTATGCCCAGCGTATGAGAACCGTATGAGCCACACGCCGGCATAGGTTTAACATTTTGAACATGCACAAAATTATTTTTGGTGGCTTGACCTACGCCGACCTATGATGACCTATGAAAAGCATATACGACCTATCTCCAACCTATGCGTAACCTATGATGGCGTATGCCAACGTGTTGGTCGAAAAGCGCATACGTCAGCATACGCTAACGCTATATGTCATAGTGTGACAGCTCCTTTACCCATACGCTATGCGAACACTACATACGCCAGAGATACGCGGAGGGCGCTGGCTCAACGTATGGCTAACCTATGCTAACCTATGCTGACCTACCCCTATCCTATTACTAACCTATGCTGGCATACGTCTAGTGTACATCTAACATATGAGCAACCTATGAGCCATACGCCGGCATAGGTTGACAATTTTGAACATGCACAACAAATTTTCGTCAGCTCGACCTACGCCAACCTAGTGTATACAACCTATGCCCAACCTATGTGTAACCTTTGCGTAACCTATGACGGCGTATGGTCGAAAACTGCATATGCCAGCATACGCTAACGCCATAGGTCATAGTGCAACAGGCCCTTTAGATAATGACAAAGTGAAGATGACGCTTGCATTAGTGAGAATATTCACGGAGGCACCCAGACCATTATAAAAATATCATTAAAGCGGCATAATCGAACAGAAGCATCAACGTGCGCTAACTTTTGGAAATTTGACTTTTGGAAATTTGAATTCCAGTAGATCTTCAATGACGCTCTGGCAATGCTACACCTTATGTAGCGAGTGGAGTGTCAAGCCCTGCGCAGGAGGTGGAGCGGTGCGTGCCGGCCCCCCCCCGCCCCCCCCCCTCCATGATTGGGGGGGGGGGGGATAGGAGAGGAGGCGCTACAGTCTACATAGCTTATTACAGGCGATAACGGGCTTATCACTATCCATATATATATATATATATATATAAATATATATATATATGTATATGTATATAGTGTATATATACATGTATTGTATATATGTATGCGTATGTTTATGTATACATACATATGTATATGGGTTATTCTCCAAAACTGGGCACCACATATTTGGTCTCCACATTACGATGCTGATAATTAAGTCTTTGTTTTATTGATAGCAAGTCAAATAATTACTGTAGCCTCTGTCTATTAGGTATGTTAGCAGGCCTACATGTATTGAATTTATCCCACAAAAGATATCAAAATTATAATTGTATGATTTTGCGCTAGAGTGAAAATGTGAAAATTTACACATTAACTCCATACATGTAGTCACATTATTTTTCAACTTATTTTTCAACTTTTTTCTTGTGAGTCATAACCTTGTCTGCTTAACAGTAATCAATAAAATCTTGTTTGACTATGTTGTATATGTTAAAATGAGGTTCTGGATGTGTCTTTGATTTTCATGTTACACAAGTGATATTAATGTATTGCTCAATTTGTATGAGATCTAATTCAAAAAGTGAAACTCATTTTTTACAACTCTGCCATACATACAACATGCAAACCTTCATAGGACATTGGATTAGGCTATTATTTGGAAGGATTTATGCTATTATTTGGAAGTTTTTCACTTTTGGTTTCCATGTCACACTTTTGTGCCCAGTTTTAATGAATGACCCATATATGCATATATTTAAATAAAATACAGTGCATCCTTTTCAACAGCTTCAAATCCAGACCCCTATGTGCAACCATCACACACGGTGTATATATTGTATATATGGTATGTATGGTATGTATTGTATGTATTATATGTATTATATGTATTGTATGTATTGTATGTATTGTATGTATTGTATGTATTGTATGTATTGTATGCATTGTATGCATTGTGTACATTGTATGTATTGTATGTATTGTATGTATTGTATGTATTGTATGTATTGTATGTATTGTACGTATCGTATGTATCGTATGTATCATATGTATCATATGTATCATATGTATTGTATGTATTGTATGTATTGTATGTATTGTATGCATTGTGTATATTGTATGTATTGTATGTATTGTATGCATTGTATGCATTGTATGCATTGTTCGCATTGTAATTCGTATGTATTGTATATATTGTATATATTGTATATATTGTATATATTGTATATATTGTCTATATTTTATATATCATATGTATTGTATATATTTTATATATTGTATATATTGTATGTGTTGTATGTATTGTATATATTGTGTATATTGAATATATTTTTTATATTTGATATATTGTATATATTGTATGTATTGTATGTATTGTGTGTATTGTATGCATTGTATTATTGTATGTATTGTATGTATTGTATGTATTGTATGTATTGTATGTATTGTCCACTGCCTTGTGGTACAGGTCCTTGACAGAACCGAAGGCTAAGGGAGCAAACCCTAAACAGAAAACCATGTCACTGTGGCAGCATTAAGGGCGGTTGATGTATGGAACTCCCAACATCTCCCGACCAGCCACTGCAGGACAAATAGTTTTGCGCCTGTCTTGACATGTTCTTGCCGGTGTGAAACCTCTATTTGCTCCCCGAGAGAGTGCCGCTGGTAACTTGCAAAAGCCAGCAACACTTCAAGTTCAACCCTTTTGCAGGCAGCTTTCATGAAATGTTAAACCTGAAGCTGAGAGACATTAAGACCGACTCATGGACGCAACTCTCACAGCAGAGAGCTAAATGGAGAGCGGCAGTCAAGTAATGAAAGCAGTCTTTGTCGCATCGCGACCGACAGCATGATGATGATGATGATGTATGTATTGTATGTATTGTATGTATTGTATGTATTGTATGTATTGTATGTATTGTATGTATTGTATATATTTTATATATTGTATATATTGTATGTGTTGTATATATTGTATGTGTTGTATGTATTGTATATATTGTGTATATTGTATATATTGTATATATTTCATATATTGTATATATTTTATGTATTGTATGTATTGTATATATTGTATATGTTGTATATGTTGTATGTATTGTATATATTGTATATATTGTATATATTGTCTATATTTTATATATCATATGTATTGTATGTATTGTATATATTTTATATATTTATATATTGTATTTGTTGTATGTATTGTATATATTGTGTATATTGAATATATTGTATATATTTTATATATTGTATATATTGTATGTATTTTATGTATTGTATGTATTGTGTGTATTGTATGCATTGTATGCATTGTATGTATTGTATGCATTGTATGTATTGTATGTATTGTATGTAATGTATGCATTGTATGTATTGTATGTATTGTATGTATTGTATGTATTGTATGTATTGTATATATTTTATATATTGTATATGTTGTATGTATTGTATATATTGTGTATATTGTATATATTGTATATATTTCATATATTGTATATATTGTATGTATTGTATGTATTGTATATATTGTATATGTTGTATATGTTGTATGTATTGTATATATTGTATATATTGTATATATTGTATATATTTTATATATTGTATGTATTGTATGTATTGTATGTGTAATGGCCCATTGTATGTATTGTATATATATATATATATATATATATATATATATATATATATATATGTGTTTATGTATACAGCGCACCCTTTTCAACATCTTCAAATGCACACCCCTAGAGGCGACCATCTCCCATCGTGTAATCCCTGTAATTACTAAATAAGTGCAGAGTACAGAACTGCCTTTCACCTGGCACCGAGAACAAACAGAAACATGGGACTCAGCGTGCCAAGGTCACTACAAGGTCGGCGAGATTCAACTATGGGTCACGGGGTCTTTGAAGTGACCACTAAATCACCAGCTGTGTGGACAGCCTCGGGCAAAGGCAACGGAACGCTCGGCATGTGGAAATGTGTTTTTTTGGGAAAAAAATCTTCTTTTTCTTTTCTTTTTCTTTTTCTTCTTCCTTTTGCTTCCTTTTTCTTCTTCCAGCTTCCCAAGTTGTGCGCACAGTGATATAGTATATCTTCAACTTCTAGTCTGCCCAATGGAATCAAGAGACTTTAGATTACCGTCGTCAAAGCTGTTGAAGATGGGGTTTTGTTTCTCTTTCTTAAAGTAAATTTGGTCTTAGCAATATTTGGGGAAACTGGGTTTTAGCGAGTTTTGTTTTGTTTTTATTAACCCAAATACATTGTGTTTATCATCATGGCCCGTTATTCTTGTTTGGTGTTCATCACACGGGATGACTGGATCACGAGCAGCGCTGGCTGGCTTCCAGTGCAGGAAGTTGTGGGTTCTAACCATGGCCGAGTCACACCCAATGACTTACACAATTTGTACTTCTCGCTACCTAGCCTTACACTCAGCAGTAATAGGACAGGGCAAGGATAGGTTTCCTCTGTATCAGGATAATGTACATGAGTGGAATATCGAGTCATGGTGTTGAAGGCCTGGTCTTCCATTTGCCCAGTACTATAAAAGGTATAATGAGTGCGCACTATCAGAAGTCAGCACCCGTCCTGATAAAACCTTTCATCTTGTCTGGATATAAAACCCCATGAAACAAACTACTAGCTGTTCACAAGTAGCCCGATCATATAAGGCTCACTCCCATCCTGATATGACCTTAGATGTTGCTAGGACGTAGAACAACGATTGATTGATTGATTGCTTGGTGGTTGCTTTACGCCATGTCGGCAGCATTGGCCATATTCACGGCGAGAAATGTTTGTTTTTTGTTCAAACCATCGCTTTTACAGGTAAAAGCAGACAATCAAGTATGTGCCAATAGACACTCATTAAATTAAAAAGCTCAAAATCATATATTTGTGGTCAAGAGAAACAAATTCCCATAGAAAGAGAAAGGTTTTATTAATAATTGATAGAATTTATTTAGTAAACTATAAGAGGTGGTACAGTCCAGCTGCCCTCAAAAAACCTAAAATGTGTTCTTGTTTTATGGGGCTGTCACACTACGACGTAACGACGTCAACGTAGGGAGAACGTGAAGAACGTTGAACTTCTCGGCGTAGTATGCAAATTTGGGCACAAGTTGAACGTGGATGCAGCGTAGTGGACGAGAGAGTAACGTCGGTAAAGCGTAGTGATACCGTCGTTCGACGAGAGAGGTCAACGTAATGACGCTGACGGAACGTTATGAACGTTATTCCATCGTCAGAAGAACGTTACGTGACGTTAGCTAAGTCATGAGACGTTGAACGTACGTTGAATGCACGTTCTCCTGACGTCTGACGTTCTCCTGACGTTCTCCTGACGTTGTCCTGACGTTCCCATTACGCCCCGTGGGCATTTGCACTTGGTTTAATGGGGGTCAACGTAGTGGAACGTAGTTGAACGTAGTGAGGAGCGTTGGAATAACGTCCGTTTAACGTCATTGACGTTCGCTGAACATGAACAGAACGTACGGCGAACGTAAACCCTTACGTTCGACCTACGTCGAAACTTTTGAACATGTCCAAAACCTCGACGTAACTTGACGTAACACGACGTAATGTGACGTAGCTCGACGTCACTCTAACGTCATTATGACGTCATCATAACGTAATCCAACGTACATCAACGTAATGACGAAATATCACCACGTTAGGCTCACGTTGGCTCATTACGTCGTAGTGTGACAGGGGTATTACGTAGAACAACAAACAACAACTATAGGCTCATTAATAGTTAGTATGTGTTTACATCTGGGATCTACTTTTGGCACCATGTAAGGTGGGAGGGTGCTGGAGCTCTGGGGTCAAGTCGTGACTGTTGGGAGGGTCAGTCAACACAAATCAGCATCCTCAATGACAATATCTGATACAATGATGCACGCTAGAGAATGCTCATACATACAGATTATATTCTGCCGTAAAATGGCAACTATTTACCCCCCCCCCCCACCAATTTTGTTGTTATTGTAACGACACCTTCTCTTTTTTTTTCTTCTTTTTTTTATTGAGGCTGTATTTATTCTGTCCATAGCATGTAAGCCTGGGTACCCAGGCTTGTTTTCAATGCTTGCCAGCTGTAGTGTTGGTGTTGTCTTACCAAACAGTAGCTGCTGATAAGTTATTTGATTGTCTGCATTTCAGTAGCAGATAGATATGTTGGTACGTTTAGTAGCCTATGTTAGTTTTTTTTGGGCCCTCTTGGCATTGTATTTCTGGTTCTATTCTTATTACTATGTTAGTTGTTTTCTTAAGGTTCTATGTTAGTGTTTTGGGGTTTTCTTGGGAAGAGTTTTTCCGCTTTTGTCTACTTAATTCTATACTAGCCTATTTTATTTACATGTCCATAGGCTTGTACGTAATAGGTGGTTGAGTTATATGTTTGTTTGAAATTGATTTGATTTATATTGTTGTTGGATATGTTATCTGGCTTTTTTATTTCCGGTTATCCCGCCCTTGGCTGTCCAGTTGGTGGGCCGTGACATATCACCTTCCCCTTTGTGGTACAGTTCAGTTGGGGTTCCCAGTTTTTTATTTTGTACAGATATTTTTTGTACGTTTTTAGGTCAGGGATTTGTCTTTCTTTCACCGTTTGCGCATTCCATGCCTTGGTGGCCATTTCCAGTGTGCTCCTTTCATGGGCTTTGATCTGGCTTCTGGTCTGTCTTAGTAGTGGTGCCTTGCTCTCTAGATTATTTCCGAAGAATAGTACCGGAGGCGGTGGCCGAATCGGTAGAGCGCAGGCTTCGCGGACGGACGGTCGGAAGTTCGATTCCCAGTCGAGTCAAGCAAATGACTTACAAAATTGATAGTTGTTTCTAGCTAGCCTGGCGCTCATCATTACAAGGATGGGACAATGACTGGTTAGTATGGGACCAGGATAATGTGTACTTGTGGGATGTGGAGTCATGGTGCTGGTAGCCTTGTCTCCCAGTGGGGTAGCACTATAAAGGCACCATGAGTGCACACTGACACAAGTCATTACCCATCCTCGAATTTACATATATTGTAAATAAATGTATTGTCACACGGCTGAAAAACCGGTGCCATGGTGCTGATAAAAGACTTTATTCAATGAATAAACTATATTTACAACAAAAACAAAAGAATCATGATATGACCTTAGATGTTGCTAGGAAGTAAAATATCACACAAGTAAACACCAAAGCCTGGCGTTGGCTGTAACTGCTTATGTCTACGCAGTCAGGTCTCGCCAACAAGTTATGAACCAGATGGCCGACCATACAATGACTAAACTACGTATGCAGACCTGGGAACGCTTAGGACGCAAGGTGCCCGTGTGATGCGATATATTATAATCATGATATGACAACTACAGGGTTTGAAGCAGCATATATTCTCCAAATGTCCTCAAGTTGTGTCAATGATAATATCATTGATATATCATTGATATCGATATTGATATATCATTGACGTAGATATCATAGATATATCATTGATATATCTCTGGTATCTCAAGGACGGCGAGCATTTAAAGCGCATGCATACTAACATTGTAACATCCACTGCGGTGAATTTATGTGATCTATAGTCTATTATGAGAATATAAAAAAGGATGCTATCACTCTTCAGTTCCCTCTGCTATATATGTATACTCACTACAGTATAACCCCATTAAACCAAGCTTGGTTAAACTAAACGATCGGTTAATCCAAGCTTTTTTCGGCCACCCAGCAAGATTCTACCATTTATCATATAAAAAAGTTGGTTAAACCAAAGTCGGTTAATCCAAATTATTGGTTAATCCAAACAAAATTGTCAGACCCCAGGCCATTTCCGGTATGGTTAAACCATCTGAGACCCCACCAACTTGTTTATATGATAAATGGTAGTATTTTGCCGGGCCGCTGAAAAAAGTTTGGATTAACCGATCGCTTGGTTTAACCGAGTTTGGTTTAAGGGGGTTATACTGTATATACATAAAAAAAACAATAATCAAAGTGCCCACATACATTGTATATTACATTCATAATGCACCCGCGTTTTTGCCAAAGCCAAGTCAAAGTCGAAGCAAAGCTTGATTAAACCAATGATCGGTTAATCCAAACACATTTCTAGGGTCCGTTCAAGTTTGGTTTAACGGGGTTATACTGTATATACTATCTACTAATCCAGTACGTAGTTACAGATTTTGCCACATCGGCGCCACATGTGAGGGGCTCTGAGAACTTGTATACCAGGTGTGTCTGGTCGTATGCGTATATCCATATATCCATATATCAATGTGTACATGTAAAGATATCAGCGGTACAGTGAGTGGCGGAGCTGGGGTTGGGGAGGCTGGAGCAGTAGATGACTAGGACAGACTCCATCAGTCCATGGAGCTGAGTGAGTGATGAGGAAAAGGAGGATTATTCTGGATTATTATACTTGTATAATTTGTATACAGCATATATATATATATATACAAATATATATGCTGTATAAGAATATATATATATATGTATATATATATATATATATATATATATATATATATATATATATTATCAATATATAT